>CM065478.1:44065383-44453469 GCA_032873175.1 Leptopilina drosophilae | reverse complement strand
ATATTCGTTATTTATCCTCTTTTTGACTTAGGTCAAAAAATAGGTCAATTTTGTCATATGTTTTGATTTATGATCTTGACCTATACATCAAAAAATAGGTCAAATTAGACATAGGTTTTGAGGTAATGTGAGGCCGTTATTTATCCTCTTTTGGACCTATAGGTCAAAAAATAGGTCAAATTAGACATAGATTTTGACGTAATGTAAGGCCATTATTTATTCTCCTTTTTGACCTATAGGTCAAAAAGTAGATCAATTTTGACATAAGTTTTGAGGTAATGTGAGGCCGTTATTTATTCTCCTTTTTGACCTATAGGTCAAAAAATAGGTCAATTTTGACATAAGTTCTAAAGTAATGTGAGGCCGTTATTTGTCCTCTTTTTGACCTATAGGTCAAAAAATAGGTCAAATTAGACATAGATTTTGACGTAATGTGAGGCCGTTATTTATTCTCTTTTAAACCTATAGGTCGAAAAATAGGTCAAATTAGACATAGATTTTTACGTAATGTAAGGCCATTATTTATCCTCCTTTTCGACCTTATAGGTCAAAAAATAGGCCAATTTTGACATTATTTTTGAGGTAATGTGAGGCCGTTATTTGTCCTTTTTTTGACCTATTGGTCAAAAAATAGGTCAAATTAGACATAGATTTTGACGTAATGTAAGGCCATTATTTATTCTCCTTTTTGACCTATAGGTCAAAAAATAGGTCAATTTTGACATAGATTTTGACGTAATGTGAGGCCGTTATTTATTCTCTTTTAAACCTATAGGTCAAAAAATAGGTGAAAGTCAAAGTGGCGCCACTGCTTGCGGTTAGTACTCGGTTCGTCCCAGGCTTTCTTATTGAGCAGTGGCATACGATGATGATGGGCAGTGCCGTGACGGCCCCGCAAGTCTTATTATTAACCGTCGACCTCACTTGCCGAAGCTAGAATGGTAAGACTCTTAATCGGTACTCATACGAGAGTACCATGGTACCATGGAGACCGGTCCGAGCCGGGGGACTTGCCGTAAGGCTTGTTTCCTTCCGGTCATTGGGTTAGCCTCGTGGGGGAAGTGGTTATAGCCTACATCGCTTGAGGCTAGGGGCGCTATGAACGGACCGGAGCTTCGCAAAAACGGAGTAACGGGCCTAGTAACTTGCGCTTCGACATGTGAGTTGTGGTGCCAACTCGGGTGGTTACCTGCAGAGTAACCAGAGATTGGAAAGGTCTCGACCTTCACCGAAGGGTCGCAAATGTTCTTACAAACTTTGCGGAGATCGGAAGATGGTCACTTGTTGACCATCGGTGTTGGGGAGCGTGACCTCTCTCAGTTACGCTCGTATGCGAGCCGTGTTGTTATACCAGTATTGGGAGGTGCTGCACGTATACTCTACATAGGCGCTGCCGGGGACTGCAGTAGTGTAGTATCTATGTGTAATTAAATTATAACATTGACACTTTCCTACCTTTATATTTAATTTCATGAATTTTTTTTTAATTTATGAATCGCTGATAAAATTATTAACGTTACGATTGTTCCCTACGTGAAAATGTTCTCGGGAATCGGTCCCGGGAAATTACCGAGAGTCACTACCGGGAAATTCCCGGTAGTTACTCCCGAGAAATTCCCGGTAAAATCTTTTGACATTTGTCTCCATATTTCTCAGAGAATTTAACCTCAAGAATAAAAATATACCACTATAAAATCTTCAGGATAGTATTCGTGATTGAGATGACTTTTTGTTTATTATAATAGTCACGTTCAGCATACAATTTGAATGGAAATGTGTAAATAGTTACTTATTTCTTAAATGGGAAAATCCTAATTTAAAAAATTGGTGCTTAAACCCTTTTGTTATGATGTCCATTAATTATTCTCACTTAGGTGTCGAAATCCGTTTAATATGTTGATAGTAGACTTTCAATTTGTATGCTTAACGTGACTATTATAATAAACAAAAAGTCATCTCAATCACGAATACGATCCTGAAGATTTTATAGTGGTATATTTTTGTTCTTGAGGTTAAATTCTCTGAGAAATATGGAGACAAATGTCAAAAGATTTTACCGGGAATTTCCCGGTAGTGACTCTCGGTAATTTTCCGGGACCGATTCCCGAGAACATTTTCAAGTGGGTCGTAACATTAAATTTAATTGTTTTCAGAATTTAAATATTTTTAAATATTTTAATAAAATTGTTTGAAAGAAATAACATATTTTGAAACACAAATTCATTTATATTTTTCTGAAATAATTAAATTATTTTTTTTATATGAATAAAATTCTTCTCAAGAATTCAATTATTTATGAATAAATAATTCTTTGAAAGAAATCAATTATTAAACATGAATAACAAAATTATACTCGAAAATTCAATTATTTTGAGTCACTTTAGTAAAATTTTTTGCAGAATTCAATTAAAAGATCAATTAAAGTTTCATAAATAACAATATTTTATTACAAAAATTCAATTCTTTTTAAAAGTGTTAAATTTCTTCTTGTAAATTCAATTATTTTAAAAAATTCTAATAAAACCTTTCACAAGAATTTAAATATTTTTGTAAATAATAAAAAGCTTTTTAAGAATTGAATCTTTTTTTATTAAATTTTAATAAAATACCACACAGATAATCAATTATTGTAAACTATTTTAATAGAATTCTTTGTAAAACTGAGTTATTTTTAAAAACTTTTCTAAATCCAAAGATTTTAAAAAATTTGCAAACAGAATTCAATTATTTAAAAGTTTCGTGTAAAAATCATGGTATGGATTCAATTTTTTTTATGAATTATAACAAATTCTTAGGAATTTAATTATATAAATAAGAATTTGCATAAAATTAGTCGAAAGGAACGATTAATTTTTAAACAAATTTTTATACTTCGCAAGAATTAAATGATTTTTATAAATATTGAAATTCTTTCATGAATAATAACATTTGTTACAGGAATTTAATTTATTAGCATTAAAATAAGAAAGAAGTAAACATTTTTTTAAAAATTAAGAAAAAGTCAGAAAAATGGAAATTAAATCATAGAGTAGAATTTTCGGTAGTTTTATAAAGTTTCTAAAACGTTGATTTTTAGTCGTGGCTTTTCATTTTCTGTAGCTACTTTTTACCACTTTTTTTAGTTTAAAAGTTACTATTTGCTACTTTTTAAAAATTAATTATCGTCTGCAAATAGCATTTTTCTGAAAATCTTAATGCTTTAATGTGAAAAAAAGAAATTAGTGTTGCTTTTATTATTCGAAAAGTTAAAAATAAAAAAATTTAAAAAAATTATTTATCGAATCGGATTTAGATTTGACACACATCTTGAAGGTCTTGAGAGGTACATTTTTGGAGAATATTGAAAGAATTTTTTGTTTAATAATGATAAGGCCTAAATACGGTTTTGTTTAGATGATGTTTATTTACAATCCCTACTAGTTATCATTATTAAACAAAATATATCATACGGTCAAACAACCAAAAAATTACTATTGAAAGAATTTGTTAACTTTTGTTTATGTTATTGAACAAATAAGAAAGTGCCATTTTTAGTCGTTTAAATTTATTTGTAGGTAAACAAATAAACCAATTTTAACATGTGACCTATCATTTTAAAAGTATTTCCAAGCTCTATAACTTTTATTCACAACTTTTGCCCGTATAATTTGATGGAAAAGAACAGTCATTAAAAAACTGTTTTTTGGCACCTTTAAAATTGTTTCTAACGGGCAGCTTAAAAAATCTCGAGTGGGAAACATATACATATTCATACTATTACCCCACACTATATGAATCCACAATCAGACTTCAGGTATCAATTTTGGCAAAAACTGACCATTTTTTCACAGGGCGACTGGACTATTAAGTTAACAGTGAATTATTTATAAAATCAAAAAGTAATAGAAATGAGGAAGGAATTATTATAAACAGAAGTTTGCAAAGTAAGCCTTCAATTTTAGTGGAGAATAATAATAGTACATCAGTAAAGTAATACAAAAAAATTATAAAGACAAAGATAATGTAATTATTGAAAATGCACCACATAATTCAAAAATCAACATTTCAGATGAAATGTAGCATGATATACAATTACAATGCTTGCCTTCAAAATCATTAGATGATTGTAATGATTTAAGAAATGTCACAAAATATGATATTTTTACAAATGAAAATCAAGTGAATGAAAGATTTACAAATGAAAATCAATTAAAAAAAGAGCAATAATACGATCTTTTTTAACCCTCATTCATTCAAAACAAACTCCTTCATTTTGGACAATTATTTATTGTTGATCAAAATGAAGCTTTCAAAATTCGTTGTAAGAATAATGTTCAGTTACATCTAGATATTGTTGATGCAATTAATACTGTTCTTAGAGATAGTAACTTATTTGCACAGTTCTACCGAATGATGCATGAAGAAATTTAAATAAACAATAATTAAAAAAAATGCAGAAATTGAGCCTGAGATGCAATTATAATTTTCTTTAAAGCCTGGGACGGTTAGTAGATTTTAAAATTTAAAAAGTGTCAATAAAGTTGCAGTAATTTTTACTACAATTTATTATTGTGATATTCCAGAATCATAATTTACCGTATATAATAAGAATAAAAAAAGTTTATAAGTTCAATGAATCCCAATGTTGAACCACGTATGTATACTTTATTTTATCCACATGACATAAAAGGTTGGGACAAAAATCTGGCCTGCGCTAACGCAAGTAAGCGTGTATTAAGAGCTGCATACTCAAGACATAGAATGGCTTCGAGAGATAACAATATATTTTTAAAGGGTGCAAGATTCTTTTAGCAATGGATTGTCGACAGTAATGTCCAAATAGGAAAGATACAAAATTTTGTATTTAAAGTATTTAGCAAACTATTTTTTGTAATATAAAATTAGTAGGAATATTTATGCTAAATAAAATTCTGATACATAAATTCGCTTCTCTCCAATAAAATTAAGAAAATGACCAACCATTTTGTGCTTATAAAGTAGTTATTACCCCTTAAGTTATTTTTATTTTATATTAATATAATCAATTAAAATAACATAATATACAGTTAAATTAACTTTGATTGAGATTATCAATCCAAATTAAGAAATATATTTATTTTAATTTGATTCTATATATATATATATATAAAAAAATAAAATAACAATTGTTTCTTTTACATTACTGAGGTGAAAAAAATAAGTTTGAAATATGAAAATAACATTGTCTCATCAAATAAAAATTAGAAATGGATATTAATTGTCTAATTATAAAAATCCGAAAGCAAGTGAAACAATTGTAGTACTGACCATTGTACATAAATTATGTTGTCTATCAAAAAGATTATTATTTATTATTTTCCAAGAATATTTTTTTTCTTTATTTTTTGTTCTTTCTTTAACAAATTTCAATTTTCTTTATTATCTATGTACGGTTTCAACATTGAATTTGTACGTTTTCTATGCCACAATGAAATAAAATATTTCTTTCGAAAATATACATGTCAATATATTTATTTTATATCTATCATTTTTACCGTAAAATAATTATTTAATTCATTAATTTAATCAGACTGTAAAAATATACTAATAAACCAATTTTCAGCTCATTAAGTTCAAAAATGTAGAAATTAGAGAAAAAATTTTTTTATTTTTTTTAGATTTTGTAATATATTTTTTGTGATCAGGCTGTAAAAATATACTAATAAACCAATTTCCAGATCATTATGTCAAAAAATGTGGAAATTGGAATAATTTTTTTTTAATTTTTTAGTTTTTCTATGACAACGCTATGGCTATTATGCAATTTACCGGACCTAACATAAATACGGATGCAAATTTAAAACATAACTATTATCGTTTAAGCAAGATTTAAACAAATTATTATTGTTAATTACTAACTACACTGGTAAACAAAAAGTTACTTTTTCTCTGATTCAAGGATCGAACAGTGATATTCTTATAGGATTTTCGTCGCTGAACACGAATATGACCTCCAAAAGTGCTCTTCACGTTGAGATTTTGCAAAAAATGTACTCAAAGTTTCAAAAAACCCTCTTTTTGATTTTTTTGATAACGTGTAGAGAATGATGCCGACGTGCTAGAAGTCTCTAATTAGGCTTAAATTACAGCTTGAACAGTCAACTATAAGAATCTATTCGGAAAAGTTCTAAATCAGTCAAAAATTTTTATTTAGCACAACTTTTTCATGTGCGCGCATGCTCTACTTGTACTTATAGAACGGTACACTATATAGCACTCTTAGTTTTTAATTTTATTTAGGCTATTTATTGTTATTTATCATTTTTGGGATCGCTAATTAATACGAATTTTGAAACCACCATTTCGAATTTTTCAATTTTGACTTAAGATTTGTAATCATTGACCTCGAAAATCTCCAAATACCTAGTTTTAGTCAAATCAATCAATTTTCAAAATGTATATGTCCGCCATTTTGAAATGTTTAATAACGACCTTACATTCAATCAGCAACATTCAGCGAGCCCATAAATGATAAATAACAGTAAAGAGCACAAATAAAATTAATAAGTATAAGAGTGCTATAGTGTATCGCTCTAAAAGTACAAGTAGAGCGTGCGCGCACATGAAAAAGTTGTGCTAAATGAAAATTTTTGACTGATTCAGAACTTTTTGGATTTGATTCTTATAGTTGACATTTCAAGCTTTTATTTAAGCCTAATGAGAGACTTCTAGCACGTCAGCATATTTCTCTACACGTGATTAAAAAAGGCCAAAAACAGGGTTTTTGAAGCTTTGAGTCCATTTTTCTCAAAATTTCGACGTAATGGGCACTTTTGGAGTTTTGGACTTTTTCGTGTCGACAAGTGCTATTTACAGAATACTATACTTAAAAGATGCAGTTTTCTATAATCATGCAAATTTACCAAACATTTTTCATATGCAGTTTTACATTAAAAATAAAATTATATTTTAAACAAAAATAAGAATAATAATTTATCTAAATATTAATTAACTTTTGACCGACGGAATAGCTCAGTTGGTTGGAGCTCCGGCTTTGCGGGTGGTGCGAGCGAGGTTCGCGCCCTCCGTCAGCCGGGGATTTTTTCCGACAGGTGAGATATTTCGAGCGGGAGGTTTGACGTCTAGGTGCGACGGTATGCATTGTCGATTATTGTCCGATGCCTACCGCCGAAACTAGTCTGTCGATAAACCGGTTGTACTCAGAAGAGGTTTTTCTACAGTTTTTCCCTCTTCTCTGGCGAGAAAACCCAATTACGGGTGGTCCAGGCAAATGCGAGTACTCCTATCTTCGAAAGCCGCACTGTAGGCGCACTAGATTAAATAAAAAAGTTGCTATAATATTTGTAGAATGGTTATGCTTAATCCTTAAAAGTATCAGCAGGGACTCTTGTCGAGAGCGTAAGGCCAATAGGGCAGGAGTATAAACGACAAAAAAAAAAATAATAATTAACTTTTAATTAGGGTTTGTAAAATTTTTCCTAATTATAATATTTTTCTTTCAAAAAAATTAAATTTTTGTAATTACTAAAAAAAGGAAAAAAAGTTTTTTAAAAAAATAAACTGAGCTAAAAAATTATTTAAATAATTGTTAACAACAATTATATTTAACCTTCGCGCTACCGGACGGCCACCCGGGGTGGCCAACTAATACATAATGTTGAATATCTCCTCGAATTTTGTATCAATCGAATCGCCATTTTAACTCACTGAACAAAATTTTATCTACTTTCGAAAAAAAATAAATTTTTTTAACACTTCTTCTTGTTTATTTATAACAATTAAAAAAGTATGTACGAGAATACTGAAAATTGACCGGGTGTTTGTTTCGTATATTGCAAAAAACTAAAAATAAAATCGTTAAACTTTTACAGTAAAATTGTTTTATATCAATAAATAAAATATATTATGATGTTATAATACATTTTTTATTTGTTTAAACAAATTATTGTTGTTATTTACCAACTTTTTCCAGAATACACCTAGAAAGTTGCAGTTTGTTCATAATTTTGCAATTAACTAAATCTTTTATGATTACAGATAAAGAATAAAAGTTACATAAAAATTCAACTATTTTTTAAACAATTTTTAAACAAATTATTGTTGTTATATACCAACTTTTTCCAGAATAAACCTAGAAAGTTGCAGTTTTTTCTTAATTTTGCAATTAACTAAATCTTATATAATTACTAATAAAGAATAAAAATTTAACTATTTTTTAAAAAATTATTTAAACAAATTATTGTTATTATTTACCAACTTTTTCCAGAATAAACCTAGAAAGTTGCAGTTTTTTCCTAATTTTGCAATTAACTAAATCTTATATAATTACTAACAAAGAATAAAAATTTAACTATTTTTTAAACAATTTTTAAACAAATTATTGTTGTTACTTACCAACTCTTTCCAGAATAAACCTAGAAAGTTGCAGTTTTTTCCTAATTTTGCAATTAACTAAATCTTATATAATTACTAACAAAGAATAAAAATTTAACTATTGTTTAAACAATTTTTAAACAAATTATTGTTGTTACTTACCAACTTTTTCCAGAATGCACCTAGACAGTTGCAGTTTTTTCCTAATTTTGCAATTAACTAAATCTTATATAATTACTAATAAAGAATAAAAATTTAACTATTGTTTAAACAATTTTTAAACAAATTATTGTTGTTATTTACCAACTTTTTCCAGAATGCACCTAGAAAGCTGCAGTTTTTTCTTAATTTTGCAATTAACTAAATCTTATATAATTACTAACAAAGAATAAAAATTTAACTATTGTTTAAACAATTTTTAAACAAATTATTGTTGTTACTTACCAACTTTTTCCAGAATGCACCTAGACAGTTGCAGTTTTTTCCTAATTTTGCAATTAACTAAATCTTATATAATTACTAACAAAGAATAAAAATTTAACTATTGTTTAAACAATTTTTAAACAAATTATTGTTGTTACTTACCAACTTTTTCCAGAATGCACCTAGACAGTTGCAGTTTTTTCCTAATTTTGCAATTAACTAAATCTTATATAATTACTAATAAAGAATAAAAATTTAACTATTGTTTAAACAATTTTTAAACAAATTATTGTTGTTATTTACCAACTTTTTCCAGAATGCACCTAGAAAGCTGCAGTTTTTTCTTAATTTTGCAATTAACTAAATCTTATATAATTACTAATAAAGAATAAAAATTTAACTATTTTTTAAAAAATTATTTAAACAAATTATTGTTATTATTTACCAACTTTTTCCAGAATAAACCTAGAAAGTTGCAGTTTTTTCCTAATTTTGCAATTAACTAAATCTTATATAATTACTAACAAAGAATAAAAATTTAACTATTTTTTAAACAATTTTTAAACAAATTATTGTTGTTACTTACCAACTCTTTCCAGAATAAACCTAGAAAGTTGCAGTTTTTTCCTAATTTTGCAATTAACTAAATCTTATATAATTACTAACAAAGAATAAAAATTTAACTATTGTTTAAACAATTTTTAAACAAATTATTGTTGTTACTTACCAACTTTTTCCAGAATGCACCTAGACAGTTGCAGTTTTTTCCTAATTTTGCAATTAACTAAATCTTATATAATTACTAATAAAGAATAAAAATTTAACTATTGTTTAAACAATTTTTAAACAAATTATTGTTGTTATTTACCAACTTTTTCCAGAATGCACCTAGAAAGCTGCAGTTTTTTCTTAATTTTGCAATTAACTAAATCTTATATAATTACTAACAAAGAATAAAAATTTAACTATTTTTTAAACAATTTTTTAAACAAATTATTGTTGTTACTTACCAACTTTTTCCAGAATGCACCTAGACAGTTGCAGTTTTTTCCTAATTTTGCAATTAACTAAATCTTATATAATTACTAACAAAGAATAAAAATTTAACTATTGTTTAAACAATTTTTAAACAAATTATTGTTGTTACTTACCAACTTTTTCCAGAATGCACCTAGACAGTTGCAGTTTTTTCCTAATTTTGCAATTAACTAAATCTTATATAATTACTAATAAAGAATAAAAATTTAACTATTGTTTAAACAATTTTTAAACAAATTATTGTTGTTATTTACCAACTTTTTCCAGAATGCACCTAGAAAGCTGCAGTTTTTTCTTAATTTTGCAATTAACTAAATCTTATATAATTACTAATAAAGAATAAAAATTTAACTATTTTTTAAAAAATTATTTAAACAAATTATTGTTATTATTTACCAACTTTTTCCAGAATAAACCTAGAAAGTTGCAGTTTTTTCCTAATTTTGCAATTAACTAAATCTTATATAATTACTAACAAAGAATAAAAATTTAACTATTTTTTAAACAATTTTTAAACAAATTATTGTTGTTATTTACCAACTCTTTCCAGAATAAACCTAGAAAGTTGCAGTTTTTTCCTAATTTTGCAATTAACTAAATCTTATATAATTACTAACAAAGAATAAAAATTTAACTATTGTTTAAACAATTTTTAAACAAATTATTGTTGTTACTTACCAACTTTTTCCAGAATGCACCTAGACAGTTGCAGTTTTTTCCTAATTTTGCAATTAACTAAATCTTATATAATTACTAATAAAGAATAAAAATTTAACTATTGTTTAAACAATTTTTAAACAAATTATTGTTGTTATTTACCAACTTTTTCCAGAATGCACCTAGAAAGCTGCAGTTTTTTCTTAATTTTGCAATTAACTAAATCTTATATAATTACTAATAAAGAATAAAAATTTAACTATTTTTTAAACAATTTTTAAACAAATTATTGTTGTTACTTACCAACTCTTTCCAGAATAAACCTAGAAAGTTGCAGTTTTTTCCTAATTTTGCAATTAACTAAATCTTATATAATTACTAACAAAGAATAAAAATTTAACTATTGTTTAAACAATTTTTAAACAAATTATTGTTGTTACTTACCAACTTTTTCCAGAATGCACCTAGACAGTTGCAGTTTTTTCCTAATTTTGCAATTAACTAAATCTTATATAATTACTAATAAAGAATAAAAATTTAACTATTGTTTAAACAATCTTTAAACAAATTATTGTTGTTATTTACCAACTTTTTCCAGAATGCACCTAGAAAGCTGCAGTTAAATTGTTTAAAAAATAGTTTAATTTTTATTCAACTTTTATTCTTTATCTGTAATCATAAAGATTCAGTAAATTGCAAAATTAGGAAAAAACTGCAACTTTCTAGGTTTATTCTGGAAAGAGTTGGTAAGTAACAACAATAATTTGTTTAAAAATTGTTTAAAAAATAGTTAAATTTTTATTCTTTATTAGTAATTATATAAGATTTAGTTAATTGCAAAATTAAGAAAAAACTGCAACTTTCTAGGTGCATTCTGGAAAAAGTTGGTAAATAACAACAAAAATTTGTTTAAAAATTGTTTAAACAATAGTTAAATTTTTATTCTTTGTTAGTAATTATATAAGATTTAGTTAATTGCAAAATTAGGAAAAAACTGCAACTTTCTAGGTGCATTCTGGAAAAAGTTGGTAAATAATAACAATAATTTGTTTAAATAATTTTTTAATAATAAAACATATGTTTCGTGTCATAAAACATTATTAAGATACAGTATTTGTAATAATACATAATCATATTCAAAACTTTTGATAAATTTTAATCGTTTTGGGAACATAATAGTAAAAAAGCGTTTGGCCACCCCGGGTGGCCGTCCGGTAGACCGCGTATACAAAAAGTATTGGTAGCGCGACGGTTAATATTAATTGTGTTACTTTCCTTTCTAAAAGTTTATTTCACTTAACTTTGTAAACTCAATAAAGTGTTTCTGTTTTTAATGCCTCCAAAATATTTAAATTTAAAAAGCTTTCAATATAGGTTTGTTTTTTTATTTAATATTTATAACCATGATAAACATATAATTATATAGTCGTTTTCACAATTTTTATTTGCATGTGTTTTGTGACAATTTCTCAATCGAAGAACTAGGAAACAACTTTAATTTTTTTGGCATGGAGCTACACAGATTATAATTAAAAGTACAATTGTAATTTAAACTCTCTAGGTATAATATGTAAAAAGTTAGTAATTAATAACAATAATAATAAAGTTTTAGTTTTCTTTGACTTAGGTATAGGAAATAAACAAAATTTTTTTTTTCATTTTTTATTAAAAAAATTTAAAAAATTTGTAAACAAATTAATTTTTTTAACTTTGGGTATGATAAATTTTTAATTAACTTTTTTCAAAACATATCTGGAAATGATAAGAAGTAAAATGATAAATAGTAAATTGTAAAAAAATCCCATTGTACCGTGTGCGTGCAACCTGCACGGTCAGCTCAATTATTTTTTAACCCATTAAACTTGTCAGGCCTACTCTGAAACTTTTTGAAAAACCTTCTTATCATTTCCAGGTATGTTTTGAAAAATGAAAATTAAAAACTTACTATATCCAAAATTTAAAAAAATTAATTTTTTTATAAAATTCTTTTTAATAAAAATAAAACAAAATTTTTTTGTTTTTATTTTCTAAAAGTCGAAAGAAAACTAAAACTTTCGTTCTTTGACAACTTTTTTCTAAACTCAATATTTTCGGACTTAAAAGCTACTGAATATAGGTCTACAATTGAAAGAGCAAAATTTCGATGATTCATAACTCGAAAATTTTGACAATTAAACAAAAATAAAAACATGCGTATCTGTTTTTTCGATACAGAATATAAAAAAAATATTTTTGGCCGATTTTAAGAGGTCGACTAAAATATCACGTGAACCAGACTCATATTGCACTAGCACGAAATAATAAGGTATGTACATACCAGTGGGATACTAGGATATTAACGGTATGTCATACGGATATAATTATGAAATTGCCAAAGTACTCAGTACGAGTATAATACTAAGTACAATACCATAGTGCGCCAAACTAATTGAGATTTTAGGTTATCAATTTACAATGCTTTTCCGCCATTATCTGTACGACATACCAGTACAGTACCTGGTACAGTGCGAAGGTACATGGCTGGTACAGTACTAGTACGCTGGTTATCTGGGTACCCAGATAGCCAAGCGTACTGATAGTCATTTTCCAGTACGGCGTACTGAGATTATGCTCGTATTGTACCAGTACGAAATAATTAAGTATGTACGTATTGGTACGTTACCAGTATAACGACGGTATGTCGTACGACTATAATTATAAAATATAAATACTCCATAAAAGTATGAGATTAGTATTATACCATTATGTTGTACTGTCATTTATCAAAATACAGCATTTTCGTACGATACAAGTACAATATCGGTACACCAGACTCTGCGTGTTGATGCAAACATATCCTAATTTACTTCACAGTTGTTAATGACATATGCATCCAGTACACATGGTGCAATGATTTTTTGTGGAAAAGCTGACTTTTAGGATGCAATCCAAAAGTTTTAATCTTTGTAACATGTGTCTTTATATTTAAATTAGAAATCAGTGGTTTAGTTTCTATTAATTCATATGTATTAAGTGTATACTATTAATCTCAAGTGGTTTTGCTTTGTCATCATGCTTATTTTTATCATTAGCGTATTCTAATCACTACTACAACAATGAACAACTTTTTAATTTTCAACTGTTTTGTACTTTACACTTGAGAAAAACTGTTTAATTCAAGTGTTCCAATAAAATATATATATCAATCGCACAATTCATTTATAATTTTTTTATATATTACATAAACATGTGTCATCGTTCATAGGTTACACGGAGAAAATTTTATCTGTAGTGATTACAAAACTTCCCTGTACTGCTCGGACGAAACGGCCACATTTGTAACAGTTACAGTGCAGTTATTTTATTTTTCAAAACAGGTTTGTTTATAATACAGAACGTATCTGTAATTTTTCATAGGCTCTCCTGTACGAGACATCCAAATTTTTGCATTTGTACTCAGTGCGGTTCGTATGCGAAATGATTACAAAACTGATCTGTAGCGTGCCGTTCAAAGTTGTACGCAGGTTTTGGTGGTAGAAAAAAATGTTAAAGTTAGCGAAGTTTCGTACTTGACAAAATTACAGGCCAATTTTAATTATATAAATAAAGTTTGGGTTTAAAAAAGACCTGTAATTTGGGTATTATAATTTATAATAAAATTTTATTTTTTAAAAATAAAATTTGTTTTAAGAAATTCACAAACTTGTACTGATTTTTAAAATAAATATACATTTATTTTTTAAACTGAAATTTTTGTATTAAATAAATTAAATTTACAATTAATTTAATTGACCAACCAATTTTATTATATAATTTAAAAAAATTTTAATTTTATAAATTATTTTTCAAAATTTTTAATTAATTTTAATTCTCTAAATTAGTTTATACATTTATTTCATATAATTTTATAGCATTATATAAATAATAATTATTTTAATATATGTATTAATATCTCCAATATTCTCAAAAAAATTTTAATGCATAGATAAACGTAAACTACACGGAGAAAAAAATGCTGTTGAATCAATGACATATGAGTTTGATTCATTGAATAGTGTCATAACGTGCTGCCAAACGTATATACTGTTGTTTTGAAAGCACCGATTCTAATGATTCGATAGTATAACTTTCCTTGAAACAAAAGCATTTTTCTCAAATTGACAGCATACTATGTTAATTTGAAGGTATTCCTTTTGAATCAACGATCAAACTTTTTTAATTTATCAGTATATGCTTTTGAGTCAATGACTATAGTTTTTCAATTTAAAAACATCATTTTTATGATTCAAAAATTTGTACTTTTAAGTTTTTTAGTTGTTGCTATCGATTGAATAACACCATACTGTTAAGTCAATTCTTTTATGTGGTTAAAGATATACCAACGATAAATTGAAAAAATGAAATTTTTGTTTACATATTTTTTATATACTATAATTAATTCTCACATCTTTAACACAACACTTTTTATATACATCTTTTTTCAATTTTACACACTAACATACACATCTTTATTATTTTTTTTATGTTTTCCAACGACAAACACACATACATACACATTCAAACATACTTTATATTTTTTTTAGTCTGAAAATTACGCTGTTCCCAATCGGTCACCCAACCATGTAGTAACCGCGACCAAACCTGCTTAACTTTCGTGATAGACGAGAACTGCCGCGCTGCAATGTAATACATTCGCTTTTTGCATTGAGCACTTACTTTGTAGTTAAATACCGTGCGCGAGATTTTTATCGTGAATAAGGGAATTTATATAGGGAATTTATATTTAACTAGTCCTTAGTTCTTTAAAACAATTTAAATAATAGTTTTTTATATAAGAATTTCAAAAACGACAGGTTTAATAAACATATAAATATGTGTGGATAAGTATTTCAATAAATTTAGCACCTGTCAATGTCTCAAATACATAGTGTCCTTATTTTTATAGCATATGCTATAGGCAGTCCGCTATAGCACCACTCACTGAAACGAAAGCATATGCTTTCATTTTTAAAAGCGCGCTTCTTTGGAGCAAACAACTTTTCATTTGATTTAAATTTACACGCATTTTCTTCAAATTTATCTATTAGATGCTTCAAATGAATAATGTCAAAGAAGCAATAAATTATTCTGTTGCTATATATAGATGAACTATAGAATCAATTTGTAGAATATCATTAATTTAACAGTAGTGTACTTTCAATTTAAACAGTTTCATTTTTTCGTTTTAAGCAATATGCTGTTACTACAATAACGGGAAATTCAATAGCATGGAGCTATTTGATTCAACAGCACTTTTTTTTCAGTGTATTAATGGGAGACACCACCCCCAACTTTGACCCCTTTAAATTTGAGTTATCAAAGAAGGTTATATTTTTTTTCTTGCACCATTTTTAACACTAAAATATATAAGATGGTCAAAAATTTGAAATTTTAATTTTTGAAGAGGTTAGAATTTTTATCTTTTATCCAGTTGCATATTTTTTCAAATCCATGCGAGAGGTTGTTTAAAACTATAAAATAAGCTCAGAAAAAAATTTGCGATAAAAAATATTGAAAATTGTAAGAGAAGATGAATTTTGAATGTTTAAATTTTACAACTTTTGACATTTCTCCAAAGTCCTATACACCAATAATCTTTTTGAGAATATGAGTAATTGCAAAGAAATTTTCCCTGAATGCAAAAATCATGTCGCATAAATCATTTAATAGGTTAAAAATTAAGCATATGTTAAAATTTTAACCTAGAAAGTAAAATTAATTTTGGCAGACGTTAAAATTTTAACATACTAAATGATTTATTCGACATGATTTTTGCATTTCTTGGAAAAATTTTTGTAAACACTCATATTCTCAAAAAGATTATTGGTAATGGACTTTGGAGAAATGTCAAAAGTTGTAAAATTTAAACATTCAAAATTAATCTTCTCTTACAATTTTCAATATTTTTTAACGCACATTTTTTTCTGAGCTTATTTTAAATAGTTTTAAACAACCTCTCGCATGGATTTGAAAAAATATGCAACTGGTTAAAAGATAAAAATTCTAACTAAAATTGAAGCAAAACTTTATTTACTATTAGTGATTTTAAAAGAAAATTTTCTCAACTTTATGATGGTAAAATTTATTTTTTAAAAAATAATAGAATATTTATGAAAAAAATTAAGTTTGAAAGTTAACCTATTGAATATCTCAAAACATGTCGCGTCCGATTTTCTTGTAATTTATGTCAAAATGAAGCTTAAAAATTCTAGTTTTATTTACTGTAAACATTATAATAGGCAATTCGGTTAAAATTAAGAAGTTAATTAAATTTTACAAAGATGTCAGAGGTTAAACTGTGTAATAATTTGAAAAGACAAATTCCTCTCGATATATACATTATAACCTTCAAAATTCTTGTAAAATTTCATTAATTTCTTAATTTCAACCGAATTGCCCATTATAATGTTTGCAGAAAATAAAACTACAATTTTTAAGCTTCATTTTGATTTAAGTTTCAAGAAAATCGGACGCGACTTGTTTTAAGATATTCAAAAGGTTAACTTTCAAACTTAATTTTTTTCATAAATTCTATAATTTAAAAAAAAAAATTTTTGTCCAACGCCTTCGGGGAAATGGAGTCATTGTGCACTAGGCACCAGTGGAGAAATGTACCTCATATCTCCACTGGCCGTTTGTCCAGTGGAGAAATGAGCGGTGAAAAGAGTAAAGGTACATTATGTGTGGTTATTTCGGTTCCATATCACTATAAATAAATCATAAAAATCTATTCTAATTTGCTTTAACTTTGTTAAATTTTGTCCTAAATAAATAATTTATAACTAAAAATTAAAATTTTGAAAAATTAATTGTATTATTAATATGTTAAGTTCTGACAATAAATGAATAAAATTATTATAATTAGTATGAAAAATTAATAGAAAGTGTTTTTCAGTTGTTGGACAAAGTAATATGTGCAATTCGTGGCGAACAGCGATTTTCGCTCGCTTGATTGCTGCTCTCGTTGCGCTCGAGCAGCAAACTTCAAGCTCGCGAGAAATCGCCCTTGTTCTCCACTCGTTGCACAATATACTATTTACTATCATAAAGTTGAGAAATTTTTCTATTCAAATCACTAATAGTAAATAAAGTTTGACTTCAATAAATAAGAGAAATAATTATTTAAAAATTTCCTTACAATGTCAATTGTTTATAAGGTGGTTCGTTTAGAAACGGAATGGCCCATATTCAGATGTTGAAAAAATGTGAAAATAATAAAATCGTATAATTTTGATAAATACAAATAAAAAGAAAAATTATTTAGTATTCATTATTCATAATAATTTGAGAAACAGTTATTAGAAAATATAGTTATAAAAAAATTGATTTTAATTAAATTTTGTAATTATATAATTAATTAACTTATTTTAAGATTATTATAGTAAATTAATGCTATATTGTTATTTAGAAAATTGACCTTGATCATAATAAATTAGGTAAAAGATTAATTTGATTTTGAAAGTTTAAATTAATCAAGTTCTAATTCATAATAAAGTTGCTCACATGCAGTAAAGAAATTTTGTATTTAGTATATAAGAACAGTTCGAAATACATTGAATATAGCGATTGTAATAGTATAGTGCGTGCGTGTTTATATTGCGTTAGTTAGGTTAGGTTAGTTTAGGTTAGGTTAGTTTAGGACACATATAAGCGAGCGAAATTAAATGTGTGTGTAAAGTGAGATTCTGAACAAGCAACTGTGGAACGCAGTGGAATTTAAAGGCTGGTTTGTATGTGAGTAAATTTGAGAGAGAATTTTTTTTCTTTTATTTTATAACGAAAAATACAGTTGCGATCCGTTCTGATTACAAAACTGTCTTTGAATGGCACGCTCTCTCCGCGCAGGCGTCAGCGTTCCCTTATTTTACAATGACTGATCTGTAACGAGTAAGAATACGATCATAAGTTTATCCACTTATGTCTTTGTATTCATTAATACCCAAATTTATTTAATTTTTACAGTACGTGGCTTTTCGTCCGAGCAGTACTGTAACCGTTTTGTAATCCTTACAGATAAAATTTTCTACGTGTAGAACGTCCAAAATATTTTCCTTACATTAAAGTACTTTTAGATTATATAAATGGTAATTATTCATAATTATTTTAAAGAATGTTTAAAAATTAACAAAGCAAAACCACTGCAGAATTATTTAATTAAAATACTTCAAAACACTGATTTTTCTAATATCAATAAATTTGATTACAAGTTACACGATTTACATGTAATAAATATCCGTTACGTACAAAAAAGAACTCTTTTAATAAAAATAGATAACTTCAAAATTAAATTGATCTTAGTAATGATTAATTCAGAAAATTTATCATAAAATATGGAATTTAAATAGTTAATACTTGATACAAACCAAGGCGCTATAGGGGGAGGTATATAAAAGGCTTTACACGCGGTACTAGTATAGTACAAATACAGTAACCGTACAATAAACTAAATTACAGAAACCTTTAGTACACCATACTATTATCGTACTCGTATTATACGAGTATATCATACTGGTATGACATACTAGTACAGTACCTGGTACTGTGCGAAGGTAGATGGCGGGTACAGTACCAGTACGACTTATACGCCATACTCGTATTGTACATGCATCGTACTAGTACACTGGTTATCTGGGTACCCAGATAGCCAAGCGTACTGATAGTCATTTTCCAGTACGGCGTACTGAGATTATGCTCGTATTGTACCAGTACGAAATAATTAAGTATGTACGTATTGGTACGTTACCAGTATAACGACGGTATGTCGTACGACTATAATTATAAAATATAAATACTCCATAAAAGTATGAGATTAGTATTATACCATTATGTTGTACTGTCATTTATCAAAATACAGCATTTTCGTACGATACAAGTACAATATCGGTACACCAGACTCTGCGTGTTGATGCAAACATATCCTAATTTACTTCACAGTTGTTAATGACATATGCATCCAGTACACATGGTGCAATGATTTTTTGTGGAAAAGCTGACTTTTAGGATGCAATCTAAAAGTTTTAATCTTTGTAACATGTGTCTTTATATTTAAATTAGAAATCAGTGGTTTAGTTTCTATTAATTCATATGTATTAAGTGTATACTATTAATCTCAAGTGGTTTTGCTTTGTCATCATGCTTATTTTTATCATTAGCGTATTCTAATCACTACTACAACAATGAACAACTTTTTAATTTTCAACTGTTTTGTACTTTACACTTGAGAAAAACTTTTCAATTCAAGAGTTCCAATAAAATATATGTAGCAATCGCACAATTTTTTTTATAATTTTTCTTATATATTACATAAACATGTGTCATCGTTTATAGGTTAGAACGTCCAAAATATTTTCCTTACATTAAAGTACTTTTAGATTATATAAATGGTAATTATTCATAATTATTTTAAAGAATGTTTAAAAATTAACAAAGCAAAACCACTGCAGAGTTATTTAATTAAAATACTTCAAAACACTGATTGTTCTAATATAAGTAAATGTGATTACAAGTTACATGATTTACATGTAATAAATATTTTTTAGGTACAAAGAAGAACTCTTTTAATAAAAATAGATTACTTCAAAACTAAATTGATCTTAGTAATGATTCTTTCAGAAAATTTATCATAAAATATTAAATTAAAATAGTTAATGCTTAATACAAACTAAGGCACAATAGGGGAGGGATATAAAAGGCTTTACACGCGGTACTAGTATAGTACAAATACAGTAACCGTACGATATACTAAATTACAAATACCTTTAGTACACCATACTATTATCGTACTCGTATTATACGAGTATAGCATACTGGTATGACATACTAGTACAGTAGCTGGTATCGTGCGAAGGTAGATGGCGGGTACAGTACCAGTATGACTTATTCGCCATACTCGTATTTGGCAAATTCAGAGCTTCCAAAAAAATTACTTATACCCAATAATAATTCATACATGTAAGTACTTTAAAAAAATACGTAGCCTTTTGAAAAATCCAATATGGCGGCCACAATATAACCTATAAATGTGTCTAAATTCTAATACAGAGGCCTAAAAGTGCGAATAGAGAGGAATTAAATAGGAAAATAAACTATGTATTGGCAGTAAAATTAGCATTAGAATACATACTTGCTTTCGTGGCTATTTTTTCTGTTTCTTAAAATCAACATTAGATTCGATATCAGCAACCCCATAAACCCCCAAGCAATAACTTTTAATTAAATCTGATCAATTAAAAAAAATTTTGTCCGCCACATTGAATTTCTGAAAATTAACATTAGATTCGACATTAGCGACCCCGAAAACACCCGAGTAACAACTTTCAATTAAATCCGATGCATCTAAAAAATTTTGTCCACCATATTGGATCGGCCATATTTGTTTTCTGAAAACCGATATCAAACTACCGTTATTGCTTAGACCATCGGGATGACCCGCTTAAAGTAAAACGTCCCATATATACCCAGATAACCAGCGCACTAGTACTGTATCAGCCATGTACCTTTGCACTGTACCAGGTACTGTACTGGTATGTCGTACAGATAATGACGGAAAAGCATTGTAAATTAATAACATAAAATCTCAATTAGTTTAACGTACTGGTATTGTACTTAGTGTTATACTCGTACGGAGTACTTTGTCAATTTCATAATTCTATCCATATGACATACCGTTATTATACTAGTACCGCACTGGTATGTAAATAAAAATACCTTATTATTTCGTGCTAGTGCAATATGAGTACTATACCAATACGCTGTACTGAAAAATAATATGATTAGTACGCTTGGCTATCTGGGTATATATAAGCACAAATACAATTCTTTGTCATTGGGACTCCTCTGCCCTCCAAAAATGGTTTGCTTTTAAATTATCAGCTATAAGCTTAAACTTTAGTAAACAAGGAACACTTTTAAATGCTGAGTATATATATATATATATATATATATATATATATATATATATATATATATATATATATATATATATATATATGGGACGTTTCGCGCCAACCGGGCCACCCTTCTCTCCAAAATTGAGAGCTTTCAAAATTATTGCTCACACCCAAAAATTATTTGTATATACAAGTACTTTTTAAAAATGAGTGGCCTTTTGAAAAATCCAATATGGCGGCTGAAATTTAACCTATAAAAGCATAAAAAACAGTAAAAATGGTTACAAACATATAAATAAAAGCGAATATAATAAAGAAAACAGCTCTACATTAACATAAAATTCATCACTAATGAATAGACTTTGTATACCATAAGTGAAAATAATAAATTTCAAAAATTCAAAATGGCGGAAACAATATGGCGGACAAAAATTCTTAATTTTCATTGAATTTGCCTGAAAATTTTTTCTTAGAGGTTTTTGGGGACGCTGATAACAAATACCTTATATTTTTTCAAAAATTCAAAATGGCGGATCCAATATGGCGGACCAAAATTTTTAAAACTAATCGGAATCACTTGAGACTTGACACTAAGGGGTTTTTGGGGTCGCTGGTAACGAATCCGGCGTTATTTCATAGATATATGAGTATGTTACATTATACTCATTATATGAGTATAATGTAAGAAAAAGTTGGAATAACGAAAGTACTACACTATTCAAATGGCAATTTTTGCAATTATTTAAACAAATAATTTTAATTTATTACATAACGATTTGAGATTTTATTTATTTATCGGTTATTATAAGTGGCTTCAAAAACTGTAAAATTTGAAAAAACTACATCTTTTTAAGTGCAATAGAAAAAAGTTACTAAATAACAACAATTATTTGTTTTTACAATTTTTATAATAGCGATTTGTCTTTTATCATTCATAGGTTTTTATAAGTAGGTCCAAAAGATACAAAATTAGAGAGAAACTGCATTTCTTTAAGGGACTATAGGAATAAAGTTAAAAATTAACAACCATTATTTGTTTAAACAATTTTTAAAAACATCGATTTGACATTTAATATTTATTGATTATTATGAGTAGATCCACACATTGCAAAATTAGAAAAAAACTGCGTCTTTCTATGTGCAATGGATAAAAAGTTAATAAATAACAACAATTTTTTATTTAAACAGTTTTATGCAATAGTTGTAAGAAGTTTAACTAAATTTCTTATTTGGATTATTAATTTAATACTTTGCAGTACTAAAAAAAGTTCATTATTTCATAGAAATTTGTTGATTTCTTGTTTTATTTGAAAATGATATAAATAATCAATAATATATTGTTTAAACAAAGGAAAAATTTATCGTAACATTAATCAATTAGATTATTAGACAACAAAAAACAATTGTAGTATAAAATTTCCATGATTTCAAGGTTTTTTTTAATATGCAAACCCGTGACGTGTGCATATACTATACTCAAGCAAGAGTTTTAGTTACTATTTTATACGCTAGGTGTCGGGCATGAATGAATTCATTTCTTTCTCACTACTGAGATTGAGCTTCCATATGTTAAATAGAAGTGCTTTGGCGAACATTCTTTTTCTGCGTAGTTAATTGTTGATGCGTATACTGTTCTTTATAATTATTTTTTTATTTTCATATTTTTCGTTGAATTTCAGTCTTTTCTATTATTATCGGTTTACTTTTCTTTTTCTTTTTAGATTTTTTTTTCATAATACTGAATATTCAATTCAAACTTATATTTCAAACAGTCCTTTTCAGGGCTAAAATAAAATAGTTTTTTTAAAACTGTTTTATCTTCTGTTCCGATTAATTATCGCTGATTTTTAATTTTTGTCAAAAAAGTAAAAAATGAGTATATTGAAGGAAAAAACTCGCTCAGATAGGTGCGTAAATCCTTTTAATGAAAAGGGACATATTGGTAAAGAATTGCTAAAAGTTTCAAAATTAATTTTAAAGGAATTTCCTAATTTAAATGAAAATGCAAAAGTTTGTTTAATGTGTAGAGACATTTTTTCACAAAGGCATGTTTCTAATGACAATGTAATTAAACAATGAAATTAGTTTTGATTCAGAGCAGTCAGATATCGAAGAAGATTCTTCTCCGAATAAAAAGACGCGTTTTACTAGAGAGAATGAATTAGAAGACATGTTAAATGGGTTAAAGGAAAAATTTGCTTCTCTTGCCGAAAACGATCCACATCGTGTCACAATACTTACTATAGCTCCTGAATGCTGGAGTGCTCGTAAAATTTCTCAGGAATTTGGGACATCTCGAAGAATGGCTAAAAAAGCTAAAAGCTTGAGGAAACTGGAAGGTGTTTTAGCTATGCCATCCTCGAAAGTTGGAAGACGCTTACCAGAGAAGACGGAAGAGAAAGTTCTCGAATTTTATGAAAATGATATAAACAGTAGAATAATGCCGCATAAAAAGGAAACAGTTACTGTATATAATGAAGGGCGAAAAGAGAAGGTGCAGAAACGATTGTTACTTTGTGACATAACATATCTGCATAAACAGTTCAAAGAACAGAATCCAGAACATCCAATTGGTTTTACAAAATTTGCTGAACTTCGACCAAAAAACTGTATACGTGCAGGTGCAAATGGTACACACAGTGTTTGTGTCTGTACTATACATCAAAATTTTAAGATGATGTTCGAAGCAGCAAATATTGCAAAATATACGAATGATCTGGACATATCATTGAAATGTTACAAAGATTGCTTTCAATTAATGATATGCAAAAGCCTAAAAGCTGAATGCTTCTTAAGAGAGTGCAATCTTTGTCCAAACTCTGAATCATTCTCTAATTATTTAATGGAATTATTCGAACAAAGAGGTATTTCGGAAATCATTTATTCCACGTGGGAGGCTACCGATAGGTGCACATTAAAAAAACAGTGCCTCTCTGTGTCAGATTTTGTTCTGGAGATGTCCAATCGATTGGAAATATTACTTCCTCATGATTTTATTGCAAAAAACCAGTCGAAATTTCTCTTTGATTTAAAAAATAACTTGCAGCCAGACGAAGTAATAGTTCAATGTGATTTCGCAGAGAACTATGCGTACGTTGCACAAGACGCTGCGCAAGCTTTCCATTATAATAATGACCAATGTTCTGTTCACACTGTAGTCTTCTATTATAATAATGGAAAGGAAGTTTTGCACAAAAGTTCAATCTTGCTGTCTGATAGTACAACTCATGATACTGCTGCTGTATACATGATGCAAGAATTACTCATACCCGAAATAAGAAAAGTCGTTCCGAATGTTAAGAAAATTATTTATTTCACTGATGGGGCTAAACAGCACTATAAAAATAAGTTTCAAATGAGTAATCTTGTACATCATAAGCAAGATTTTGGAATTGAAGCAGAATGGTACTTTCATGCGACAGCTCACATCAAAGGAGCTTGTGATGGCTTGGGTGCTATTCTAAAAAGAGAAGCTACTGGAGCAAGTCTTCAGGCAAAATCGACTGAAGCCATTCTTAATTCAGTAGACCTTTTTAACTGGGCAAAAGAAAAATTTAAAGAAATTACATTCTTTTATTATGATAAAAAGAAACATCAAAAAACTCAAAGACATCTTGCTAAACGATTTTCAAAAGCTCCACAAGTTACCAAAATTCAGAGTGGCCATGCTTTCAAAGTCTTTTCGGGAAAACAATTACATGTGTTGCGATATTCTGGTGCTAAAACCACCATAAATACTATAAATTATTGATATTAAATAAAATAATGCAAATGCATATAATATCTGTAACAAAAAAAACAAAAAATCTGACTTTGTATAAATAATAAGTCTTCTTAGCAGGATTTTGAAACTTTTTTGTACGACATATTGCATCTGCCATTTTAAAAATCTAAGAAATAACGCCGGATTCGTTACCAGCGACCCCAAAAAACCCTTAGTGTCAAGTCTCAAGTGATTCCGATTAGTTTTAAAAATTTTGGTCCGCCATATTGGATCCGACATTTTGAATTTTTGAAAAAATATAAGGTATTTGTTATCAGCGTCCCCAAAAAACTCTAAGAAAAAATTTGCAGGCAAATTCAATGAAAATTAGGAATTTTTGTCCGCCATATTGTTTCCGCCATTTTGAATTTTTGAAATTTATTATTTTCACTAATGGTATACAAAGTCTATTCATTAGTGATGAATTTTATGTTAATGTAGAGCTGTTTTCTTTATTATATTCGCTTTTATTTATATGTTTGTAACCATTTTTACTGTTTTTTATGCTTTTATAGGTTAAATTTCAGCCGCCATATTGGATTTTTCAAACGGCCACTCATTTTTAAAAAGTACTTGTATATACAAATAATTTTTGGGTGTGGGCAATAATTTTGAAAGCTCTCAATTTTGGAGAGAAGGGTGGCCCGGTTGGCGCGAAACGTCCCATATATGCCTATTAATATAAAATCATATCGCCGCCGCCGCTGTTTCATAAAGTTCTAAGGGCGACCTTTCCCAAGGGAAACTTATGTCAAAATTAAGGTCAATTTTGAGGGCAGTTTTGCCCTAAACGTCAAAATTTGACAAACAATTCCCGCTAACCTCAAAATTTAGGTCAATTTTGAGGGCAGTTTTGACCAAAACGTCAAAATTTGACAAACAATTCCCGCTATCCTTAAAATTTAAGTCAATTATGACCTAGACGTCAAAATTTGACAATTTCTGCTACCCTCAAAATATAGGTCAATTTTAGGGCGATTTTGACCTACGGGTAAAAAGAGGCTCACAAACGTCTGTTACATTTACAAAATACAAAATTTAGGTCAAATTTAGGGCAGTTTTGACCTAAACGTCAAAAATTTTTAAAGAATTTCTGTTACCCTCAAAATATAGGTCAATTTTAGGGCAGTTTTGACCTACGGGTAAAAAGAGGCCCACAAACGTCTGTTACATTACGTCGAAATCTACATGCAATTTTACATTCTTTTTTTACCTACATGTCATAAACGACCAAATAATGGCTCTTAATTTATGTCAAAATTTATGTCAGATTTGATTAATTGTTAAAGCTGCAAGTAAAAATGGTCGTAATAATGGCTTTGATGATACTGTAAAATCTATGCCAAATTTAACCAATTTTGTTACCTTTAGGTATAAAGAAGTTTCTATAAGGGCACTATAAGATGTCCGTATAGATAATGTCCGTAAAGTAAAATTCTATTTAAATGCTTTCTTTTCGTATTGCCTGATATAATTTACTCTAACTTATTAGCATGCATTCATATTAAGAGAACATGATTTGAAATTAAAAATTCAAATAAATATAAGAATTAGTTAGGGGGTTGGCGCGCGAAGCGCGCAGCGGGGTGGAGCCCCCCTAGTATATATATATATATATATATATATATATATATATATATAAATTTCGTATTATACCAGACTTATTTTCAGACTGGGGTGTTTTGATCGGATATTATTCGGATTATTGCAAACAATTTCTGAATTTTTGGCACATAGATTTTGGATTGTATCATACTAGTTTCGGAATAAATCTTTTAACTGGATCAAGCTCGCATTATCTTTGTTCTGTAATTTTTCTGCTAGATTTCAATTTTTCATTTCTACTATTATATAATTTTCTGAATATTTGATTTTTATATCACCAAACTTCTTATACTACTATTATCTGTTTAATGATGCAATTTGTATTAAATGAATAATTTTAATAAAGTAAAAGTCTGTTAAAAGGTTGACGTAGTTTTGCATGTATTATTTTAACTTATCATAAAACTTTAACATATAAATAATTTACTTTTTTAGTAAAATGAAAATTATTAAATAAAAAAGAAGGATTATTTTAAAAAATTACCGTTTACAAAGTTTTTAGATGTTGAAACATAAAAAACTTTCTAATATATGTTTGTAAGTATAGCGAAAGCAGCAGAACATCTTAGATGTTCGAGCTTAGTATGTACTGATATTGGAAGAAACTTGTTTAAACATAACCCAGGGTGTCTACTGAAAATATGACTTAAAATTCTGGGACTTTTTCAGGACATTCCAGGGCAAATTTTTTATTTTTCCAGAACCTTAAAATGCATAATACTTTTTTATTTTACGATTAGCATGTTATTGTTATTTAAAGAGTTGAAAATCTATTGTGGATACCTATTTCTTTAATCCAATTTCAAAGTTTAATTATTTTTTATAGATCTCAAAAATTACTTTTTTTAAGTTAGAGTAAAATTTTTTAATTCTTGAATATTTTAAAATAAAGTACGGAAAATTCAAGGACAAAAGTTTGAACATCCAGGACATTTCCAGGAATTCCAGGACCAATACACATTCTGAATTAACTTCACATTTACAGATTATACTATTTAACCCTTTGTCGTGCATAAGCTTTCCCCACCTTAGAAAAAAATTAGTTTGACAGTGGAATCACGTGGATATCAGGGCCGGAAATTAGTTTGATTTTGAGGTTATGTTTACATAGGTTATGTAGATTTGATAAAAGTCTTTAATAATCAAATATAGCTATGTTTAAAATGTAATAAATTGCAAATACACTTCCACTTTATACAAAAAACCAGATTTTTAGGTATTAAATATTATTTTAAAATATAAATGGATTCATTTTTTAAATTAGGTACGTTCCTGCAAATTCAGAACACTTACATTCTCACACATAACTAATTTATCAACACAAGCATACCGCCTTTTCTCATTAAGTGTTCCCCCAGAAAAGACTCTAAACGACATTTCGTAACACAAGAACGGCAAAGGGTTAATGATAGAACGTCCAACGTCCTTCCGGCAGGACCAAAAAGGCTCAGGTGAGTCCGTCCGAAATCGCTAAATAAAACTAACATGGATTGACATAAACAGAATGTAAAATATATCGTTGAAAAGGTGATGAAACAAGCTTTCAGCGCATGTAAATGTCGAACTCGTAAGTTCAAACCGAAGAGCAGGGTAGCTTAAAGAAGTTGAATTTTCCAAAAAGATCATGTAATTTTTAGTCACAAAATGATGAAACCCGGTCCTGCCGGCAGGACGCTTTTCGCTTTGTTTAAAAGGCTACCAAGCCTAGGCATATAAATTTAGAAACTTGATATTTACATCATTGGAAAGCTTGTTTCATTGCCTTTCCAACGATATATTTGTTTTTGTCTTTATCTGCTTCCATATTAATTTTATAAAGAAAATTTGAAGAGAGTTTTTATTTCATTGGCCGCAATTTTGCTGATTAACATTAAAAATGAAATTTTTTTAAATTAAACAAATAGGTTTCATTCTTTGAACGTTTCTGAAGAAAAAGAGACTAAACCGGCCAAAATATATTGATTTTTGTGGATTTTACATTAAATTTACGAAAAAATGTTTTTTTTTACTTTTTAGAAACAGCAAGTTTGAGGGCTTTGAAAAATGGTTTAATATTATTATTTTAAAAAGTCAAGTACATGGATTTTTTCGTCTTTTCGTCTACTTTAATACCAAGGAGTTCCGGAAAAGAAAAAATGAATTCCCTTTTTTTAAAAGCCTTATTTTCGGAACATCCTTCCGGCAGGACGGGCGCTTGGACGTTCTATCATTAACCCCTCATACGGTATAACTCGAGTATGCTCGGGATGTATCTTTCATTTATTTACTTTAAAAAATTTAATTCGAGAGTCATATAAATAAAACACTTTACGTAATTTGAAGCCAAATATAGTTGTATTTAAAATTATATTAAATATGAATCAGTCAAAATTAATTTTTAAAAAATTATAAATATTTTTCCTTCAAAATTGAAAAATAATAATACCGTACGAGGATTAACATTTAAGATAATAAATAATAACATCTAGATAATACTTATTAGCATCTTTTCTTAAATTCAAGTATATTCCAATTTTTAAAATATACTTTTCTCCAAGTTTGTGCTGCATTTGTGATAAGGAGACTTTTTCTGGTTTGAGATTGACAAAAAAACATTTTTTGAAACTTTTATTGTAAAAAAAGTATAACCGTTTGTAAGAATGTGGGATCCGAAATGTAGAATCTAGGATATAAAATGTGGAATCTGAAATGTGAAATCCGGAATGTGAAATGTTTAATCTGGAATGTGGAATCCAGAATGTGGGATCCTGAATATGAAAACCAGATTGTGAAATTCGGAATGTGAAATTCGAAATGTGAAATTCGGAATGTGGAATTCAAAAAAAAAAATCTGGAATTCGAAACGTGGAATCCGGATTGTGAAATAAGTTACGTAATCTAGGATCTTGGTTAAAATGCCTTGTACATACTTCTTTAAAACCTAATGATTTAATGTTGCCCACGTGAAACGATTACCGGCAAACCCCGCGGAATCTCCGCGGAGAAAATCTGCAAATATTCCGCGGAATTATGATTTTCTCGAATATACTGAAAATTAACATAACATGTTAAATTGTAAGAAAACCGATTTACAAGAATATCATTTATGGTTATCCAGGTAATCCATAAATATTTTTTACCTAAACTGTCAAAAATGAAGAATCAGCATATTTAACATATCGTGATAATATTAAAATAATTTCAAAGTATCCATCTATCCATAACATTACCCACGATTATCACGGTATGATCCACAGTATTTTATCAAAATTTGGTGCAATTTCAAAGGTAAGTTTACTTTCAAGATCGATCACCTAGATATTACCCACGTTTATTTAGTTGGCCTGTCACTATTTTAAACATTCCCAGAGGATCCTAAGTTTCAAATTTAAAAGATAACCTAACCTAACAAAAACAATGAATTTACATAACACCCGCGGTTATCCATGTATCATGTTAATATTTTAAACAATTTCTAAGGTGAGTCAACATAACCTGTCGAATATGATGCATTATATAATTATCATCTGATATCCATGTATCCAGTCATTTTTTGATTATTTTTAAAAGTAAGTTAGCACAATATGTCAAAGAGGAAACATCTAGTTAATCATCTACTGTTGTCCAGGTATCCGGTCAATTTTTTAATAAATTTCAAAGGTAAGTTAACATAGCCTGACAAAGACAAAGTACCAGCTTATCAACCACTGTTATCCAAGTATCCAAGCATTATTTTGGACAATTCCAAACTAAGTGAATCTACCCTGTTTAAGACGATGCATTAGTAAATAAACTACAGATAACAAGCACTGCGGTCATTTTTTTCATCAATTTCAAAGGAAAGTTAACATAACATGTCGTAAACGATACAAATGATGATTATCTAATATTATCAAGATATCATGTGGAATGTTTGTACAATTTCAATAGTAAGCCAGCTGAACCTGCCCAAGACGACACACCATCTACTAATAAACCAATGATATCGAAAGATATTCTATCGAATATTCAAACAATTTCAAGGGTAAGTAAACATAAGCTGTCATAAACGATACACCTGCTAATTATCTAATGTTATCCAGATATTTAAATTGTCCAAACATTTGACTGAATATGTGAATAGCATTAGCTAATTAGCAGGTGTATCGTATATGACAGGTTCGTTGGCGTACCCTTGAAATTGTTCGAATATTCGACAGCATATGAGCCTTTGGAAAGTAAAACCACATATAAAGTTTATTAAGTTATTTTCATTGGCCTGTAATATCTAAAAAATTAATGCTTTAAACATCAATTTTAACCAAGCTTATCTTTTGAAAACAGAAAAAATAAATTCAACTAAAATTTGTATTTAGCACATTAATTTTTAGGCATCAGGTACTAATGAAAATGTTAGTACAAATTTTATATGTGGTTTTACTTTCCGGAGGCTCATATATTTAAATATCAGTGGGATATTAGCTGATGCATCCTCAGGTTATGTTGACTTACCTTTGAAATTGTCCAAATCATTTGACTGAATATCTGGATAACATTAAATGATTGGCAGGTATATGATATGTTATGTTGACTTACCTCGGAAATTGTCCAAACATTCGACTGGATATCTGAATAACATTAGATAATTAGCAATTGTATCGTATTTGACAGGTTATGTTGACTTGTCTTAGACACTATTTAAAATATTAACATGAAATCTGAATAACCGCGGTTGTTATGTCGATTTATTGTTTTTCCAGGTTACGTTAACTTACCTTTGATATTGTTCGAATATTTGTCGTGATATCTTTGGATATCAGTGGGAATTATTAGAAGGTGCTGCATTGTCTAGTACAGGTTGTGTTGACTTATCCTTAGATAACAGTGGTTGATAAGCTGGTGCTTTGTCTTTGTCAGGCTATGTTAACTTACCTTTGAAATTTATTAAAAAATTGACCGGATACCTGGACAACAGTAGATGATTAACTAGATGTTTCCTCTTTGACATATTGTGCTAACTTACTTTTAAAAATGATTAAAAAATGACTGGATACATGGATATCAGTTGATAATTATCTAATGCATCATATTCGACAAGTTATGTTGACTCACCTTAGAAATTGTTTAAAATATTAACATGATACATGGATAACGGCGGGTGTTATGTAAATTCATTGGTTTTGTTAGGTTAGGTTACCTTTCAAATTTAAAACTTAGGATCCTCTGGGAATGTTTAAAATAGTGACAGGCCAACTGGATAACCGTGGGTAATATCTAGGTGATCGATCTTGAAAGTAAACTTACCTTTGAAATTGCACTTAATTTTGATAAAATAATGTGGATCATACCGGGATAATCGTGGGTAATGTTATGGATAGATGGATACTTTGAAATTATTTTAATATTGTTAGGATATGTTAAATATGATGATTCTTCGTTTTTGACAGTTTAGGTTAAAAAATATTTATGGATTGACAGATAACCATAAATGATATACTTGTAAACAGGTTTTCTTATAATTTAAATTGTTTTGTGAATTTTCAGTATATTTTAGAAAATTATAATTCCGCGGAATCTCCGCGGAGTTTACCGGTAATCTTTTTACGTGGGTGGCCACAGCAATGAAAAACCTCTCAAAGTTTTAATTAAATTTTCTAAATTTGGTGGTTGCTTAGCAATACTTTTTTCAAATTTCTGTCAGGAAACGCATTTTCATGAGTTTTGTACATGCCTTTTAAAAAAATTTATGTGATAGTTAGTATCATTTAGCGGTATTCTATGAGGACTTTTGCTATTTAACACTCGATTTTCATTAGTTGCATCCGAAACTTTGTTGAAAAATCAAACACATGTGCAGTGTTTCTTGTCTCAATCGGAAGTTTAAAAAAATATAAAAAAAATTAGGATTTATCAACTTTTCAAAATTTGCTCCTTATATATTTTTGCCAATGGTAAAATTTAGAAATGAAGATCCATAATCATAGTAAGAAGAGAACAGAATTCAAGTATACCTTAACCATTTTTTGAGGTACATGAATATCCCATAAAAACTGTTAAGTGGAGTATAAATTTCACAGAAATTCTTTACATAGAAATACTCTTTATTTGATTTAAATTTTGTTAAATTGAATCAAATCAAATGTTTTACGTAAAACATGTATTGTTTAACAAAATTATCATTTCATACAATTTCTATTTAATCAACTTTATTAAATATAATGTAATAAGATTGTTCGTATTTAAGGGGACATACCAGTGCAAAACACTGGCTTTTTTAATAAATATTATTAAAATAACTATGACATTTATTTAAAAAATTTCTTTTGCATGTAATAAATAATTTATTTAAGAATCTGTAAAAAAATGTTCATTTTTATTTAAAAATGGCGGCGATATAAGCCATTTTCGGTGGTAAGATCGATTCTAAAACAGATAAAACCATAAACGAAGTGACATTCTCTTCGTTAAATATTTCTTTAGGTGAGGAACCTCAAAAAAGTGGAATTTTCTTCCCTCCTTTTTTTAGAGTCATTTTCCCCAAAATATGCAAAAGAAGGTGTTTTTGTTTAGAATTTCTCTTATAAAAAAGGGAGATGGAAATTTTCCAGTTTTTGAGGTTCCACTTATAAGCATGATGACGCTGAATCAAAAGCCGTTTGATTTTTTTAAATCGTTTTAGAAGAACTTGAGATATCAGTCTTACCAGATCAAAAAAATATATTTTGAGAAAAACGCATTTAAAGTTTTTGTTTATAAGTTTCAATATTTTCTTTAATAATCGGATTTGCTTGAAAATCGTTACTCGGGGGTTTTTGAGGTCGCTAATTACGAATATGGAATCATATTTTAAAAATTCAAAATGCTGGATCCAATATGGCGGACATTTTATTCTTCAAAATCATTGGATTATCTTGAAAATCGTTATAGGGGATTTTTGGGATCGCTGATTATGAATATGACATAATTTTTCCAAAATTAAAAATGTCGGATGCAATATGGTGGAAGAAAAAAGAACTAAACGAAAAAAAATTGAAATAAAAAAATTTTTTTTCGACATATTGGATCCGTCATTTTAAATTTTGAAAATTTGATATCTTATTTGTGATCAGCAACGCCAAATACATTTTTGTTTGTCTTTTTTAAAAAATGCAAATAAGAAAACATCTAAATCATTCGATTGCTTATCCGAATAGAAAAACATCTTTGTCATGGCGAAGAATAAAAATGTATAACTTCTGTTTTACTTCGAATTTTGCAATAATATTTCAAGAGAGTATTCTTGACACTACAAAAAATCGGAAAATAAAATTTAAAAAATCGATTTTTTAACATTTTGAACTAGAATGTCCCCTTAAATAATCATATTTATAGGATATTCAAGCACCCCGAATTTACTAACTTTTCAGAACGTAATCCGCTCCACGAGTTTTCTTTTTCAATCGGAGTACCTGTAACTCTTACATTAGTAGAAGCATCATTATACAACGAAGCAACGATATTTAATCCTGCATCTTTTACAACTTTAATGGGTTCTTTCATGCATCTCTACAATAGAAGAAGTTTTTCTCATAGTTTTTTCTTTATTAGTTGCAAAACTTTTAGACAATTACTCCAGCCGCTGTTTGGTCACTTCAGATAATCCAGCACACATTGGAATATTTTTAACAGTGAACTTTAGGGTACTTTAAGCTGGCAAATTGACTAGCATTCTTCTAAGATATCTGTACGCTTTGGAGGGAAAAAGAGACAGAATTTTGTTCTCCGTCGAGTAACGTCTTCCTTTAACTTTTTTATAAGTATAATAATTAATTTCCTTCTACATTTGTGAGTTAAAATTAAGTTAAAGAAATACGATTAAAAAATATATAAATAAAACGTCGTATTTAATTGATATTTTTAAAAAATTTATATTAAATAGAAAAATTTGAGAAATGAAATAAAAAACAGTAAAATTAAAATAAGTTCAGAATAAAAATCAAAAACAACAAGTCAGTCATTAATTGTCAGTCTGAACCATGATTTTTAACTGATTCAAATTAAGAAAGCATATATATATGTTGCAGGCAAAACCCGAAGACCAGGCAATTCGCGAATTGCCTAGGAAATTCTGAAATACCTATAAATTTCCAGGAAAATCGGGTAATACCTGTAAATGATAGGCGAATCGCGAATTGCCAAAGCCTATTTCAGCAAATTGAAAATTTTGTAATAATAAGCTGTTTATTGAAAATGTAAGCAAAATTATTGAAATTTGTTTATAAAATATTAAAAATTATATAACATATAATTAAAATGTATAAAATATTTTAAAAATATTGTGTTAGAATATTTGAATGTATTTCTTGATATTTGTGACGTGCCGCGACAAAAGGGACCTTAGCTCCCAATAGTGAATTTTGCAGGAAAGGCGATTGAAGTAGAGCGTCTCTGATTGGTGGAGACGTTCCACTAGAATTCAGCCCCACTACTCACTACACATTGATATTTGTCCGCGTTACACGAAGCGCACGAATTATATGTATATGACCAGTGTAGTTGTATTGGAGAGTGGAATGGGTGCTTTTCTGAACAACCACGTGTAAACACTCAACAAGCTCATTTTTAAACATTAATAACAAAAAAATCTACAAGTAAAAAGTATTTTTGACGCTTGTATGTGAAAGAGCAACTCAATAAATATTGAATGATATACATAACTCGAAATTAATTTTTTCAGAGCTAAGGTCCCTTTTGTCGCGGCACGTCACATTTTGTGTATTTCTGGCCATAAGGTTTAATTAAAGTAAGTATCGTTTTCGCTACTTTTCCTTACAAATTCATTTTACAAATTTGAAGACTTTAAATTTCTCTTTTTTCAGGTTCGAATTCGATGTGTGCACAAAAAATGTTATTGTCCCTGAGGAAGTTCCGCCTGAGAAGATTTCCTTAAGGTCAATCGCTACACAGCAATCCAATACGGACGGACAAGGATTTTTCCGATGTCATTGTCAAACGCGTTGTCAAACAAAAAGATGTTTATGCAAGAAGAAAGGCGTACTTTGCAATTCAAAATGTGACAGTAGTTCTTCTTGCTGCAATAAATGATTTCCATCTGTTTTTAAAATAAGGATCCAGAATACACGCAATTAAAATTTTATGTAATATTACTTACAAGACGATATTTCGTCGCTAACTAGATTATTCGTTACGATTTTAGACCAAATACATAATTGCATTTTACATTTTTAAAAATTTTTCATTATTTCCAATTTGCGAATTCGCAAAATACCTAGGAAATTCTCGAAATGCCTAGGAATATTGAAAATGCCTATAAATCGTAAGCAAATTCGGATAAATTCGGTCTCACCCCAAAAAATTAATCAAGGTATGAAAAAAAATTTTCCTGAAAGTTTGAAGCAGATCGAACAATATTAACACGTGCCTCTAGTCGACTGAAATTTTAAATGGAAAATACATGTAATTTTTCGTGAAAACCACAAAAAGTTTTTTCTAGCTTATACAAATTTATTTACAATTCTCTAACTTTGGGTTCTTTTAGTACATGATAAGAGGTAAAACTTCCAATTTTTCCAAATTTTTTGGAAAGTATTTGTTCCATTTACCAGCTTGATGAATATGACGCTATCACACTAAACAGGACTATATATTAACCCCTAGATGCATACATTTATTTATTCATTAAACATTTAACGAAACTCGGTACTAAGGGGGTTTCGGGACGCTGATTACGAATCTGAGGTCATTTTAAAAAAAAATTCAAAATGGCAGATCCAATATGGCGGACATAAAAAATAAAAAGTCGTTCAATTGGATTGAAACTTGGTACTCGGGGGTTTCTGAGGTCGCTGATTACGAATAATTTTAAACAAGGGCATTTTTAAAAATTTCGAAATGTTGGAACCAATTTCGCTGATATTGTTACTCGTTCTTAGCGTTACCCAGAACTGGCTAAATCTATAACTTGAAGTTAGTCGACCTGCCTGATTTGAAATGGATTCAGTCATTTATAATCAGCGATCCCAAGAGTACCGAGTTTAAGTTCAATTAAACGACTTTTTTTACGTCCGCCATATTGAATTTTTTAAAATTAATCTCGGATTCGTAATCAGCGACCTCAGAAACCCCCGAGTACCAAGTTTCAATCCAATTGAACGACTTTTTATTTTCGATGCCCGCCATATTGGATCCACCATTTTGAATTTTTTTATAATGACCTCAGATTCGTAATCAGCTGAGTACCGAGTTTCGTCAAATTTTTAATGAATGAATAAACGTATGCATCTAAGGGTTAATATATAGTCCTGTGTAGTGTGATAGCGTCATATTCATCAAGCTTGTAAATGAAGCAAATACTTTCAAAAAAATTTGGAAAAATAGGAAGTTTTACCTCTTATCATGTACTAAAAGAACCTAAAGTTAGAGAATTGTAAATAAATTTGTATAAGCTAGAAAAAACTTTTTGTGATTTTCACGAAAAATTACATGTATTTTCCATTTAAAATTTCAGTCGACTAGAAGTACGTGTTAATATTGTTCGATCTGCTTCAAACTTTAAGGAAAATTTTTTTTTATACCTTGATTAATTTTTTGGGGTGAGACCGAAGATTTGGAAACATCGCCCAAATAAGAACCACCCTAATATATATATATATATATATATATATATATATATATATATATATATATATATATATATATATGTATGTGTGTGTGTGTGCCAAGAATATTTAAAAAATTTGGATTAATCTCTTTTTAAGGTATATTCAAGATTGATTTGTTGTTGTTTTTATTTTATATATCAAATTTAATTAGTGTTAAAGAACTCTTAATTGAATTATTGTTTGTAATATATAAGGAAAAAAGAACTTATTTTGCAAATTTATTTCTCATATTTGAAAATACATTTTTATTCATTTTAAAAATCTAATAGATAATATATAATTAAATATTATTATTTATTTTATTAGTATTTTGATTCCCATTTAATATAATATACATACTAGAACCAAACGACGCGCGTTACGTGCCTATTCCTCGTTCTTTCAGGCAAAAGCAAACCTTAATTTCAGAATACAACAACCCACAAAATGGTTTCACTTTTGTTTTGGTATGTCACATAATTAAGTTAATTAAAAAAGCACTTATACGTTTGAAAATTTTAAAGTAAAAATTAATTTTCGTACTGTATGTTACAATGGAGTAGTTAAGCTGCAATATAATCACAACCTCTACAAAGTAATTAATTTTGTTGAAAGCTTATAACAACCTGGAAGAAAATTTGATTAGGTTAAGAAGCAAGATTCTTTTCTTAGTCCTCGTAATTGTCAGCTAAAAAATAAATGTTAAAACTGTGTTATGAAAATGTGTTAATAGAGATGACAACCACGGCGACTCATTTGAAGCGCAAAACATAGAAACTTTAAGGTTAGAATTTGCTCGGAACTTTAAGTGTTATTTAAGGGTTACATAACTTTTCGACCTCAAAAAAAGAAAGGTTTTCATAATTATTTTTAGAGTTCTCATTAAAACTTTATTGAAGAAATGGACATTGTACCTGATAGTACATGTTGTCATTAAATTTTAGCAACTTTAAAACTGAAAAATTATTAACATTTGTAAAAACTATAACTGTTTTACCAAAATACTTTTCTAGAAATGGGAAATGATTTTCACAAAAATTCGAATTTTTAGTTTTTTAAAAACTGGTTTTTTGAACGAAAAAAATTAATTTTGGTACAAATTAAAATTCCTTCGTTCATGAACTAGCTATTATATCTGTAAAAACCCTGTTCAAGTTCAGTTCTGACCTCTGAGGAATAAGTAATAATTTTTTCAATTTTTTTAGTACCAAAATAATGAGGGGTATGTAACTCCTCAGCAACTTAAAATTTTTGTGCAATATTAATAAAATTTTCTAAAAAACTTCCTTACTTATTAAAAAAAAACTTTCTCACTTGAAGTTCGACATGCGTTAATATTTTTTAGACAAACGAAGCGCTTTAAACATAAAACTATATTTTTTTACATTCACTTGCTGGGTGTAAAAACATGATACATCGGATTGGCGTTGAAAAACATGATACCTCGGATTTGACTTGAAAAACATGACATATCGTCGTTTGAGTTGAAGAACATGACACGTCGAAAAAAAATTTTTCTTTTCAATTTTCAGTTGATACCACTGACCGCTAATTTTAAAATGTGCCAAATTTTTAAAACTTTTATGAAACAAATACTTTCGCTTCATAATATGCCAATTCAAAGATGAAATAGGTTAAATAATTTTGTGTATAGTTTATGTTGATTTAAGACATTTTAAGATTCGCGGTCAGTGGTACCACCCGAAATTTGAATAAAAAATTTTCGTTTTCGATGTGTCATGTTCTTCAACTCAAACGACGATATGTCATGTTTTTCAAGTCAAATCCGAGGTATCATGTTTTTCAACGCCAATCCGATGTATCATGTTTTTACACCCAGCAAGCGCATTGTTTCATGACTTGTTGGGATTTGGCTGTACTTTTGTAAAATTATTACTTTTATAGTGATAAACAACTCCACCAAATATTTTTTCAAATTTTTGAAAATTAACAAAAATATGGCATTTTCAAAATTTTTGTCTTTTTTTCTTTAAAGTGCTATAACTTTGGTACTAATTAACCGATTTTGGATTTAAAAAAAGGATTTCTTTGGTTTTAAGTATATTTTAAGATACAATTAATATAATAAAGAAAAATTCAAAAAAATTTTTTTTTAAATTTTGAAAAATTAAAAATCCGTTTTTGAAAAAACATCGTCTTCGATTATTTTCAAAATTTTACTAAATGTTAGGGCAAATGTGCTTTACATGTCCTGTAAGTTTCATCTTGGGATCTCAAAGGGATTCGGAGTAAAAAAATAAAACGTAACCACAAATTACGAACATATGGGGCAAAATTCCTTAACTACCCAGGTAAAAAAATAAATTTTCTCTAAACTTTCCTAAAATGTTACTATTATTAGTGGAAGTGTAAATGTTAATTTTTTTTAATTTGATAAAATATTTTTTGAGTTATGGAGTTTCAAAATTTGGATTTATTTGAAAATATCTTTTTTTCGATTTAATATATTGATATGTGTTACGTATGACTTCGTAACTATTTTTAATTTTTTCATTAATTAAAAATTTGTTATATTGTATAATTTCATTAAAAATTTGGGACTTTTGTAAATAGAATTAAGTACTCAATAGACATATTATCAGGAGATAACAGGATTTTTACATAATTAACTCATCAATTAAATCGTCTTAAAACTATTTTTTCATAATTAAGTAATATCCAAACTAAAAAAAATAACGATAATCATTCTTCAATTGTTTTCATTCCCAATAATATTCAATATTATTTTTAAAATTATAATTCTAAAATTGATTAAAAGAATATAGATATCACTCTTATTTCAAAAGGAATTTGTCTACTTTGCTATAAGTTACTTTCCACAGAAAAGTCTCTTAATTGTATTGGTAAAATACCAAGAAAAAGTATACACTTAAACATTGACAATAGAGGATACAGAGCATCGAACTATATCACGCTATTTTGAGGAATTTGCAAGCTTGCAAAAAGCTTGCCTGGCAACAACGAAGTTTGGCGAGCCGTGTGCACAGGCATCCCCACTCTATCGTTTTATATTAATTTCAAGGTGTGATCCATACTTTCGATCGTTTTAACTAATGAGTCCGATTTTGTTCCTCCCGCAGTAAAGCTGCGTAAAATTAAGTGTTCCTCCCGAAAATCGGTAGAGAGTTTTAATAATTTGTTTTTTCCGCAAAGCGGTTGATTATATATAGTTGTGAATTTATTTCCCGCAAAAGGCGGAGGTGTTATTTTTGTCCCCAGAAATAAGGGTTGATTTTGAATTTTTATTTCATTAATTGATTAAAGTGAATTGATATTTTTACGCGAATTGAAAATAAATAATTAAAAAAGGATACAAAAAAGTGAATATTAAGTGAATAATTTGAAGTATTATATCGATAATAATAATAAAGAATCAAACAAAAGAAGCAATTGAAGAACAAATTAAAGGAAATACTAAAAAAAAGAAGAAATAATTCGTATAAGAGATTCTGTCACAGGTGTGAATCTGAGTAATTCACCTGAGAAAAGTAACAGGATACTTTTCCATTCTTGATAAAAATAATAAATTGTAAGTTGGTGAGTTGATTATTAATTATTCCATTTTACACATTTTATACACACACATAATACAAATTTACATAAAACATAATTATTATATAAATAAAAATTGTTTGTTGATTTATCGATATTATATTGTTATATGAATATTGAGAATCTTATATTAATTATATTCTATTAAAAGGATATTTTTTATAATAATATTTACAACGATTTATACAAGTAAATAATTTAAAGATAGTTTATATTCTTGTATTGTACGATTTTTCTATCAATTTTCAAGTTTTATGAATTAAATAAAATTTATATTTGTACTACTCATATAACTGAAGTGTCTCATTACGGTCTACAACTATATACAACCTTTTTCCTTTTTATATATTTTCAATTAAAATACCGTCTAATCGGAGGTACTGAATTAATAGTACACTTAAAAGGGGGATCCTCTACTTTTTCAAAAAATATTAATTATTTTATGAAGAGTTAAACGTTTATCTTGGGGTGAATAAATATTAAGTCTTTTAGTTTAACTTATCGAAAATTACTTTCGATACAGTTAAGCCTGAATTCGCTTAATATATAGATTTTCTTTAATAATATTAATTAAAATAATCGAATTCACACTTAACAAACTGGTGGCAGCGGTGGGATTTCTTTTTTATATTTTATTGAAAGAATAAAAATTTATAAAGGTTGAAAATAGTTATTTTTAGAAGAAATAATTTTTTTTTGTGACACTATTACTATTACACTAGATGAAAATACGAATTGAATTAAATTTTGTGCTTATGAACTATTTATTCATGTAAATGACATTATTGTTAATGAAACTTTTCTTTTCAGAAATAAAAAATACATTTTTTTAACTCAGAAATACTGAATTTTTGAATAGTTCGAGTTTTTAATTTTTTTATACTCGATTAAAAAATTTTTTTAAACCAAAAATTGATTACGATTAATTAGGATGATGACTCAAAGTAAAAAAAAATAATAAAAAAATGTGATTATAAACCTATACATAAAGGATTAAGGTTTTAAGAATTTTGAATAAGAATATTTTTGTAGAAATGTTTAATTTAAACTATTAAGATATTTAAATGAAAAATAAATAATTGTAAAATTATAATTCTAAATAAATTTTACTTCATATTAATTTTAACGAATAATAGATTTAAATCAAATAAAATAAAAACAGAATAAGACCACGTAAGCATGCTATAGAAGACATTTGACACTTTACTGAAACAATTTTATTTTACAAATTAACTTTATGATAATCTCTTTATTTTTTTTAAATGATAATTAATTAAAATAAAAAAATTTACTTGGTTTATAAACATTAATATAAAGGTTGATTAAAAAAAAAATATTGTTAAAAATGGGAATTTTTTTTTAATAATAAATATTTAAGTTTTAAAAAAAACTTTTAATGAATTACTTTTATTTGATAAAAAAAATTCAATTTAAAAAATATTGATAAATAATTATTATTTACCATAAATTGAGATATGTGCATCTTCAACTAACAAGCGTCAGCTATTTAAATAATATATACAACATTTCGAAGATTGAGGAAGAGTGCTGACGATTCAAAATGGGTAGAATTGCAAAGTCAAGGCCGGTCACAACTAGCAAAGAATTAAAGAGGACAATATATATATATATATAAATTTATTTCAAACAAATCTGTTGTCATTTTTTTATTGAAAGATAATTAAAATAATAATTGAAATTTAAATTTACATTTTAAAATAATAAATTATAATAATTAAATAAAGTTAAAAATAGTGTTTTTTGAATAAAATAATTTATTTAAAAATAAATCAACAAATCAGTGTTAAAATTCAAAAAATAATTGATCAATTAATACAGTAAAAAAAACTGCAAAAAATTTTTTTTCAAGTAATTATGTCGGTCAAGCAATTCTATAAATTATCGAAAACGAGCAAATGGTATAAACTTAAAAAGGCAGTAGAATTTTGTAACATGAGCGGAAATAAGAAAATAGTCTTACCGCACTACGTTTCTAAAAAATTGTTATCGATATTTTGAATTGAAAATCAGTTCCAACTAAAGAGAAGTTAAACGAATCACTTATTTTTCATTGTTTATGTTTGAATTGTATTAAATAAAAATGAAATCAGTATATGAAGTACTATTACAAGAAGGCCACATACTAAGATGGAAATCGGAGGGATATAATTGTGAAATAAGGGATCAAGAAAATATTTCTAGACATCAATGGCACAGAAACCTATACCAAGATAATTATAACATTATACAAGATGGGCATAGGATAGAAGAAAGTGATTTTGTCGGAGATTTTAATTATTCTGATGATGAAATAGATGATTTTCATGAGAATCGGTACAACCATAAAAATGCGAAAAACCAAGGTAACATGTATGAACTAGATGCATCGAAAAAATACGAACAACCATGTAACCGACAGCGGAAAAGAAAAAACCAACGACAAAGGCAACGAGCTCGTAAAATGGTCCAAGGCCATAATGAATTTAATAACCAAAATAGGAACACGAATTTTGAAGAACATTGTCAAAATATGGACATGACATCGGAAGGTTATAAAAGAGAAAATTTTTACAACAGGGATCAGAATTTGCAAGAATATAACGTTGAATCCAGAAAATTACAGCACAGATTTATCGACGAAGAAGAAAGTATTTATCTCAGAGACGAATATGGAAGAAACAACATACAGGATGATTACGGAAGAGAGGAACATAGAGGTTATGGATGCTTTAACTATGATGACTCGTATATAAATTATGAGAAGCCATATTTTGTAAATGACAATTTCGAAACAAATGATTTTATAGAAACCAGGCCTAAAAATAGAAAAATATATGATCATGATTTCACAATACCACCAATTATTTTTAAAGATTCTCCCAGAAACCAAAGCTCTTTAAAGGATAAAAAACAATTGGATCATAATGTATCACTCTCCATAAAAGAACCACATCTACAAACAGAAAACGAAGAATCAAATGACATGAAAGTAATTCATAATCCAGAGGAATCTTCAGAAAATGAACAAACGGCGTTGTATGTAAGTCCCATTACAGATACTACAGAAGAAAATATCAGTATCAATGAAAAACTTCCAGATAATACAATAGTAGATTCCGACAGTCCTATTATCGAACTAAGAAAAGGAAAACTCCTGGGTAAAATCAAATCATTAGGTGAAGAACAATTTGATGTGAAAAGTTCAGAAGGAAGAAAAGAAGAAGAATTTAGTGGTCAAATGGTAAATGAAGACGTCATCATTTTAGCAGATACATATGCTGAGGAAGAAGAATTTCCCATAAATAAGACTTTTTCATCTCAAAGAAGTGTGAATCAAGAAAGTTTGGAAATGTTTGAAAGAAATAGCAAATTATCAGAAAAACATCAAAAATATTTTTTTGATAAATTTTTACTCGAATCGAATGAGAAAAACGAAATAAAAAATGAAGAAGTATACAAATTCGAAAGAAAAACAGATACTATAAACATGGAGAAGAAAAAGAAGACAATGACACTAAACACTCTTATTCAGCAAAATTTTCGCACAACAAGACTATTGCCATTCACACAGAAGAACATTTTGGTAAACCTGAATTCAAAAATAGATGACAGAAAAAGAAAATGGATTATTTTAGTGAAAGCAATTATTGAGGAAAAAGAAATCTATCTGGTCCAATACAAAGGAATGAATCTTAGTAAAAATTTAAAGCACAACTTAAATGTGCATTATTTTCAGGAAAATAAAAAATTACGAAGTAAAACACTAAAAATACTAGAAACAAAACTTAGCTTCAACAGGTTGGGTATTGGTTAAGCATAAGAAAGCTTCTTTTTTTGGGCTTGAAATATCATAAACAAACTATATAATAATCGTTCAATTTAAAATAAAGGGTTCATATAAAAACATAATAGAAAACTATAGAACAAAAAGTATATCATAGCTTATTATACTTATTACTTGATTAAATGGGATATAGAACTTAAATAAAATTTTATTAATACTATAAGGGATACATACATTTAGAGTTATTAAATATTAAGAAAAATATATAGTTAAGCAAATAAATACTTATAAATACAAAATATGCATGTTTTATAAATGTGGGTAAATAATTTTATTGAATATCGTTTGTTAGGAAGTAATTACCGCATCAAAATATAACAATAAAAATAGAAATGCTGTAAATATTTTGCTTGTTTCTCTAAATAGACATGAACTGAACTTCATCAAAACAATAATATTTAAAAAAAAAAGGATAACACATGTTGTTTTATCTTCTTATAAAAATATCAAGTACTATGATCTTATTGAATAACAATCTAACTTATAAGCTGAATTACTAATAAAACAAATGACATTTAAGCTCTAATCAAATTATGCTTTTGACTAACTTGTAAGGTTTAAATATTTGCCAATAATACTTTAAGAGAATTCTTTAATACAAAAAAACACTAAAGAAAATAAACCTTAAAGTTTTATGAAAAACAGTAAACAAATGTCACTAAGATTAATGAATAGCTAACATTAAACTACTAATATTTAAAAAAAAATTTTCTAATGACTTTATCACAGAAAGAGAAATATACTCAATTATTGTTAGATATTTAAAAAAAATTGAACAAAGACTCAACTGATACAAAAAATAATTTTCGAAAGGTTAGCTCATAATCATTTGTCATATAAAAAAAAACTTTAGATTTTCAAAGATTTCAATGTTTTTGAGTTTCATGCTATAATGTTTTTATTGTTCAATATTATTCACAATTAAAACTAACATTAATTTCTGGATCAATTTTTTTTAAGGTCCTACTACAGTATAATTTTTAAGTACAAAAATTACTGATTGAAATAAAATATAAACAAAATGTATAAAATTAAACAGGTGTACGAACTTGGATACGCGACACTGTGTAAGGTTACATCTCAGGTGACTAGGTCAGTAGGAAGTATACATTGAAAGAAATACTTACATAGACAATTAAATTCTCATTCACTTTTACGTAATTTAAATGAAATATACATTTCTTATTATTCTTGTTCTCAAAAAATTATAGGCGACAAATTAAAAAAGTGTATTTTAATGAAATTAATATCCAAAATATACACAGTGTCTAAAAAGCAAAGTTATAACGCATGGAACAATAAAGTCTATCTCAGCATTTTAATAACCTTCGAAATTAGAATACCTAATTTTTCTTTAAACATTAATTTAAGGCAAATAAATATTTTCAAATTAGCACAAAAAAATTGAATCAGAATTTCAAAAATCAAAAATTCTATTTAAAATTTTACAATTAAAAAAAGGGTCTAAATATTATAACATTATTGAATACACAAATTTATAAGAAAACAATTTCTTATAAAAATTTTTAAACAAAATATATAGAAATTAAACCACTTAACTAGCTTTAAAAATGGCTGAGTCTAAATACAGGAGACATAAAGAAAACACCTTCACTAAAAATCGGTATTAAAATAAAATTTTTAATTAAAACAAAACTTGCATGGTTAAAATACTTATTCAATGTTATGTAAGAAATAAGATATATATATATATATATATATATATATATATATATATATATATATATATATATATATATATATATATATATATATATATATATATACATATATATCAATGTTGTATAATAAAAAATATTTTTTACAAACAATATACAACCATTACAAGTTATACTTTTACTGAAAAACGAATAATTCTTTTAATTTAGAAAACAAAAATTGTATACAAAGTATTTTTAAGTTGAAGACAACTCATATTAAAATGAAATTTAAATATTGCGAAGTTACGTTATTAAGTTTGTTAAAAGAACAATCTTTCACATGTATTCTTCGTCTAAATTTAATAGAAAATGTGTACTTACACTGCTAATTATAAAATAATGTGTACGTTTATCAAATTACAATAGAGATAAAATTAAAGGTAACTAAAATTATCCGAATCATAAACAGTGTCAATCAAATAAACCAGGTTATTTATCCAAAAAAAAATCTGTCCGCGCAAGCGCGGACACATTCTCATCCGCGCTTCGCGCGGGGGCTCGCTGCGCTCGCAAGTTTCAGCGCGCCTCGGGGCGCGCGAATATTGATCGTCGCGCTTCGCGCTCCGGCGATTATTTCGCACGTCGCGCTTCGCGCTCCGTGTGTTGTTGCGCGCTTCGCGCGCAAATGACTCGCTTCGCTCGCAGTGGTCTGCAGTTGTTGTGCATTATTTGTGTTCTTGTTTCCTTTTATATGTTTCATAAAATATTTTTTTTTCTTAAAGTTACTACGACCTTAAGGATTACATTCTCATCACATGTTTTTGTTTTCTGATGATTGCAAGATTAAGTGGATTTAAATGTATATTTTTGGTCTTGATGATTGAAATTGTGAAGTTATTTTTAATTATACTAACTCTCTTCTAGCAGAAACATGATTGCAGAAGCAGCTTAAATATTCTTAAAGTATTAGTATTAATTTTTTTGTGTAGTGTGACCGGAGCGTAATGGCTAACTTTTCACTCTTTGTTGATTTACTTGGACATTTTTGTTTTAAATAAATGTTTATCTCCTAGAAAAGTTACTCTGGTATCTCAACTTTCTTTAAAAAAAGCGAACGTCCCTATATTACTCTTACTTTTTTTCTACAATGAACGTACACTTTGTCGGTATCGTAGGTTGCACTTTATGCATAGCGTGTTGCATTAGCCAACCCGCTCTAGGGGTACTTGGGAAATAATTTGTAATTTTCATCAATACAGTAAGTGTGAATCAAAAATCTCAAATTGACCCTCAAAAAATGTTTCAAGCTTAAATAGCGATTTTTGTTTATTTTTTAAAGTTATTTTAAAAAAATTAGAACGAAAAAATGAAAATTTTGAAAAGTTACTTTCATATGTGAAATACAGTTTTTCTACTATATTTCTTACAACAGTGATTGAATAATAAATAATCAAACTCTGTAGAAACTTGCAGTACATCAAATTGTCTTTGGAGCGAAATCATTTCAATTTACGATTTTTAAATAAATTACAATTATTCATTACGCCCCTTAGCTATTATGTCTCGTTCACCCTATATATGTGATTATTGTAAATAATATCAAATGAATGATTAAAAACATGTAAATCCGGATAGAGTGGATGTGATAGTATAATTCTTATAAAAAAAACTTCAAATTTACTGAAGACTTAAAAATGAACAATTAGATAAATTTTCTGCATGATTTTTTTAAAAGAACGTCCAAGCGCCTAAACTTTCGGAAGGGCCTTCCGGCAGGACGCGCCTTTGCACATTACGGCGTCTTGTCGGCAGTACGGCAACCGTCCTTCAGAAAGGACAAAATTTATTTTTGTAAAAAATTTTTAAATTTTATAGAATATTATAATATATTATTTTATACATAATTTATTAAATATATTAACAAATATTGTTATAATATGTTATTTTGAGCATAAACAAGAAATTCACTTAGAGATTTTGAAAAAATTGACAACAAGATAAGACCAAAAATTGAAATGTAAGAAAGGGTCAGACCAGCCCAACTGTGTTAAAAAAATTTCATTGATATTCTAAAATGTTAAAACTTTCATGAATATATTTTAGTTATAACATTTTAGAAAATAAAATAAATTTTTTCAACTCAGTTGTGCTGGCCTGACCCAAAAACTTAAAGAAAATTAAGTTTCTGTGAAAAAATGTTGAAAAGAAAAGTTGTTTGTATTTTTCTAATCTAAAGTAATATAGAGTTAAAAATAATGAAACTTGAAAAAATTGAATTTTCAAAATTTTGAAACTACTGTAGTTTGCATAGTTTTCGACGAAAATGGCTGACTAACGAACTCGATCTGTATTTTAACATTAACTTTGTGCATGCAAAGTTGCAAGTTGATGCAATAAGTTTTTCAAGAGTTATCGTAGGGACACCATTGTGTCTACAGACAGACACGAAGACAGTCATACGGACAGACACTTTTTTTAGACCATGTTTTTCGGACTCAGGAGACCCCAAAACGTCGAGATTTCATGAAATTAGCGAAAGTCAATTTTCGACCAAAACTAATACTTTCTCATGTGATGAGAATGTAATAAAAAAAATAGTTTTTTACAAATAAGTCGAAAAGTTTTAAGTTTAGTGAAAAGTTGTAGCTGATGGTAAGACGAGAAAAAAAGTCTCGGGTAGCAAGCTCCCATAGGCAATAGTTTTGGAGATAATTGAGTCGGAATATGGATTCTTTGTTTAAAAAAATGATTAAAAAATGTATAAGTACACGGTGGTTTTTTCGAAAATTACTAGTTTTTTTTTGCTAATGTGAGCGTTTTATGAGTACAATGGGGTGAGACTATGTAGAAATTAATATAATAATTTTTTTTTCTTAGAGAAATTTTCATTTTTAGCGTTATTTTAGGATTTTTGAGTATTTTTTGACATTTAAGAGCCTATAACTTCAAAATGTGGCTTTTTATGAAAAAATGTTGTAGAGAGGAATGTTGTTTGTATTTTTCTAATTTAAAGTAATATAAAATTAGAAATTCTGAAATTTGAAAAAATTGAATTTTTAAAATTTTGAAACTACTGTAGTTTGCGTAGTTTTCGACGAAAATGGCTGGCTACCGAACTCGATCTGTATTTTAACACTAACTTTGTGCATGCAAAGTTGCAAGTTGATGCAATAAGTTTTTCAAGAGTTATCGTAGGGACACCATTGTGTCTACAGACAGACACGAAGACAGACATACGGACAGACTCTAAGTACTCCAAAACGTCGAGATTTCATGAAAGTAACCAAAGTTGTATGAATTATTTGTAAGAATTTTTGCGTTAGGATAGGATTAGATCCAATAACACATTATAAAATATAATTTAAAACAATTTATTGTCTTTCTTAACTCCTTAACTAATAATATTAAACTGTTCTCTTCATGCGTACCTCTTAGTAGTTACTACCTAATTTCGGGCTTACTTATTATTTTCCAATTGCAAAAATATGCAAAAAAGAGCAGACATATACAAATACGCTGTTAATATTGTAGATATATCCATATAATTGTACATTTATTCATTTGTTTTTTATTTCTAATACTATACATATATACATTTTATATTCATAAAGATTATTTATTAGGTACATAAGTTTTAACTTTTTAAAATGACATAAAGGATTTTATAATACGAATATAATTTAACTTAATTTTATCAGTATGAATCACATTTATTTATTTTTATTAATAAATCAAAATTATTTTCTTAAAGTAACTACGACTTTAAAGATAACATTCTCATTGCGGGTGTAGCGCTTCGCTCTCGGAAATGAGTTACATTCATAAAAAATGATGATATTGACTTCGAAATGGAACTCGGTGTGCCTGAAAATAATTCAACCCCATTTTAAAACACTTTAAATTTTCTTGAAGTTTTTAAAAAGTATATTATTTTTTTGATAAAATGAAAAATAAAATATTGTTATATATAAAATGTTGTTAATAAAGATAAAAAACCTACTATTTTATGTCTCCAACAATTTATTTTCTTGAGCTGGTTTTCAGTTTAATAATTCGTTCCACATTTTGTGTTTGAAAGAAGCAGTTTAGTGATGTTGTATCAACTAGAAAAATAAATTAGTATAAATTAAAAAGAAAAGTTACAGAACAAAACTTTAAAAAGTCGTTTATATAACAAAATTCTAAGTAACAGTTCTTTTTGCAAATTATAGAAGTATGTAACAAAACCTGATAAATTTATTTCAACAAAATTTTAATACACGATTTCTCTTATCAATTAAATAATTTCTTTAAGTTTATTTTTGTGAATAACATTAAAAATTGTTAGTTATTTCTTTTGGAAATATATATATTTATAAGGTTTTGTTACAATATTTTTAAGCATTAAATTATTGTGCTGTCACAATTGCCTAAGAATATCAATTTAATATCCTTAAAAAACTGTTTATTTTATTAAATAATAAAAGGTATAATATTGTGGCTGAAAAGCCGTTTCTATACAGTAGCTTCGTTGAAAGGCTAAAGAGCCAGTTTTATATAATAATTTGGCTTAAAAGCCTTTTTTATACTGTAACGTTGCTGGTGAACCTTTTTGTATATAATAGTAGGGTAAATGTACCAATTACTGAGGCTGTTCCATTTGTCGATGTTACCATATGTCAATAAAAAAAATATTGCCTAAAGTTTTTAATTTTTTTGTGGATATAATATTAATATATTATCTTTAACATTGATAACACTTAATAAGAATAATAATATTTTTTGTATTTTAATTTTAACTCTATGTTTAAGTCAAAAAAAGAATTTGTTGATTTAAAAAATAGTTACACCCTCGACAAATGGTACGTTTACCCTATGGCTGAAAAGCCGTTTCTATACAGTAGCTTGATTGAAAGGCTAAAGAGCCAGTTTTATATAATAATTTGGATTAAAAGCCTTTTTTGTACTGTAGCGTGACTGATGAGCTTTTTTGTATAACTATAATAGTATGGCTGAAAAGCCTTTCTTATACCTTAGATATTGAACGTGTTCATAAGAACATTCAAATAATTTAGAAATTAACAAGATTCAAACACTAATTTAGTAAATTTCTTAAACCAATTACAATTGATCGTTTTTACATTTCTGGAAATCGTTTAATGTTATTGTTATCAAATATTTCTTTAGTAAAGGATCTTAATTGAGATTGGTCATAATTAATATTTTCAGGTTTATCTCCAAAACATATGGAAACTGCAAATGCAATAGCAAACAATCCACAATCTGTTCCATTATTTTGACTTTGAACAGTATGGAACTTAATTTTTGGCTTCCATGGATATAATTTATCTATGTATAATTGTTGCTGTGGTGTTAAACATCTTTTTTTATCAATTTCATAATTTATACTATCATAAATATTAATTTCAAAGCTATGATAATACGAAGTAATCCAGTGACCAATACTTTTTCCATCTTGTTTCCCAGAAAATAAAATTTGTATATTTTGTTTTTCTATACATATTGGTTTTATACGATTAGGAAATTGTAAATATAAAACATCTTGATGGCTGTAATTAAATTGTGAATTCATTAACATTCCAAATTTATTTATATGATCTGATGATAAACATACATCATTATCTAAAATTTCTTTAGTATTCAATTCACTTGTATCTGGTATATTTAATAGAAAACTTAAATCTTCAATTTCATCATTATTTGAATCACCAGTAATATCAATAAAATTAACTTCTTTTGTTTCTTCAGCATCATCATTTTTAATATTTAAATTTTTTAATTCTTGAGACATTACTTCATCTACAATAATAGCTTCCTCTTCTTTTATTTGTAATGTATTAAATATTTCTATGAACGAATTATCTTCTTGCTCAAAAGTTTCAATATAACTATTATTAATATTTTTATTACAAGATTCTATAACAGTTAAAGTATTTAAATTATTCGGAATACCAAAATAGATTGGTTTGTGATCAGAGAAATACGTTTCATATGTTCCTGAAATGTAATGCTGAATATTTGTAAAAATTATGTCTATTTGTGTTTCAAAATCTGTTGTCACAGTACCATCAGACAAAGCTGATTTTAATTTCCATTGACACAAGAAATCTTTTAAATTTTTTGATCTACTTTCATTATTAAAATCAATATTAAAGTCACCAATAACAACAATTGATGAATTGAATTGCAATGAAAAATTTATAGCGTGGAGCATGTTATTTTCAAATACCTTTAAAGTAACTGATGGAGATTTGTAACCAGCAACTATAACAAAATTTTCCAGCTGCAAGCAAATTAAATCAATTTGACCTATATAATTATTTCCTTTCTTCTCGATAAACACTAAATGTTTCAATATTTTAATCGTCATATGTTTCTTGGCAAAGACGATAATTCCTCTTATTTCAGTGTTTTTTGACTGTGTTGAACGAAATATCTCTACAAAAGATGGAATTTCAACTATATCGTTTTCATTTAACCGACTTTCTGCAAATATTAAAACTTCTGCTTTTTGATACCATTGATCAACAACAATTTTGTTAATATGTTTTTTCAATGACCTGCAATTTTGAAAAACTATGATTTCTCCATTAAAATTCGACAAATTTCTATAAGATAACTTTAGATTTTTATCTGTTCTTAATCTATTCATTTCTATATGAACTGGATCAACACTTCGTTTCTCTACTGGAGGTTTAAAATTCCCAATTATATATAATCCTTTTAATTCTGTTGTACGACTAAGGGCAACATATAACATAGTTTTTGTAATTCTTTGGTTTTTACTTAAATCTAAACACACATTGGTATAAGTTTGTCCTTGACTTTTATGTATAGTAATAGCTTCTGCAGCTACAATGGGAAACTGTTCTCTAATCACTTGATATCCAATTTTCTTTGAAATATTTAGAGCATTTTTTTGTCTGAAAATTGGAGTTAGAACGTCACTAATATAATTTTTTTTAATATAATCTTTTAATGTATTTCGAGCTTTTTTACCAACTCTATTAACGTTAAATTCAATCCACACTTTTGAAACTTTATTTGAATTTTCGTCAAACGTTATTTTTCTTAAAACACCACAAGCACCATTTACTAGTCCATCTTGAATGTCAACATTATTTGTAAGCATGTACTTTATTCCTACTTTAAATGTTATTTTATTTGGTAATCCTCCTAATTCAGAAAGAGTTTTATTTTTTAATGATTGCAATCGATTAATTTTTTCTTTTTCAGGAATATCTGCTAGTATATAGTCATTAGCTTGCGATTCAAATTTATTTTCATTATGACTTTCAATTCTAATTCTATTATAATTATCAACAAGAATATTAGAGGCATACAATCTAATTGCGTCAATAGGTACTTCACTTTCTTTTACATGTCTACTTCTTATAAGATTAATATCATGTTCATCCATACCTTTATTCGCTAAATTGTTTAATGCTTTTATTAATTGTTTTTCATTTTTTTGTCGCATAACTTCATCTAATTCATAGAATTCAAATATATTCCATACACTAAATGATAGTTCACTTGTAACTGTTAATTTTGGAATCTTAAATACTGCCACATCCTTAACAGGAGGTAATTGATGTAAATCGCCTACCACTAATACTGAAACTCCACCAAATGGTTCGTTCACGCCTTTAATTTGTCTGAATCTAGTATCTACTTGGCTTAACATTCTTCCACCAACCATGGATATTTCATCAATAATTAAAAGATTTACATGAAAAAGTTCTGTCCTTATTGTATTTGCAATATCTGCACTTAAACTTGGCATTTGACCGGAGTATTCTGAAACTGGTAACTTAAAAGCAGAATGTAAAGTCATACCTCCAATCAAAAATGCTGCTTTACCAGAAGGTGCACATAATAAAACATGCATCATATCATCATTATTACCTGGAATATTTCTTAAATACGAATTAACTGATTGATAAACAGCGTTTATAACTGTACTTTTACCAACACCAGCTGAACCACTTAAAAATATATGAAAAGGTTGCTGATTGATTTTTATAGAATGTAAAATATGCATAACAAATTCACGCTGCTTAATATTTAAATTTTCCATTAGTTCGCATAACTCTTCATTTGATACTTTCGGAGGAGCAGTATACTTATTACAAACAATATCTTTAACTATTTCTTTTCCATTTTGTTCAAAGAGATCTACTTCTTCATCAGTATTTAATTTACATTTATTAAAAGTATCAATTTCTTCTATATTTATGTTTCGTATTGCATCATAAACGTTTTCTACAGCTACATCCAATAAATCTTCATTAAGTTTACAATATTTATTCCTGTTTTCTCTTATAATATTTTCATTTTCGTCATGAAGAACTTTGCAATCTTTTGCAATATCTTTTTCTTCACATCGCCAAGGTAAAAACAACATTACTTGTTCTCTATAATAATTAAAAGCATCTTGTATTCTATTGTACTTGCGAAATCGAATTATCATACTTTTCTCTCTCTTTTCAATGCTATTATTTTTATTATTATTATCACTGCCATAATTGATATCACTAACATCATTTTCTTCTAATTCATTACATTTTTTGCTTGGTTTAGAAAATGCTACAAAATCTGCCAAACAAACATTTTCTTCAGAAACAGATCGCTTTTCATACTTTGTGACATGATCATCTTTAAATACGTCATCAGAATCAGGATTTAACTTGTTTAATTCTTGAATAGATTTTAACATTCGCGCTCTTTCATTTTTAGGACTCGTATTTATATAAACTACTTTTCGACTACATTTAGCTACAACTAAAGACAAAACATGGTAAGCTGCTTCTTGAGCAGACATAAGATTCCCATTTAAAAATGCGTTACAATATTTTTTTAATCTTTCTCTGATATTCATATTGCCATTATTTATATCGTCTAGTGTTTGACGCAATAAATTTGACAAACCAGCATCTACTTTACTTATATAATTTACAATGTACGATGCACAACCGTAAGCATTCAGAACGAATTGTATGTCCATATTTGCCTCAAATAAATTTAATATATTTGTATTATAGCAATTTATACCAACTTCATTGCTGTCTCTTTTTGAAAATACTCGGGTTTTTTTAATGGAACTTCGAATACTTAAAATATATTCATCTTCAGTTAAGTTTAACTTTTTTAAAATATCAACAAAGCTTACAAATTCGGATTGCTTTAAAAAGAAATATTTCATCAATTTTGAAATTTCTTTCAAATTTTCTTTTGCCAAATCAACTACACTATCATCTTCATTTTCCAAAGGATCTAAAATCATTGTACGGGGCATAACTGGAATCGGATAATCAAATCTACATTTTTGCTTATTTTTTGTACCTTTGTTACAAGTATGTGTATGCTTATGTCTCTGAACACCTATTAATGGATTATCTTTAATATATCGACAACTAACAAATCTATCAATAAATTTAATACATTCTTCTGATGAATTGACATTATTACTATCATATATAGGAGCATTTTTCAACCATAAAAAGCAATGAGCATGTGGAGACCCTCGTAGTTGAAATTCTATTCGATAGTAACTACCTACAACACAATATTCTTCGAAAGGACCGTTTTTATTTTGTAAGTATTTCAACATTTCTCTAAATTTATAATCAAAATACATAGCACACGCTACTGGATCTCTTCTTATGTAATCCGTTTTCACATTATCATCTAAATTCAATGCTTCCTCAATACTAATTATTTTGTTATCCAAAAACTTTGCCAACATTTGCATTAGTTCTGGCCACAATCTCTCAGCTGCTGATAAAGTAAAAAAAAAGTCGGTGTTCCTTCCTGTCGAATATAAGCAAATATTTTCTTTTTTTCTTCTTCTAAATATGCAGGTGATAAACGTAGTTGTTTTAATACTTTATATCCTACATCATGTCTAATAGCATCATCTATAAATCCATTAGTCAATACAGTTTTTGCTGTTAGCTTTTCATTATTTTTTAATAACCTCATGTAAACATTGACTTTAGCTGACAAATCCTTTTGCAATTTTTGGTTGGCCATATCTAAAATACGTTTTGGTTCACATGATCTCCTATCACTACGTCGAGCCTCTGATTTAAAACGGGATGTGTACGACAAATTTTCTGCCGTAAAATCGTGACCAGCGAAAATTCGAGGATTGCTTAATGCATCAACATGTGGTGTTGTAAATGGAAGAGGCTTCTTATTTTGTGCAGGAGCTAAAACTTGAGTTATTCTAACAACTTCAGCATTTCTATCCAAAAGTAAAACTTCATTCGATATATCTTCATTATCACTAAGATCACTAGTGATCTCTGACTCAACCTTATAACTTATTTTCCCGTCCCCATCAACTAACATTTTTTTCTCTGAGATAATATCTGTTTTCTCTTCTTTATCTTCATCTTCAATCACAAAGTCGAGGTTTACATCATAATTTTTTTCATATTTGTTGAAAAATGATTTATCGACTTCTATTCCATATTTCTTGTATAGTGGAGCATTTAGCAAACAACTCAAAGCTTCGCAAACACGAGCTGGTTTTATAACTTCATTCAATGTAATCAGATTTGTGAGATACATTTCTCTTTAGTTTCACTTGAATGATATCTAATTCGTTAAAAGATCTTGGTAAAGTGGAAACTACTTCATTTACTTCAACAGGAAGATATACTACACTTCCTTTTAAAGATAATTGTGGATTTAAAGCAAATGGCTTTAATGGACGAATTTGTTTAAATGCTATTATTGGTGAAACCATAACAGCTTCAATATCTGACAATCTTTTAACACAATCAGGAACTACTGGAAAAGCCAATCCATTGCTTATAGCTAACTTTGGTATTTTTCCTTTTCTAACATTTCTATCGCATGTTTTGCAAATTTTATTTGTAAATTTATTATTAATTATTTTATCATTAAATTCATTTTCTGACAATTTCGATTTCAATTTACTACTCTCTAAATTAATAACAGAATTACTAAACCACAATGTATCGCAACAAGCACATATATTATTTGGCGTATCGCTTCTTTTCCCAATAAAATTTAACATTGCTTTAGATCTATTATCATTTTTACTTTTTAAATTTTTTACAAAATTTTCCCTATGTCGATAAAATTCATTTAATCTAGCTTGACGTTTACAAATTTTATTTCTTTCTTTTTCAATTTTATTAAATGAACTATCTTTACGTTTCTCTCTTTTATTTATTCTCTGACAGATTTTTTCAGATTTACTATAATTACTATCTATACGTTTTAATTTTATAACTAAATTATTTTTAATAGTTTCTTTTATCTTGAACTCCAAATTTTCTCGCATTAACCGTTTCGATTCTTTTTGCTGCTTTCTTTCTTTTTCTTTAAATTGTAAATCTTTTCGCTTTAATCTTTTTGTTTCCCTGCGTTGTATTTGTATCTTTTCTTGAAATTTTGGATCCTTTTTTTTTAACTTGTACATCTCTCTTTTTTGTACATTTTCTACTTCTTTAAATTCTGAATTTCCTCTTTTTAATCTTTTCGTTTCTCTTTGGTGAATTTTTTCAGTTTCTTTAAATTCTGGAATTTTCCGTTTTAATTTTTTTTTTTTTTTTTTTTGCTGTCTTTCTTCTTCTTTAAAAGTAGTATCTTTTCGTCTTTTATTTATCCATAAATTCTTTTGATTTTTCCTTTTTCTTGTTTCAAAATGAAATTCTTCTTCTTTACTTTTTAATTTTTGATTAGTATCTAATTCTTTAAAATAAAATGAGTGCGATTCTATTTTTTCTTCTTCATTATTGCATTCAGCTTTATTGTTATTAAAGTATTTATCGATTTCTTTTTTTATTGCGCATTTTATATTTAAATTATAAAATGACTTTTCGCTTCTTTCTTTAATTTTAAAGTCATCATTTATTACTTTATTTTCTCGTTTAATTCTTTTTTCTTCTTTTCTTTCTAAATTGATTTGTTTTTTTGATTTTCTCTTTAATTTCGGCATTTTGAATGTGCCAAAAACTTTGAACTAAAAATATATTGATATAATATGAACAGAACAAAAAATTAGTAACAAGTAAAATTCAAAATGCAATCTCAATGTACAATATCTACAAATATTAATTTTAAAAATTATAGTATTTTCTCTTATACTCACCAAAAATATATTCAATATGTTTTAATTTAAAAAATCTGTTGCTTTATTTAAAGTATCACAATAGTTACCTGCAATATAAAAATACACATTAAGTGTGCAATAGTGTACACATTAAATAATATATTAATTGCTATCTTTTTTAAATCACTATGTGAAGTTCAAACATTTTTCAAAACAATTTAATAATATTTTATAATTTAAAGAAGCGAATCATTTTTGTCATGCCATTGTTAAAAATTAAAGTGAACATTTCACTGGAGCAGTGGGATACTATTTTTAGCTTATAGCTTTATTAATTTTTGGACAGTAGGGCAGACTAGGTGCAGTCACAATTTTTATAAAATCAACAGTAATTAGAGTTTAACTCCAATTTGTTTAGTCATACAATTAAATCAAAGTTTATTATCTAGTTTTAAAAGGTTATAATTGATTTAGCTTTATATCTATTAATTAATTAGAAGCACTTGATTTTGTTTCGAAATGAAAAAAACTTTTAAACATTTTTTTTCTTTAATTTTGAAGTCGATTTTAGATAAAACATGAGATTTTTCATAAAAAATAGTGTGATTAGGTACATTTTTGACAAATATTTTACATTTCAAAAGAATCTGCTGAATTTTGGAAAAAATATCCGTTCTCATCATCACTTGTAACAACTGCACAACAGGTGCATTTTTTACAATAAATCACTTTATTAAAAAGTATACACTAAATATGGACAACCAAAGCAGTTTTTTAAAGCTTAATCTTTATAGAATTGATATTAAAAAATTTACTTTGTTAAATATGAAGGTCTATTAATTATTTAAGAAAATATCAAGCAGAGAAATATTTACTTCGGGCCTTTAAAAAATAATGTGCTTAATTTTTACTTGTAAAGCTTGCCTATAATTTTTATACATATTGCAGCAAGTTCGTGCATAAAAACTAAACATTTTTCCCTTTGGAACCCCATCTTTATAATTCACTGTTTCTGAAAAATTCCATTTGTAACAACTGCACAGCCTAACAACTGCACCTAGTCTCTCCTACACTAAAAAAGTGTATTGAAAATATGATTTTGTATTTTAATTCAGTAATATTTGCCGAATAGCAAAAATATTGCAAACATGGTAATTGTTTCTGTAAAAAAGAAACTTTTGCATTTTTTAATAACTAGCAAAACTAAATTAAATTTTTATCTGACATTCTTAATAAATTATTTTCTAAACATTCAGTTAGGATTCTTTAAAAATTAAATATAAAATTTGTTGCAATAAAATTTCATAATATTCTCATTGTTTCAATTTTTTAAAATTAGTTTCGAAACTTCAATTATTTTCAACAAAATATATATAGTAATGATGCTATCACTCGGTCGATAAATTATTAAGATAATGATAAAAATCGATCACTCCGAGTCAGGATTAATCCTTAATATTTTCAACAAATTTTAATTCCATTTTCTCAAAAAACAGACTTGTTCGAATTTCAATAATTTTTTAAAAATAAATATTTAAACTTTATACATAAAATAATAATTCATTATATTTAAAAATTGAATTTCTTTTATTGTGACCTTCTCGTATATAATTTTATTAAGTTTTAGAGGTTTATCAAGTTTGAGTGTGGTTCTTTAAAAACGAGAAGTCTTAGTTAAAAGCATAAAGTTTATTTCTCCATATTCTTTTAAGGGGTTACACCACTTTAAAATTTTTAAAAAAATCGAAAAAATTTTTTTTGCTTAAAGTACTCTTTGTGAACACAAAAATGATATGTCATTAGATACATATCGATATCTCAAGTGAATAGACCATTTTCGAACTGTTCAAGCAGGGTCGCGCGCTAACGTTTACGTTGTAATGATAACTTTAAATGCGTTTTTCTTAAAACTGTATTCTAAAAATTGGTGAACACTGTAGCAGCCACAAATTTCAATCGATCCGCTTAGTTTTCTTATTTTGTTTGTGATGTAATTATCTAGCGAAATATGTACGGATATTTCGAAATATTAACATTTAACTTTCCTAGACAACTTTAAGTAACGAAATTTATACAAAAATACTCATTTTTTCCTTCAAATCAATGCCATTTTCCAAAAAATGCATTTTTTATAAAACGGATACATATTTCCTTAGATTTTGTGGTGCAGAAACTAATGCTTTTTTATTTTTTGGTCTAGTTTTATTAACAAATTTTTAAATAATTGAAATCTTTTGACGAATTTGAATAAAATTTTAAGAATAATTACATTTTCCGAGGAATTCGATTTCAATTGTACCAAAAATAATTGACATTCTGTAATGAGTTTTATTATCTATGAAAATAATAATTGAATACCTGTAAAAAATTGTATTACACATTTATAAAAATAATTGAATTTCTGAAAACATAAATTGAATATTTTTGAAAATAATAGAATTATTGCGAAGAAATTTATAAAAAAATTTTAAAATAATTCATTTCTTTTGGAAAATTTTATTAAAATAGTAGATATTGAAAATCGTTGACTGGAGGAGAATTTTTGAAAAAAAATTGAATTTGTTAGTAAAATTTTTGAAAATAATTGAATTTTGGAGAAAAATTTTAATATTTATAAAGATAATTGAAATTTTGACAATAAATTTTTTAAACTTTTGACCATAATTGAATTTCTGCGAAGAATTTTAATTACTTTTGAAAATAATTGAATTTCTTTGATGAATTTTAATAAAATTTTTAAGAATAATTATACATTTTTCGAGAAATTCCATTAAAATTGTATTAAAAAAAATAATTAAAATTTTGCGATGAATATTATTATTTATGAAAATAATTGAATTATTGCGAAGAAAAATTGTAAATGTAACTCTTTTAAAATTGAATTAAGACATTTTAATTAAAAAAATTGAGTTAAAGAAAAATTAGATTTCAAGAATAAGCACAATAGCTTTAGAAAATAATAATTTTCCAGGATTACAATCAAAATTCCCTGACTTTTCCAGGTTTCCAGGTTGCATGGCAACCCTGTTGAAAGAATTTAAATTTGTTGATAAAATTATTTATGAAAATTAAATTTTAAGAAACATTTAATTATTTTGAATGTTTCAAAATAATTCACACTGAGAAAACTGGATAGTCAAATTTAGAGGGTTAAGTTTTGAGTGTTGAGCCTGATTCTCTGGATAGTTAATTTTTCCCTCCGAGTAAGTCAAATTAATCATCGGAGTGTCTATTTATCTCTCCGAGATGGTTACGAAAAATTTAACCTTAAATATAGTCTGTTTGTCCCTCCAGATAGTTAGTTGAATACTCCAGTTTTCTCCGTGCATAAAAAAAATTATTGATTATTGTATTTAAGTAATTGAATTCTATTAGTAAAATTTTTTATTGAAAATTTATTTAAAAATGAATTTCAATTAAAATTGTAGATAATAATTTGAATATCAAAAGCTATATATAGTGTGAATTTGTAGAAATAATTGAATTTTGAAAATGTGTTAAATTAATATCTTTAAAATTCTGCCGAATAAATTTTTTTGGAAAAGTTTGATTGAACTTATTTTTAAGATATTTGAAGTTTTATTTTTAATATATTTGAAGTTTTATTTTTAATATATTTAATTGATGATTTGACGAATAATTAAAGTTTTGTAAAATTGAATATTGTAAAAATATATTGTAAATGTTGTAAATATTGAATATTGTAAATGAATTTGAAAATTGTCCAAGAATTTTTTCGAAACTTATTAAAAATAATTGATTTAAGAAGAATTTTAGTTGATAATTCTTGAAAATAATAATTGAATTGGACTGATGATGGTCTCTAATTTTTATTTTTTGGTCCGTAAAGTCCGTATTTTTAAATGCTTTCACTGGTTTGAGCTTTGGGAATTGATAGTATCGTACTATTTTCCAAAAAATGAAAAATTTCGGAAACAGTTTTCAGCAGCTTTAAATTGTTCAATTTTGGATTCCGGCAATTAAGAAATATGATTTCTGGCGTATTTTTACGAACAAATTTTGGGAAAAGTACAGAAAACCGGATTCAGATTAATACAGAAGTATTTTGAAAAAATAGTACAAGTACGAGTTTTACTCATTCAAAAACTTGGGGTTTCGTAAACAAAATGAATTTTGTTAGTATAAAAAATCCCGAACTTGTTTGATTATTCTTTTTTTGCTTTGAAATGTTCTTTAGTATTATAAAATTATTCTTCCAAAACATTTTTGAAAAAAATATGCAAAAAGGAAAAATTTATTGCAGTTTTTATGACTCTGCCGTAATTTTTAATCACGTTTTTCTCGAAAACACATTTTTGAAAATATGGAAGCACTTTTCTCAAAATCTACTCAACCGATTTTAAAAAATTTTAAAGAATTAGATTCTTTATCTAAAAAAGTAGACAACAACTCTTTAAAATTTTACATTTTTATCCCGTGATACTTTCTACTGGGGAAAATTGACCCAAAAACATAGAATTTTTATATTTTTTGAGAAAAACGTTTATAAAAAATTATAAACATTAAAAAATTTTGTTTTTGAGGTTCATTGTCTACAAAAAATCCTTATAAAGAGAATCCATTTTGAATTTTTTATTTATGTAGAATAGGTTGCTCGAAACTGTATGTTCAAATAAAAGGTACCTTTTAAAAGACGCCTCTTACAGCTGCGAAAATGAACTAAAAATATTCCAAAAAAATTTTTTATTGTCTTCTTGTAATATGCAACATTATCCAAAAAAAGGTTACAATAATTATAATACTTTTTTTCACTAACTTTAAAAAAGTGTTTTTTTACCAAAAGAATAGTCAAAATAAAATAAGTATTACACTAAATTCATATTAATGTTTGTAATTATCACTGTTTATTAAAAATATTATTTATAAATTGTTAGAAAAGTAATTTCTTTGAAGTAAATTTTATTATTCTTAAATTTATAATGATCAAATAAGACTCCCCAATCTACTTTAAAAAATTATTTTTTTTTCAACTTAAATTCATTTCTATATTCATGTGCCTAAATTTTTAAGAAATTAATTATTACTCAAGATAAAATAATAAAACAATAACATGATTTAAAATTAAAATACCATCCCATTATTTTTTCGTTTTTAAAAACGTTGCGGAATTAGCATTATAAAAAATTTATCTAAATTATCATCTTCTACTAGGCATGATGATGTTAAATTGAAAAGCTTTAAATCACGATGAGCAGAGTTTGAAATAAGGTTCTGTTAAAGATCGTTGGATGACAATATCGTCTCAATTCTAATTGAGAATTTTTAGATATTTGTAAGAGATGAGCTCCATGAGAGAAATAAAAAAACGCTGTAGACGTTGGATGAAAAATATTTACAAAATAGTTAAGGAAAATATAATTGTTTATGAAATTCTATTCATTCAAGTACACTACTTTAGATTAAATTATTTCATGTGAGTATGGAGAGAGGTTTTTGTATTCTGTCAATTGTATTTAAAATGCAATTTTGCAAAAGTTAAATTTTCGAGTTTGAAGATCTTGTACCAAAAAGAAATTCTTATGATTAGTTAAAATAAACTTAATCTATTAATATTTATATTTGCTCATTAATTTCTCGGTTACCAATTAACTTCAAATAAAGTTCGATAGTGTTATTACCATGTACAAATGTTAAGCTTATTAACAGAAATATTAACTAATGTTATAAAAAATGAATGTGAAGAATTTATGAATTAAGAAAATGGTATATAATATGACCAAAAATTTGTATAAATTAAAACACTGTAGATTCGTGAAAAATAATTAGTGTATTTATCCAACTTATAATTCACTTTAATCTTTAACACTTTTAAATAAATGAATTTATGTAAAGAAAGCAAATAATATTAAAAATTATTGAAAAACTTGGATTTTATCATTATTTTTGTCAAAAGAAAAATATATTATTTTGCTGCAGAGTTATTATATTTTGTAAGTATTTCAAAAAGACAAAATAAAGTACTTTCTATTTATGATTTCATAAATTATAAAGGGTTCAATATAAAAATAAGAAATTATATGTATCAATGTAATTATATTTTTCATTTGATAAAAAATATTTTACTTACGTTTTGTGAATCAGGTTTTTAAAACTGAGTTTTCTTTTTAGTCCATAAATTATAAACAAGTGTCACATATGATGTAGTTTCAATTGCTCAATTGCCGTATAATAATAACAAAATTGGTAATTGTTATGCAAACAACTTATCTGGAACCTGGTAATATTTAAAAGTTTGTTGACAAATTTATTCCAATTGACTTTTTTTAGAAAATGAATAAACTCAACAGCAATTATTAAATTTGCGTGTACTTACACAGACTGTTGAATCAATAGTATTTTGTTAAATTGTTTACAAAGACTTTCGTAATGACAGCCAAGTCAAGTGAAGTGAAGTCAAACACTAAAGTTAAAGGTATGGTTACTTTGTTACACTGTTCTAAACAGTTTTGGGAAGCTCCAAAATATGAGTGGGAAGTAAGGGTACGATTACACCTATAACATTTTAGGATGCATAAGGGTCGCCCATAATGGAGCATTAAGGTTGCAGTTCTATCACAGCGTTTTGTAACTAGGCCATAAGTGTGAGAGAGATGGAGATATATGTTCGCTATATTTGCACTTATGCTGATTCCACACTTACCCAGCGCTCCGATTTTCCGTGGTGCTTTGCGTGAGATATAAAAAGACAGAGACTATCTCTATCTTTTTCTGTTTCACGCGAAGCGTCACGGAAAAGCGGAGCGACTGGGTAAGGCTGGAGTCTTATGACAGCGTTTTGTAACTAGGCCATGAGTGTGAGAGAGATACAGATATATGTTTGTTCTATTTGCACTCATGGCCTAGTTACAAAACGCAACGCAAAACGCTGCCATGGGACTCCAGCCTAAGAGTGGAATCAGCATTATGGCCTGGTAACAAAATGCGACGCAAAACTGTGCCACGGGACTGCACCCTTACACGGTCGGTAAAAATTGTCCAGAATGGAAAATCAATATTGAAGTAAAGGTACTTTCTCACTAGGCTTAGGGTGCGATCCCATGTGAGCAGAATACGTTTTGCGAAAGCAGAAAATCATGGGAGTGAAAAGAACAATAATATCTACCTATCTCTTTTGCACTCATGATTTTCTGCTTTCGGTTGACGTATTCTGATAGAATAAAAACGATAAAGACCTGTTTTCAACTTTATGAATGCTATCGATTCTATTGGAAACAGGTTTTAAAAATTATTTGAAAATTGATGTAAGGATCGTTCCAAATGGAGCCGAAACGCAACGAAGACGCGGCGGGTCCAAATGCTAATTAACTCTCGGACGCGTCGCGTCTGCATCAAGTCCATTCTGGATCCAACCTAAAACAATAAAGGCCTTTCTTCAATAGGTTCCCTAAACTCTGCGTTGCGTCGGTTGCTTTGGCAATATGTGTTAAAATCAATGCAACGCAGACATTCGCAGAGTTTTAGGAACTAATTGGAGAAAAGCTTTAAAGGCCTTTCTCTAATGCCCTTTCTCCAATAAGTATGTTTTCGTTGCCTGCACTTCTTAAGGCCTAAGCACAATAGGTTCGCGAACGCAAAGCATGAGTTAGAAAAGGTCAGAGACATATTTGTGTCCTTGTCTATCTCATGTGCCTCGTTTGCGAACGACTTTCGCGAACCTATTGTGCGTTGGACTTTAGGGTACGGTCCCATGTTGAGCAGAAAACACAATGCAAAGCAGAATTTCGTGAGAGTGAAAAGGATATTGATATCTGACTGGCCCCCTTTGCACTTTAACACCTAACCTGCACTATGCTGTTCTTTTTACCTGGAAGTGACGCAATTTTACCATACATTTCGCTACACTTTCTCCACCTACTCTTGAGGTGGTGTAAAAGTTACACTTAGTGCAGGCAATGAAAACATACCTAATATGTTCCCAAAACTCTGCGTCTGCGTCGGTTGCTATAGCAACACATGCTAAAATCAACGCAACGCAGTCATTCGCAGACAAACGCAGAGTTTTGGGAACCTATTGGAGAAAGGCCTAAAGCTGCATCTACATAAGGAAAAAAAATGAGAAACGCGAGAAAAATACATGGCAATTTCTCGCGTTTCACGTCTGCGTCGCGCGTTTCTCAACTTTTTTCCGTATTGTAGAGGCAGCATAAAGCTGTATCTACAATTAGAAAGTAAGACGCGAAACGCGAGAAATTGCCATGTATTTTTCTCGCGTTTCGCGTTTGCGTCGCGCGTTTCTCAACCTTTTTCCGTATTGTAGGTTGGTTCCAGAATGAACCAAAACGCAACGAAGACGCGACGCGTCCCAATGCTAATCAATTGGGGACGCTTCGCGTCTTCGTTTGCGTCCAGTCCATTCTGGAACGACCCGTAGAGGCAGCATAAAGCTGTATCTACAATTAGAAAGTAAGACGCGAAACGCGAGAAATTTCCATGTATTTTTCTCGCGTTTGCGTCGCGCGTTTCTCAACTTTTTTCCGTATTGTAGAGACAGCATAATTGGTTCCCAAAGCTCTGCGTTGCGTCAACGTTGCGTCGGTTGCTATAGCAACATATGCTAAAATCAACGCAACTCAGTCATTCGCAGACAAACGTAGAGTTTTGGGATCCTATTGGAGAAGGACCATAAAGACACGACTTATTATTGAACGCAGAGCATGTTTTGTCCACAATAGTGATTAATGTTTGAAATTTTGTAAAAATTATATTTGGGATATTATGTGATTTTTAAAAAGAAAAGAAACATTCAATTAAGGTGCTAAAACATTAAAGAAAACAAAGGTAAGTAACATTTTTTCTTAAAATGTTTGTTCACTAATATTTATTACTATTTGTTTAAATTATCACATAATAGGTCTGTTTTCATTAAAGAATATGCAAGAAAAATAGTAAAAAATGTGTCATGTTCCATTTTTACGGTTGTGAAAATTGTTGTATTAAGTTGCATCTGTAGAAGAAAAATTGACCTACAAATGTCAAAATCGCATTTAGAATGGAGTTCCAAATACAGTAAAGCAAAGCAGAATTTTATTAGTGCAAGAGAGAGAAAAAGAGAGTCAGATACTACTGTTCTGTTCCGTATCGAAAGCAAAAAATCATAAGTGCAAGAGAGATAGTGCTATCTGACTATCTCTCTTGCACTTATGAAATTATGCTTTCGGTTTTAAGCTGCGGTTACACCTCTGTAGGCAGGAGCAATAATAGTAAAGGTACCGTCCCATTACGGCGTAAAAGCGTCGGCGTAAAGCAGAAATCGTGCGATAGAAAGAGATGAACAGATATCAGGTTCTCACTAACTCACATGGTTTACGCTTTACGCCGACGCTTTCACGCCATAATGGGACGGTACCTTCAGAGAGAAAGTGCATAAAATTTGAATTCACGTACACTCTTAAGGTACGGTCTCACCTCGGCTGCCTTCCTGCAGGTTGTCATGATAACACATAAGAGTAAGAGTCAGACAATTTAAATTGTATGTTTTCTCTCCCTCACTCTAGTTGCCTGCCTGCGCAGGTAGCCGAGTTGTAACCATGCCATTACTTTTGTATGTTACCATCACAATCTGCAGAGGTGTAAACGCACCTTTACGCTCTGTACGCGGAATACGAATTTTCGCATGGGAAATGAACGTAGCTTTACTAGTTGAAGTAAATGTAAACGAACTGGAGAAATTATTGTGACAATACAGTTTGAAAAATGTCAGAAAAACAAGGAAGAAGAAGAAACAAAAAAATTTTAGATTTAAATGAGGGTGAAGATGTATGTATGACTCTAAGGAACAGATAAAGATTATTTTTAAATTTCATTTATTTGAGTATTAATGTTACTTAATTTTAAAAAAAAATGTTTTCGTTAAAGAATAATAAATATTTTAAATGTAGAAGAAATTAATAATATTCTACGTAAAATGTGATTAATAAATACTCTAATATAATTTTTCAAATGTAGTGCAAATTTAAAAAATAAATTGTTTCATGTTCTTTCTTGATTTTTTTGTAAAATAGTTTTCGTTTTTATAATATAGGCAAAAGTAAAGTTAAAAGATAAACAGGGAAAAAAAGAAAATTAAAGGAAGGCAAAACTAAATGTTTGTGTAATGAAAACATAAACATTAATCATTTATATTAAAAATTGATTGTTTTTCTATTTCAATTCTAAAAATTAAATACGTAATCTAAATCTTTTTTACCACATTTGATATGTAAGTGTTAGAAAGTGTTCTGTATTAAATAAACATTTAATAGTTTACTTTAAAAATTTCAAAGTATACTATGCATCAATTAGACTATAATTAAAATTTGTATGATGTTTCATAAATATTTGCAATTCAGTATTTTTCAAAGATTATTTTACTGTAGAGCAGTTTACCTTAATTATTAAAATTATAATATTAAAAGAATTCTTTTTACTATGTTTATATAGCTAACTTTTGGAGACTTTGAGACTCGTTTAGTTCATGGAATGAAAGCATTTACTTTTATAGAAGTAAGAATATTTTCAATATAAGTAAATAATTTTTATATAGAATATTTTTATAAGTTGTTTAAAAGTTTTTTGTAACCTCCAATAAAAATACAAGTTTTAGATAATATTTAAGTAGTACTTCAGGACATACTTTTTTAATTAATATTGAAATAAATTATAAATTCACTTTAAAATTACACTGTATAGAAATTGCAAAATTAGAGCAAAATTAAATTAGTATTAAAGAAGTTTCTTTTTTTTACAGTCTATTTAAGATTTAAAAAAGAAAATAACACTAAAAAATTGAATAAAAATATTTTCAGTGTTGTATAGAATTTTTTTCAGTAAGTGATATTTGGTAGTTGAGTACACTTGAATAGCAAACTTATAGTCATAACTCTAAATTTCACAAAAATATATAAATAAAAGTGTCCTCAGGACACTTTTATTTATAAAAAATCAATCAATCTCAGGACACTGTCCTGTTTAAATGAGGAAGTTTTTTACTTTAAATATTTGGTCTCAATCAAAAGTAACTAATAGATTTTTTAAAAAGTAATTAATTATATCAAATCTCTCAATTATATTTTAAATAATAATATTTTTTTACAAATAATAAAGGAAATTTTAATATTTGTAAAACATTAGAAATTAAATATGGTGTTATTTTCTACTATAGAGTGAAGATATGAATAAACATCCTCCAGCTGTTCCTGTTAATGAACAAAATTTGATTAGACCATCGTCATCACAGGTAATCATTAATTTCTAATATAAGATTATTTCAAATGATTAAGTTTTTGAAGACTTAGATTAAAATTTATTTGTTGTAAATTGAATTTTTCTATCAGGTATAAAATAATAGAAAAACATTTTTTAAAGTTCTATTTGTTTTTAAATAATGAAGAAAAAATAATACTCAAAAAATGTAATATATAAATATGGATTTATTTATTATTTCAGGATCCAAACATGAACAATCGTCCAGTAGCTGTTGCAGCAAATGGTCAAAATCTTATTAGACCACCGGTATTTCAGGTAATGCTTACTTCTTAATATTAGCCTTCGCACTCATCTACTAAAACCTACTATATACTACTTTTTAATAGTTATATTACTATTTAAGGGGACACCTAAGTGGAAAAATGAAAAAAAAATCGATTTTTTTAAATTTAATTTTCTGAAAGTAGACTCAATTAGGAATAGAACAAGACTTTTTTAAACCTTTTTCTAGTAGAAAAAATCTGATTACATGATTCTGAATACCATAAGTTTTTAGTATTTTTTCTTTTTTCGTGTCTCCTGTAAAAATTGTTTTTTCCAATTTTTAAACTTTCGGTACACTTTTCTCCGAAACTACTAAACCGATTTGTAGTTTTTTTTACTTTGTTCAGTAAGGTTCCAAGAATACGAATAAGAAGTTTAACATCATTTTGAGTTGTACAAACGGAGATATGAGTCAATGAATCAGAGAAAATGGAATTTTTATTTTGCTTTTGGTAGAAACATTCATAAAAAAGTTTCTATTGAAGATAACGTCGTATTACTTCTTATTCATATAATTGATTATATTTGTAATCGAATGAAAAAAGAACGAACGCAATTGGAATAATAGTTTTCGAGAAAAGTGTACCAAAAGTTGACTCTTTTTGCATTGTTTTTAGGTGACTTAGGTGTCCCCTTAAGTACTTTTTTTTAAATTTCAGCCATTAAAAGCTACTATTTCTGTTTCTTAGAATTCGCACTTATTTAAATTCGTTAATAATAGAAGTAAAAAAACTTTTCTCAAAAATTATAATCAAATTTTTTAAAACGATTCAATTATTTTCAAAAAATATTCGAAATTAAATTATTTTTAATATCTAATATTTTCATACAATTTTGCAAAAGAATTAAATTATTTTTAAAAAAATTGATAAAATTTAATCGAAAATCATTTACTTTCATAAATAAAATTTCGACACACCCAAAGAAAAATATTATTTAAACCAAATATATTTTATTTGAGTTACATAAACGTATATTTAATGGAACAATTCAATTACTTTTACAAATAAACTTTCCCAGAAGTATTCAATTGTTTAAAATGAAATTTTCATAATGTTTGTTATATTTCGAAAAATTCATTATTTAAAACAAAGTTTATGAAATTCCTATAAAGAATACAATTATTTTTAAAAATAACAAAATCTGTTACAGAAATTCAATTCCTTTTAAATATTTTAATTAAATTTTTCGGAATAATTGAATTATTTTCAGAAATAATAAAATTCTTCTCAGGAATTCAAATATTTTTTAAAATTTTAATAAAGTTCTTTGCAACTATTCAATTATTTTCATAAATAATAGTTTTCAAAGCAGGATTTCAATTATTTTTAATAAAATTTTTCACTAAGTGCTTAAAAATGTAATTACTTAAAAAATTTAATTTCAATTTGTCGAAAATTATTATTTTAAAGAATGTTTTTTTTTAATTCTTTGGAAAAATTTAATTATTTACAAAAAAATTAGAATATTTCACAGGAATTTAATTATTTTCAAATATTTAAGTAAAATAGTTCGAAAGAAATATATTATTTTAAGGTCATGTTATTCAGTGATCACGTGTTCCCATAGTAAAGTATATGGAGCACGTGACCACTGAATAACATGACCTTAAGTACAATTTTAATTAAATTTTTTTGAAATAATTTAATTATTCTTATCGATGTTAATAAAATCGTTCCTGAGAATTGAATTATTTACATAAGAAATAATTCTTTGAAACAGTTCAATTATTAAAGATAATTATTAACATTATTAAAATTATTAAAGTAACAGTTTAATTTGTTTTTAAATAATTAAGAAAATTTTAATACTTATATTGTATAATATAAGTAAATTTCATTTATTTATTATTTCAGGGCCTAAATATTAATGATTTCCCACCATTGGTTCCTGTTAATCGTCAAAATTTGATTAGACCATCGTCAACACAGGTAATCATTAATTTCTAATATAAGATTATTTCAAATGATTAAGTTTTTAAACGTTTAGATTAAAATTTATTTATTGTAAATTAAATTCCTTTATCGGGTATAAAATAATAGAAAAACATTTTAATTTTTTAAAGTTCTATTTGTTTTTATATAATGAAGAAAAGTTAATACTCAAAAATTGTAGTATATAAATATGGATTTATTTATTATTTCAGGATCCAAACATGAACAATCGTCCAGTAGCTGTTGCAGCAAATGGTCAAAATTTCATTAGACCAGCGGTATTTCAGGTAATGCTTACTTCTTAATATCAGCCTTCGCACTAATCTACTAAAACCTACTATTTACTACTTTTTATAAGTTATATTACTATTTGGGTACTTTTTTTTAAATTTCAGCCACTAAAAGCTATTATTTCTGTTTTTTAGAATTCCCACTACTTTAAATTAGTTAATAATAAAAGTATAAAAAACTTTTTTCAAAAATTATAATCAAATTCTTTAAAACGATTCAATTATTTTTAAAAAATATTCAAATTCAATTATTCTCAAAAAATATTCAAAATTTAATTATTTTCAATATCTAGTTTTATACAATTTTGCAAAGAATTAAATTAAATAAAAAAAATTTATAAAATTCATCCAAAAATCAATTATTTTCATAATTAAAATTTCCCCAGGAATACAATTAAACTATAATAGCATTTTTGAAATTGTAGCATATAAATATGGATTTATTTATTATTTCAGGATCCAAACATGAACAATCGTCCAGTAGCTGTTGCAGCAAATGGTCAAAATTTCATTAGACCAGCGGTATTTCAGGTAATGCTTACTTCTTAATATCAGCCTTCGCACATATCTATTAAAACCTACTATTTACTACTTTTTATAAGTTATATTACTATTTGGGTACTTTTTTTAAATTTCAGCCATTAAAAGCTATTATGTCTGTTTTTTCGAATTCCCACTACTTTAAATTCGTTAATAATAGAAAAAAAAACTTTTCTCAAAAATTATAATGAAATTCCTTAAAACGATTCAATTATTTTTAAAAAATATTCGAAATTAAATTATTTTTAATATCTAATATTTCCATACAGTTTTGTAAAAGAATTCATTTATTTAAATAAAAATTAATAAAATTTATCCGAAAATCATTTACTTTCATAAATAAAATTTCCAGAGGAATAAAATTAAACTAGAATAGGATTTTCGAAAAAATCAATTATTTAACATAATTTTTATATATTTCTTCAAAGTAATTCAATTATTTTTATTAATAATAATAATTTTTATGTAAATTCAATTATTTTAATAATTTTTTGATAGCATTTAAAGCAAGAATTCTATTTTTTTTATAAATAATAATACTCATCGAAGAATTTCAATCATTTTTAAAACTGTTTTAAATTAATTAATCGAACAATTTAATTACTTTTACAAATAAACTTTCCCACAAGTATTCAATTATTTATAATGAAATTTTTATAATGTTTGTTATATTTCGGAAAATTAATTATTTAAAACAATGTTTATGAAATTCCTATGAAGAATACAATTATTTTGAAAAATGACAAAATCTTTTACAGAAATTCAACTCTTTTTAAACATTTTCATAAAATTTTTCGCAACAATTCAATTATTTTTATAAATAATAAAATTCTTCTCAGGAATTCAAATATTTTTTTAAATTTTAATAAAATTCTTTGCAACTATTCAATTATTTTCATAAATAATAGTTTTCAAAGCAGGATTTCAATTATTTTTAATAAAATTTTTCACGAAGTGCTTAAAAAATGTAATTATTAAAAAAAATTTAATTTAAATTTCTCGAAATTTATTATTTAAAAAAATGTTTTTTTTAAATTATTTGGAAAAATTTAATTATTTACAGAAAAATTAGAGTTTTTTACAGAAATTCAATTTATTTCAAAGATTTAAGTTAAATTGTTCGAAAGAAATCAATTATTGTAAATATAATTTTAATTAAATTTTTTTGAAATAATTTTATTATTCTTATAGATGTTAATAAAATCGTTCCTGGGAATTGAATTATTTACATAAGAAATATTTCTTTGAAAGAATTTAATTATTAATAATAAATGAAGGGTGCGCTAAAACAACGCTGTAAGCGCCAACACGACAATTCAACTTTTCGAGCTAATTATCATGAATTAATATCAATTTATTGATAATAAAAAATTGTTTGTAATTATCATAATTTTTAACTAAATAAGAATTTCTTACTGATTTAACCATATATTGCACAGAAAAAGATTTATAACGTCAAATTTGATGCAAATCTAACCTAAGAAAAAATGGCGCTTACAGCGTTGTTTTAGCGCACCCTACAAATAACAAAATTATTCTCGAAAATTCAATTATTTTTAGGTATTTTAATAAAATTCTTTGCAAAATTCAATTATGTTTAAAAGTAATAAATTTCTTTTTGGAAACTCAATTATTTTAAAAAATTCTAATGTAATTTTTGACCACTTAACAATTTCAGAAGAAAATTAAAAAAACACGTCACGGAATTGACAATTTTAACCTATTTTCGTAATTTTAACTATGATAATGATCAGTAAATAAACTAGTATTTTTAAGAAGAGACTTCCAGTAAGTGATTTATGAAGTGATTGTGAAAAAAATAATTTTATTAGTTATTTATCTATGGGGTCATGCATAATGACAGTTATTTGAAAATCACCCATATATAATAATGAAATAGATTTTAATACCTAGTTATAATATAATAGTATAAGTATTTCTACAATTAATGTCTAAAGAATATGTGAGCATTTTACATAATTTCAAAGCGGTTAAATTTTTTAATTTTCCATTGAATAATTATGTTTATATTCACAAAATTTTTTATATCTATATTAAAATATTATAACAATAAGGAGAAATTAGTTTTTATAATTTTTTCAAAAGATTCATACACTTTTTAAATATTTTTATTCTCTACAATTAACAATTTTTAATTGACATTTGACTAAAAAAGTCAATAAAAAATTGACCTATACCTTCTTTGAAGACAAGGAATTGAAATTAAATATGATTTATTTTATATATTTTTAGAATCAATTGGGTGAGGCCAATAATGTTCCTGCTCCTCCTGATGAAGCATTAGGCGGTAATGCTCGTGACAGAGGTTTGAATTTTTTTTTATTCTAATTTGTATTCCGTGTTTAAGTATACGTTAACTTATCAACTACTTAACACCTATCAGAAAATAGTTTTAGTAGGCTAGAAATAGAATTTAACACTTAGTCCCAGCATGGGGCGAAATGTTAAAAAAACAAAATTTTCAAAAAAAGGACAAAACCTGTATTTTACGAGAAAACATCAGAAACTTTTTTATTGAAAGTTGCAGAGGACAAGTTGCCCTACAATATTAATATATGTATAAATATTTGCATCTAACTGGATTATATTGTTTAAAAAAATAATTTATGGGTCAGGCTTAGCCAAACGGATCGGATAAATAAAAAAAATTTTGTTTTTAATGAAATATCTTTTATTCTCATCTTTATGTGACGAAAATAATGTCATAAAAAATTTAAAGCAAAAAAAAATTTTTTGTTATAGTTATTAACAATTAAAGTTTTTAACAATATTAAATGAAAATATTTTTTTCTTGAGTTCTTTTTAACCGATTTTAAACACAAAATAGGCGTTTTTTCGTCTTGAAGCGTAGAATTTAAAAATATATTTTGTTTAAAAATTTGTTTATTTTTTATTGTTTTATAAATTGTTTATTTATAATATTATAATAAAAACAGTCTTCTTCACGCTATACGTAAAATTAAAAAATACTATCATATTCTGCATACATTTTTGAGTAAGAAACAATTGAGAAAAAAATGGCCCGCTAATAGAAATAACAATATTAAATTTTTTTTGTCGCCGTGTAAGTCGTTTTGATGGTGTTCACTGCCATCGCAGAGCAGACAAACATTAAAGAAAACAAAAGAACCTCAAATTTATACTTGATGTATAATGCGAAAACAGCGCAGCGGCAGCGAACACCATCAAAACGGCTTACACGGCGACAAAAATAATTTAATATTGTTATTTCTATTAGCGGGCCATTTTTTCTCAATTGTTTCTTACTCAAAAATGTATGCAGAATACATTTACAAATACAGAATGTATTTTTTAATTTTACGTATAGCGTGAAGAAGACTGTTTTTTATTATAATATTATAAATAAATAATTTATAAAACAATAAAAAATAAACAAATTTTTAAACAAAATATATTTTTAAATTCTACGCTTCAAGACGAAAAAAACGCCTATTTTGTTTTTAAAATCGGTTAAAAAGAACTCAAGAAAAAAATATTTTCATTTAATATTGTTAAAAACTTTAATTGTTAATAACTATAACAAAAAAATTTTTTTTGCTTTAAATTTTTTATGACATTATTTTCGTCACATAAAGATGAGAATAAAAGATATTTCATTAAAAACAAAATTTTTTTTATTTATCCGATCCGTTTGGCTAAGCCTGACCCTAATGCAAAATTTTACCTTTCGCCCCCGTGTCTCTTATTTTTTATATTTAAAAAAAATTCTTATATTTGTAGGTCATGCGGCACGAGCTGGACAAGCTGTAAAACGCAGAAAATTTTTTCATTTTAAAAGAAAAGAACGTCAAGAACAACAGCAAATGAAACGGGCAGCGACATTCTTCATAGAAATGGAGAAGCACCAATCCAAAGATGCTGTTCAGAAAAAGAGAAATTATTATTATAAAAAAAAGTAAATTAAATTAAATATAATTAAAATATTAAATTATTATTATCGTTATTATTGTTTAAAAGTGTACTAATTATTATTAAAATCTAATGCCAAATATCGCTTATATGTAATAAATTAAGTTCAAAGAACTGAATTAATATTTCTTTAAAAATAAAATTAATAATTTTAAATATATTAAAAAATGTTTACATTTTTTTAATAAATAATTTTGAACATTTTATTCTGAAAAAACCCGAGTCTAACTTTTAGGCCTGCTTAGCTCCTGGTAAATATAATTTGTTCCTAAACTTTGGTGTTTTTTTCCTTCTGCGTAAGTTCTATTTAACTCTGACAACTCCTTTTTAAGTACTAATTGAGCCTTAAACCCTGTATTGTTTTTACCACATTCTTATAATAGTAAATGTTACGCGCGGAATGAGATATTCAATTTATTATTGTTATGCAAATTAAAAAATTTTTTATTTTGAAAATTTCACGAAAGAATTAAATTATTTTCTAAAACTTTAATAAATCCTTCTAAACAATTTAATTATTTTTTTAAATAGTAAAATCTTTACAAAAAGTCGATTATTTTCAAAACTATTAAATTAAATTCTATTATTTTGTAAAATTTTAATAAATCTTTCGAAAAAATTCAATTATTTTTATAAATAGTATAATTCTTCGCAAAAATTGAATTAATTTGATAAATAGTAACATTCTTTGCAGGAATTAAATAATTTTTAATCAAATTTAAATAAAATTTTTAAAAATTAAATTACTCTCAATACAATTTTTAAATATATTCGTCAAAAGAATTGAAAGAATTCAATTATTTTTAAACAGTAAAAAATTCTTATGATGAATTCAATTATTTTGAATATACTTAATTTTAATAAGATTCTTTAAAGAAATTCAATTATTTTCGAAACAACTTTAATTGAATTTCTCGAAAAAATTTCATTATCTTTAAATATTTCTATAAAATTCATGATAACAATTTAATTATTTCTTAAAATTTCAATAAATTCTTCGAAACATTTCAATTGCTTTTATAAATAGTAATAACTTTTGCAGAAATTTAAATCTTTTCAAAACAATTTTAATAGAATTCCTTAAAGGAATTTAAATTTTCAAATATTAACATAAAATCCATTTATTTTCTAAAATTTTAACTAATTCTTTGGAACAATTGAATTATTTTTATAAAGAGTAAAATTTTTTGCAAGAATTTAATTATTTTCAATACAATTTTAATAAAATTCTTCTTCATAAAATTCAATTGCTTTTAAAATTTTCAATTAAAATTATTGAAGAAATTCCATTAGTTTAAAAAATTTCAAAGAAATTCTTCAAAAGAATTCAATTAGGATTTTTAGAAATATTAATAAAATTCTTCGCAAAGATTCAGCTATTTTCTTAAATATATTCGAAGATTTTCAATACATTAATTTTAAAATTGGAAATATTTGAAAAAAAATTATAAAGAAGTTAAGAAACAAAAGAGCTAACAGCTACTAACTTTAAACTGCGAACATATTGACGGAAAATGTACTTTATTATTATTAACTAGCCAAACTATCCACGCGGGAACGTTCTACTGAAATGTTTATTTTGTAAACAATTTGAAGGCATTTTATTTTTAAAAATTTGTAAAGAAATAATTATTATTATTACCAAACAAAAAGTTTGAACTAATTAAAGGTGGAAAAAGCTAACAATTATAGAGAATTAAATTTTCATTTTATATTGCTTAGAAACTTTAAAGTATACGAAAAAAAATTTAACAAATTCAAACTTCCAATTCTTTTTAAATTCTAATAATTTCTCTCATTGGTCTCAATTTAAATAGAATTTACATTACTGGACCTAAACTATGGCTAAAACAATTCCAATTAATATCTGGGTCATAAAAATGAATTTAATTCACAATAATAAAAAAATAGCCACAGCCAATAATCATCAGGAGGTGAAAAATTATTTTCTGAACGAATTTTATCTTTTGTATTGCTTATTTTAAACAATAAAAAGCCATTTTAATTTAAATACTTTTTAAAGAAATAATAATAACACACTGAAAATTTTTTTACTTGAAACAGCGATAATTTTCTCTAGAATAGCGAAAGTATTAATTGAAGCACCAAATTAAAAAATTAAATTAAATTAACATCAGATTTTGTACAGTCAAAATAACGAATTCAACATAGACATTAATTATCTCAAAACTTTACCAAATTCACCCCAGAAATCACTGAATCCGATAAATTAGAAAAAAGTCATACAGTGGAAGTTCTATTTTGAATTTCTAAAATTTAATGTAATGTTTACCGCATTAGAAATAAATTTCAAGTGAATCCGATAAATTTTGTTACTTTCTTATAGTACAATTGTAGTAAAATTGAATCTCACAAAAATTGTTACATATTTTATACTTTTATTTCAAAAATAATTTTGATTACGAACATTTCAATTATTCTAAAAATTAAAAAAATAATTATTTACTTAGCTTTTTAAACAATGAATTCCGTATCTTTCGAAACTAAAATAACTGTTAGTTATTTTCACAAATAAAGTTTTCTACAAGAATTTAATTATTTTAACTAATAACATTTTCATAATATTTATTATATATCGAGAAAATTAATTATTATTTAAAAGAATGTTCATAAAATTCTTATGAAGAATTCAATTACTTTTAAAAATAACAAAAATTTGCACAGAAATACAATTCTTTTTAAACATTTTAATAAACTTTTCCTCAATAATTCAATTATTTTAAAAAATAATAAAATTTCCCAAAGGAATTAAATTATTTTTGAAAATTTTAATAAAATTCTTAGCAACTATTCAAGGTTATTATTGTAAATAATTCTTCAAAAGAATTCTATTATATCGATAAATAAGAAGATTATTCCCGAAAGTTAATTTATTTTGAGGTATTTTAATAAAATTCTTTGCAAAATTCAATTATTTTCATAAATAACAATATTCATCACAATAATTCAATAAATTATTATTTTTAAAAGTAATAAATTTCTTCAGGGAAATTCTATTATTTTAAAAAATTTTAATAAAATCGTTCGCAAGAATTCAATTATTTTCATAAATAATAAAATGTTTCTTAGGAATTGAATTACTTAAATTAGAATTTGCGTAAAATTAGTCAAAAGAAATCAATTATTTAAAAATTTTTATAAAATTCTTCTCAAGAATGACATTACTTTTATAAATATTAAAATTAATTGGTGGAATTCAATTTATTAACAGGATAAGAAAAAAGTAAATATTTTTGATGAAAATTAGGGAAAGTCAGGAATAAAAAATACAAATTATAAAAATAATTATTTAAAATTAATAACTGATAATAATATAATAATAATTTTATACTTGGGGAATCTAGAAGTAACAATAAAAGTGAATTAAAATAAATTTGATCAAATATTTTTTAACAATATTATATTAAAATAATATATAATATTAAATTATGGACACCAACCTTTAGACTAAATTATAAAATTATTTATTTAAATAAAAATTTAATTCAATATAATAAATTGTATATAGAATTAAATATTGGGAACAGGAAAAAAATAAAAAATGCCAATAACCCACAAAAATTAAATTTCAAGACAAACAAATGAATGCAGAAAATTTGCTAACGGAAAGGAAACTTACGATTATTATAATGTATATTTATATTTATAAATATTATTTTTAACTGAAATATTTTGACATTTTTTTAAATAACTGAACTTCTCATAAAAATTAGTTAAAAATTATCTCAAATATGCTATGAGTAGTTTTTCCAGGGTTGTGGGAGAAGGAAAAATTCTGTAAGCAAGGGTCAAGCAGTATTTAATAAATTCAGGGTTGCCACGCAACCTGGAAACCTAGAAATGTCAGGGAATTTTATAAACCTTGAAAAAACCTGAAGAAGTCAGGGAACTTTGATTGGAATTCTGGAAAATTATTGTTTTCGAAAGTTATTGTGCTTATTCTTGAAATCTAATTTTTCTTTAACTCATTTTTTTTTAATTAAAATTTCTTAATTCAATTTTAAAAGAGTTGCCTTTATAATTTTTCTTCGCAATAATTCAATTATTTTCACAAATAATAAAAAAATTTATATATTTACAATTATTTTCATAAATAATAAAATTCATCGCAAAATTTCAATTATTTTTTATACACTTTTACAGGAATTGCTCGAGAAATGTAGGTATAATTATTCTTAAACAATTTATTAAAATTCATCAAAGAAATTCAATTATTTTCAAAAGTAATTAAATTCTTTGCAGAAATTCAATTATAGTCGAAAGTTTAAAAAATTTATCGTCAAAATTTCACTTATCTTTATAAATATTAAAATTTTTCTCCAAAATTCAATTGTTTTCAAAAATTTTAATGAAAAATTTTTTTTTAACAAATTCAATTCTTTTTCAAAAATTCTCCCCCAGGCAATGATTTTCAATATCTACTATTTTAATAAAATTTTCCAAAAGAAATGAATTATTTTAAAATTTTTTTATAAATTTTTTCGCAATAATTCTATTATTTTAAAAATATTCAATTTATGTTTACAGAGATTCAATTATTTTTATAAATATGTAATACAATTTTTTACAGGGATTCAATTATTGTTTTCATAGATAATAAAACTCATTAAAGAATTTCAATTATTTTTGAAAGCATTTTAATCGAATTCCTCGAAAAATGTAATTATTCTTAAAATTTTATTAAAATTCCTCAAAAGAATTCAATTGTTTAAAAATTTGTTAATAAAATTCTTTATGAGAATTCAATATTGAGAAACATTCAATTATTCAATAAATTATTTATTTTTGTAAAAAGAATTAGGTATTTAAAAAGAAATATTATTAAAAAATTCGTCTCAAAAATTCAATTATTTTCAAAAATAATAAAATTTTTAGCAGACTTTCAGTTATGGTAAAAAATTAAAAAAAAGTTATAGCAATATTTCAATTGTTTATAAAAAAATTTTAATAAAATTCTTGCCAAAATATCAATTATTTTCAAGAACTTTTCTCAATTCAATCAAATTATTAATCAAATTCAATTATTATTAATAAATTTTTAATCTAATTTCTCGAAAAATAAAATTATTCTTAAAATTTTTTAATTTTTGTTACATTTTTGCATTAACAAAATATTACAAAATTTATTAAAAAAATTAATAGTTCAAAAGCAGTATGCAAAAAAGTAATATCATTTACAATAAGTACACAAAATTGTTCACTTTTTTAAATAAAAACATGATTGTAAATTTAAAAGTTCAATATTTTTAATAACAACAAATTATAAAAAATGTTTTTTTAAAGTGTTTGTTTTATTGTAAACTACATGTTTTTACAATATTTAGAACATTTTAGAAAATCAATAAAATTTTTTTTTAAATTTGAAAAAATTGAATTTTTAAAATTTTGAAACTACTGTAGTTTGCGTAGTTTTTGACGAAAATGACTGGCTAACGAACTCGATCTGTATTTTAAGACTAACTTTGTGCATGCAAAGTTTCAAGTTGATGCAATAAGTTTATCAAGAGTTAGCGTAGGGACACCATTGTGTCTACAGACAGACACGAAGACAGACATACGGACAGACACTTTTTTTAGACCATGTTTTTCGGACTCAGGGGACCCCAAAACGTCGAGATTTCATAAAATTAGCGAAAGTCAATTTTCGACCAAAACTAATACTTTCTCATATGATGAGAATGTAATAAAAAATTAGTTTTTTGCAAATAAGTCGAAAAGTTTTAAGTTTAGTGAAAAGTTGTCAACAGCAAAGTTGTAGCTGATGGTAAGACGAGAAAAAAAGTCTCTGGTAGCAAGCTCCCATAGGCAATAGTTTTGGAGATAATTGAGTCCGAATATTGATTTTTTGTTAAAAAAATGAAAAAAAATATATATATACGGTGGTTTTTCCGGAAATTACTAGTTTTTGGTTAATGTGAGCATTTTTTGAGTACAATGGGGTGAGAATATGTGGAAATTAATGTAATAATTTTTTTCTCTTTGAGAAATTTTGATTTTTAGCGTTATTTTAGAATTTTTGAGTATTTTTTTACTATTTAAGAGCCTATAACTTCGAAATTTGACTTTCTATGAAAAAATGTTGTATAGAAAAGTTGTTTGTATTTGTCTAATCTAAAGTAATATAAAGTTAAAAATAATGAAATTTGAAAAAATTGAATTTTTAAAATTTTGAAACTACTGTAGTTTGCGTAGTTTTTGACGAAAATGACTGGCTAACGAACTCGATCTGTATTTTAAGACTAACTTTGTGCATGCAAAGTTTCAAGTTGATGCAATAAGTTTTTCAAGAGTTCTCGTAGGGACACTATTGTGTCTACAGACAGACACGAAGACAGACATACGGACAGACACTTTTTTTAGACCATGTTTTTCGGACTCAGGGGACCCCAAAACGTCGAGATTTCATAAAATTAGCGAAAGTCAATTTTCGACCAAAACTAATACTTTCTCATATTATGAGAATGTAATAAAAAATTAGTTTTTTGCAAATAAGTCGAAAAGTTTTAAGTTTAGTGAAAAGTTGTCAACAGCAAAGTTGTAGCTGATGGTAAGACAAGAAAAAAAGTCTCTGGTAGCAAGCTCCCATAGGCAATAGTTTTGGAGATAATTGAGTCCGAATATTGATTTTTTGTTAAAAAAATGAAAAAAATATATATATATATACGGTGGTTTTTCCGGAAATTACTAGTTTTTGGTTAATGTGAGCATTTTTTGAGTACAATGGGGTGAGAATATGTGGAAATTAATGTAATAATTTTTTTCTCTTTGATAAATTTTGATTTTTAGCGTTATTTTAGAATAGAAGGGTGCGCTAAAACAACGCTGTAAGCGCCAACACGACAATTCAACTTTTCGAGCTAATTATCATGAATTAATATCAATTTATTGATAATAAAAAATTGTTTGTAATTATCATAATTTTTAACTAAATAAGAATTTCTTACTGATTTAACCATATATTGCACAGAAAAAGATTTATAACGTCAAATTTGATGCAAATCTAACCTAAGAAAAAATGGCGCTTACAGCGTTGTTTTAGCGCACCCTACAATTTTTGAGTATTTTTTTACTATTTAAGAGCCTATAACTTCGAAATTTGACTTTCTATGAAAAAATGTTGTATAGAAAAGTTGTTTGTATTTGTCTAATCTAAAGTAATATAAAGTTAAAAATAATGAAATTTGAAAAAATTGAATTTTTAAAATTTTGAAACTACTGTAGTTTGCGTAGTTTTTGACGAAAATGACTGGCTAACGAACTCGATCTGTATTTTAAGACTAACTTTGTGCATGCAAAGTTTCAAGTTGATGCAATAAGTTTTTCAAGAGTTATCGTAGGGACACCATTGTGTCTACAGACAGACACGAAGACAGACATACGGACAGACACTTTTTTTAGACCATGTTTTTCGGACTCAGGGGACCCCAAAACGTTGAGATTTCATAAAATTAGCGAAAGTCAATTTTCGACCAAAACTAATACTTTCTCATATGATGAGAATGTAAAAATATCTAGTTTGGTAAAATACAATAAATTCATGTAAAATTAAATTTAAATAAAACATGTCTTTACCACGCTAGATCTTTAAATTAAAATCTGAATTTTAAGTGTTACATTAAATAAAAACAAAGAATGTATTAATCAACGCCATTACTATATGCCATTGTAAACCAAATGAAATAAAAGCAAGCATTTCTGTAAAAATGTTCCTAAAACAAAAAAAAGGAAACGAATCAATAAAAAAATTTTGACTTTAATTAAAGGATTATTTCAAATGTTAACAGAAAACAACAAAATTACTTTAATTGTAAAAAGGGCTGTCAAGGGACGACAGCGCATAAAAAGGGGGGTATGAGGCAGAAAATCAGAAATTTTCAATTTTTCTTTTATATAAATTTGTTTGGTTAATTTTTTCTCTCTCTCTAACAACATTTCTTTTAATGATTTCGTGCAAAATCTATATTAAAGAAACAATGTCAGCCAACAAACAAAATCACAATTAACATTATTTCTTTAAAATTCTTCACATTTATATCTTTTATAACATGAGTTTGTTTAAAATTTCATAAATATAACTTTCTAACAAATTGTTACAATAATTTCAACTTTAGACACTATGAGATCATTCTATTGAGAAGAGATTTATGTCATGTATTCTACGTTTCAAATCCACAGAAATTGTAATGTTAATACTAACGAGCTTTTTTAATATTTACACGTCACGCATTTAAAAAAAATTTATTTAAATTATTTTAAAAAAATTTTATCAATATTACTTTCAAAGTAAACATTGTCAATTAAATCGGTAACAGAAAAATGTTTAATAAAAGACTACTACGTACTGAAATAAGGCAAATAATATCAAGCCTGGTAAAAATGCAAATATATATAATTAAAACTTTATGCTTTCAATAGTTTAATTAAACAACAGATTTTTCAATTATAAATGCAATTTTCTTACCACGCTCGATCTTAAAAATTTGTAATGCAAAATTTTTTTACTATACTATAAATTTACCTTTGCTACTACAAAAATTATAGGTATATATTGGAATAAATGTCCAGTTTGGTGAAGTGGAATATATATTGAGAATAAATTAAAATTTTCGTAAGTTTTCGGCAAAATAGTTAAAAAAAAATTAAAAAAAATTTTTTTTGTTCATTTTACCAACCTTGACCTAAAGCCTAAAGACATCGTTTTAAATTCAAATAACCAATGTTTTTATTGTCGACAAAAATTCCGAGATTTGTGATTTTAATTTAAACAAAAGCAAGCTTTACTAAGTTAAAAAATCTTCCTAAAATAAAAAAGAGAGGAAACGAATTCTTTAAAACAAAAATTTAACCAAAAGCTTGCCTCTGTTTAAACAACCATTTACTTCCAGCAATATCAGCATCTCGAATCTTACAAAATAACTAAAGGAAGGACTTATATGTAAAACTTTACAAAACCATATGTTTAACATAAAGCTGCCAAGGGACGTCAGCCGTAAAAAGGGGGGTATTTGTTACGTATGACTTCGTAACTATTTTTAATTTTTTCATTAATTAAAAATTTGTTATATTGTATAATTTCATTAAAAATTTGGGACTTTTGTAAATAGAATTAAGTACTCAATAGACATATTATCAGGAGATAACAGGATTTTTACATAATTAACTCATCAATTAAATCGTCTTAAAACTATTTTTTCATAATTAAGTAATATCCAAACTAAAAAAAATAACGATAATCATTCTTCAATTGTTTTCATTTCCAATAATATTCAATATTATTTTTAAAATTATAATTCTAAAATTGATTAAAAGAATATAGATATCACTCTTATTTCAAAAGGAATTTGTCTACTTTGCTATAAGTTACTTTCCACAGAAAAGTCTCTTAATTGTATTGGTAAAATACCAAGAAAAAGTATACACTTAAACATTGACAATAGAGGATACAGAGCATCGAACTATATCACGCTATTTTGAGGAATTTGCAAGCTTGCAAAAAGCTTGCCTGGCAACAACGAAGTTTGGCGAGCCGTGTGCACAGGCATCCCCACTCTATCGTTTTATATTAATTTCAAGGTGTGATCCATACTTTCGATCGTTTTAACTAATGAGTCCGATTTTGTTCCTCCCGCAGTAAAGCTGCGTAAAATTAAGTGTTCCTCCCGAAAATCGGTAGAGTTTTAATAATTTGTTTTTTCCGCAAAGCGGTTGATTATATATAGTTGTGAATTTATTTCCCGCAAAAGGCGGAGGTGTTATTTTTGTCCCCAGAAATAAGGGTTGATTTTGAATTTTTATTCCATTAATTGATTAAAGTGAATTGATATTTTTACGCGAATTGAAAATAAATAATTAAAAAAGGATACAAAAAAGTGAATATTAAGTGAATAATTTGAAGTATTATATCGATAATAATAATAAAGAATCAAACAAAAGAAGCAATTGAAGAACAAATTAAAGGAAATACTAAAAAAAAGAAGAAATAATTCGTATAAGAGATTCTGTCACAGGTGTGAATCTGAGTAATTCACCTGAGAAAAGTAACAGGATACTTTTCCATTCTTGATAAAAATAATAAATTGTAAGTTGGTGAGTTGATTATTAATTATTCCATTTTACACATTTTATACACACACATAATACAAATTTACATAAAACATAATTATTATATAAATAAAAATTGTTTGTTGATTTATCGATATTATATTGTTATATGAATATTGAGAATCTTATATTAATTATATTCTATTAAAAGGATATTTTTTATAATAATATTTACAACGATTTATACAAGTAAATAATTTAAAGATAGTTTATATTCTTGTATTGTACGATTTTTCTATCAATTTTCAAGTTTTATGAATTAAATAAAATTTATATTTGTACTACTCATATAACTGAAGTGTCTCATTACTGTCTACAACTATATACAACCTTTTTCCTTTTTATATATTTTCAATTAAAATACCGTCTAATCGGAGGTACTGAATTAATACTTAAAAGGGGGATCCTCTACTTTTTCAAAAAATATTAATTATTTTATGAAGAGTTAAACGTTTATCTTGGGGTGAATAAATATTAAGTCTTTTAGTTTAACTTATCGAAAATTACTTTCGATACAGTTAAGCCTGAATTCGCTTAATATATAGATTTTCTTTAATAATATTAATTAAAATAATCGAATTCACACTTAACAATATGTAAAATGAATCAAATTGAAAGTATGAATAGTGATTTTTAAAAGGATTTTCACGGGCTAGAAGCTGGTGATGAAAAAAAAGTTGTTTTCTGTCAATTTAACCTTAAAATTCAAGGTCAAATTCTGAATTTCAATTTACAGTAGAACCCGGTTAATACGATCACGGTAAATCGTTAGGTATTAAAATAACACCAAAAAGGATTAAAATAATCCATTTTAGTGTTATTTTAATCCATTTTGGTGTTATTTTAATACCTAACGATTTACCGTGATCTCGTTTAATACGATTTCCCGCTTAAGACTCTCATTTATGGTGGTCCCTGCAATTAAAGACATACATTTTATATCTCACCTAATACGATTTCCCGCATAAGACGCATTCTTAGTACGGTCCCTACAGAATCGTATTAACCAAGTTCTACTGTATCTCAAAATCGGTGTTTTTTATTTTTTCGTAACCTATCCCAATCGAAACCTTACCTTTTTGCATATAAGCCATGTAAAAATTAGAGTGGGACACGGGAACTTTTTGAAGAAATTAATTAAAATCATTATCTTCTATGCAAAATAAAGATAAATTATTATTTCCCTCAAGAATTCTCATGGTCCCACTTTGATTTTTGCATGGCCTACAGAAAAAAGGTCACCTGCTTCTGGCCCGTGAAAACCCCATTAAAAATCACTATTCATACTTTCATTTTGATTAATTTTACTTATCAATATATTAAATCGAAAAAAAGATATTTTCAAATAAATCCAAATTTTGAAACTCCATAACTCAAAAAATATTCTATCAAATTAAAAAAAATTAATATTTACACTTCCACTAATAATAGTAACATTTTAGCAAAGTTTACAGAAAGTTCATTTTTTTTACCTGGGCAGCTAAGGAATTTTGCCCCATTTGTTCGTAATTTGTGGTTACGTTTTATTTTTTTACTCCGAATCCCTTTGAGATCCCAAGTTAAAACTTACAGGACATGTAAAGCACATTTGCCCTAATATTTAGTAAAATTTTGAAAAAACGGATTTTTAATTTTTCAAAATTTAAAAAGAAATTTTTTTTGAATTTTTCTTTATTATATTAATTGTATCTTAAAATATACTTAAAACCAAATAAATCCTTTTTTTAAAATCCAAAATCGGTTAATTAGTACCAAAGTTATAGCACTTAAAAGAAAAAAAGACAAAAATTTTGAAAATGCCATATTTTTGGTAATTTTCAAAATTTTGAAAAAATATTTGGTGGAGTTGTTTATCACTATGAAAGTAATAAATTTACAAAAGTACTGCCAAATCCTAACAAGTCATGAAAATAAGTGTGTTGAACTGACGTGGAATCCACCTTATGAATAAATAGTAAAAATTGTTTATAATTATTAAAAGTAATTAAGTGATTAGAATTTTTTTATTAATCTTGTAATTTGCTATTGTTAAGAAATGTATAAAACTTTATTAAGGCATAAAATTCCAAAAGGTAGTGAAAATTTAATTGACGGCAGTGTAAATTATTTTATTTAGTATTTTGTCCGCTATTTAAAATTTCAAAAATCTAACATAAAATTAGTAATTAGCGACCCCAAAAAGCATTGTGTAGCAAGTTTCAAGTGAATCTGATAAATTTTTGCAAAAGTTGAATGCCAAATAAGATCTGCCATTTTGACGAACTGTAAGACAGTAGATCGTAATCAGATTCGTAATCAGCTGCTAATAATCTTAAAGAAATCATTAAATATTTTTTAAAATTAATATTCGAGTATAACTGTGAAATCGATAAATAAATATTGATTCTTCACAGACAGGTAATATGAAACGTGTTGAGAAGTAGAATACATTTTTTCTTAAATATAAATTCTCCGTCAATAAAAAAGAAAAGAAATTTCTGATAAATTACATTTCATTGATCTTTTTTCTATTTGATTATCACGTACACATGTATACTCAAACATCTACACTAAACACATACACATGTATACTCACACATATACACACGATACATACACATGCATACTTAAACATACAGGGGAGGGTAGGCTACATTGAACCGGGTATTTTCTAAAGTCCAAGAACTAATTAAATTTTACAAATTTTGATCAGGTTTTTGTATCAACATTAAGCTGAAATACTCCTTTAGTTAATATACACGTTACAAACACAAATTATTATGATTAAATAATTAAATTTAATTTTTTTCTAACAAGTGACACTTTTCTTATTTTGAAGAATCTGTGTCTACATTGAACCACCTTTAATAAAACACTACAATATACTTCAAAAATAATATTTCCACTTACATATTGTAAAAAATATTATTTTTCACTCAAAAAAATAGAAAATTGTTGTTAAAGAGTTATTATTTGTTAATATAGGAGATTAATATATTTTGATGTCAGGTTAGGTAGGTAAAGTGACAGTTAGAGTTTATCTCGTTCACAATTGTGATGAAAGCATGTCTTCTAGTATTTTTCTTACTAATTAGTAGAGCAGACAACTTTACCACTCTTAAAATTGAAAATTCTTTGCTTTTTCGGGTGGTTCAATGATGCCGCACTCACTGCATTCACATGACATTCACATCAAAAATTGTTTATAATAAATTTATGTAAGGCTTAAAATTCTTTATCACATCGGAATATTAAAGTTGACACCCTAAGCGACATAAATCACAAGTTTACTAATTTTTAAATCTTCCTATTTGAATAAAAAAAATTCATTATATTTCCACAAAATTTTTTGTTTTGTACGTAAAAAACAGTTTTTTTCGTTTTTCTTTGTAAATAATAAACCTACGTGCTCGAAATTTTTGGACGTAGTCGCTTTCGGTATTACTAATTTATATATTAAATAAGAAAAAATTCCACTCAGTCATTTCTTAGAAAATTAAAGTGGTTCACTGTTGACGCTGGTTCAATGTAGCCTACTCTCCCCTACACTAAATACATACACACGTATACTCACACATATGCACTAAACACATACACATGTTTACCCAAACATATACACATCTAGCATGGGAAAAGTTAAAACATTCGAGGTACGAAAACAATCATTTTTTGTCAAGGCTCTTTAAAAAACACACTTTGATGATTTTAATTGTTTCGGTGACTTCCTGTATGGGAGAGTGGGGCAAACCGGACCCCCTAACGGTTTTTTACTCTTGTAACTAAACGAATCAACCGATTTCATTTTTCGAGGGCTTCTTTGAAAGATCATTTAATTGCGCAACTTTTTCCCAGAGACGCCTATACTTTATCTTTTATTGTTTTGATGCTGTGTTAACTTTAAAAAATTTTGCAAACGGTCCGGTTTGACCCACCCCCTGGGGTAAACCGGACCGTTTGATATTTTATTTAGAATATTGCATTTACATAATCTACAATAATAAAAGACATAAGGAATCATGTAAACAATGGTTGTAGTAATAAAAGTAATAATTCAGGATTGAATTTTAATTAAATAAACATTTTTTTAATAAAAAAATTAAAATGTTTGTCATTATCAGAGAAACAATATTAAGAGTCTAATTATCATTGGCAGACAATTATTTTTCATTGTAAATTAATATTTTAATAAAAGAAATATTTTATTTAAAAATAATTTTTATGAAACTTTAATTCAATGGAAATATCCTATGTCCAGTTTGCCCCACAGGCCCATTTTGAGAATTACAAGCATGTAAAGATGCTATGTATAATAATGGCAGAACGAAATACAGGCAAAATGTGATGAGTGTCCCATGTCCAGGAGTGAATTATTAGTTTTCAAATGCACGTATTTTCGTTATATTAATTATGTTACTTAAAATGCAAAATTTTGTATTTATGCGTGTTTAAAGATTTATCTAGGGAGCGAAAGTGCCATTTTACTAACGAATCCGCAGCAGAAGATAATCACGAATCAGATACAAAAAGATTTTAATGTAATTAGAAAACTGTCATGAGTGTCCCGTCTTAAGAATTGGTAAATTAATATTTAATATTCAATATCAGAATAAAATTAATAATAGTTTGTAATTCTCTTTCAAATGAGACCAGAATTGGCGATATAAATATAACATGTTCATAGATATAAGCAAAAACGAGCAAAATGTCATGAGTGTCCATGTCATGAGTGTCCCACAAAGGAGGAGGTCCCCTAAGGCTTATATTTTGGCTATTTGGGATTTTGATTTAAATAATTAAAATGTATATTTTCATAAATAAGAATTATATTTCTGTCGATTTTAGTCGAAACGGGGGTGTTTTGGCCAGATTAGCCTTTTGATACCAATTTTTTTTCAAAAAAAGGATGTGGAAAAGGCACAACAAAATTACTAAATTATAATGCAATTGACTTAAAATATTCTACTCGGGGGTTTTTGGACTCGCTGATTTCGAATTTGAAGTCGGATATTAAAAATCAAAAATGGCGGATCTAATATGGCAAATGAATTTTGTAGTACTCATAGAAATAAATTGAAACTCGTTACTCGGGAGTTTTCGGGGTTGTGGATTACGAATATGAAGTCGGCGTTCGAACATTCAAAATGTCGGAACCAATATGGCGTACGAGGTTTGTAAAAACTTATGGAATTCAGTTGAAATTCGTTAGTCGGATTCCGACATTTTGAAATTTAGGTTCAAATTCATAATCAGCGATCCTGAAAACCCCCGAGTAACGAGTTTGAACTGAATTCTATGAGTTTTAGAAAATTCGTTCGCCATATTGGATTCGCCATTTTGAATTTTTAAAATCTGACTTCAGTTTTGTAATCAGTTCCCCAAAAACCGCAGATTAACAAGTTTTATGTTAATTGCTTTAGAATTAAAATTTTTTTGTTTATTTATGAAAGTCTCTAAAGCTCAGTTTAGATTCTTACTCTTGATAAAAATAAAAATGCACACAAACATGTATAAAAAATTTTCACCACATAAACTTTGTTGGAGAATTAATATAACAATTTAATTTAAATGGGTTGACTATTTTTTCCCCAACGAATGTAATGAGTGTTGTATTATGTCATGAGTGTCCCAAACCTTTAGCCCAAGTTTTACCTACGAACAATTCTAAAATGTTAAATAAATACACAAAAAATTATTTTTCTCAACTTTAATAGTGCATTAACAGTTAGAACAGAGTCATAAAATAATATATTATTAGCAAATTCTTATTTTCTTGGCGAAATGAAAATGTCATTTTTTCTCACTTTTCTCTGTGTTTTGCTCAGTTTAAAATTTTTTTTATCAAACGTGACCTTATAGTGAAATTTATGGATCGTTTGAGTTTCACAATTCGTCGCTTGTGGGCAGCAACATGCCGACTCAGCTAAACGGTGAAAAAGATGCCGTTTCAAAAAGAAAGGTGAAAAACATGCCGTTTCGCGAAAGCGCTGAGAAACATACCTTCTTCAAACGAACGGTGAAGAACATGCCTTTTCAACCGTTAATATTAAATATAATATTAAATAAATAAATAATTAATATAATAATATTAATAATTATAAATTAATCAATTAATTAAATTAAATAATTATTCATTAATTGTTTATAATAAATATAATATTATTAACTATTTATAATTAATATAATATTATTAATATAATATGAATATTAAATATTAACAGTTGAAAAGGCATGTTCTTCACCGATCGTTTGAAGAAGGTATGTTTCTCAGCGCTTTCGCGAAATGGCATGTTTTTCACTTTTCTTTTTGATACGGCATCTTTTTCACCGTTTAGCTGAGTCGGCATGTTGATGCCCCCAAGCGACAAATTGTAAGAGTAACGAAACAATACTTTGACGCCTCCCGTTCATATAATGCTTATTGAAAAACAAATGCAAAATGATTCTTATTCAATTTTTGGTGCAAGACAATGCTTATTCGATTTTCCGTGCAATAAAATGCTTATTCAAAATTCTGTACGAAAATGTACATCCTGAAATTAGCTTATTCTATGAATTTTGTAAAATTTTCAATTCAGTATAATTTATAATTGCAATTGCCTAAAAAATATTTATTAATACGTTTGATAAGATACGTGTTTAAAGTTTCTTATAACAATAGACACGTACTGAAATTCTCTGATATTTAATTGCAATTTAATATTAATAGGAAGATTAAGGGTTACATTTATTGTTCTGTCAGTGGCAATTGTTTTGCACACAATTTTGAATAAGCATTTTATTGCACAGAAAATCGAATAAGCATTGTCTCGCAACGAAAAAGTGAATAAGAATTATCTTGCATTCGTTTTTCAATAAGCATTATATGAACGGGAGGCGTCGACTTGTCCCTAACAAATTAATCATCATTAAATGGAAGATTTGCAGAAATTTTTTTTTAAATTTTACTATTTCTGACGAAAAACGTTTCTTATGTGGAACATATCACTTTAATTGCGCGACCACAATAAATTTTAAGTCCCATGAAGAAACCAGCTATTGTATTAAAAAACTAACAATTGGATTCATAGGAAAATGAAAAAAAATATATACCTATTTTTTGTTTTAATTTTTTGAAATTTGTTAACGCCAATCGAATCGGCGTAAAAAAATAAGAATATTTTGTATAGGTCTTTTTTCTGTCCAAGTCGTATTTTGTTTATAAAATAGTTATAAACAAATTAAGCTGCGTAAAGGGTGTTTCATCCCAAGCATAAACAAATGTATTTTAAGTAAAACTAAAAATTAGATTCATAGGCAAATGTAAAAAAAGATATATCTGTTTTATTGTTTTTAATTTCTAATTATTTAACAACAATTGTTTAAAGAAATTTAAAAAATTAAAAATTTTTTGAAATCTGTTACCGCCAATCGATTCTATTTGAAAAAATAAGAATATTTTGCATGAATTATTTTTCTCTCCAAGTCGTATTTTGTTTATAAAATTGTTATAAAAAATTAAGCTAAGTAAATAATTGTTGTTAAAAAATTAGAAATTAAAAACAATAAAACAGGTATATCTTGTTACGACCCGAGCTAAGGTTAGGTTAGTTTACTAATTTATTAGTAAAATTGGAGACAAGTTGCTGATTAATCAAGTTGGTAAGACTTGATATTTATTTTTAAGTGAGGATTCGTTAGACTTTAAAGAAACTACGGGTTTCCGTTAATTAATTATATGCATATTCCTTTTTTTTGGATTGTTTATTAACAATATAATATAAACAATTACAGTTACTTACAATTTCGAAGTTCTATTGTCGATAAAGATACAATAATGTGACTGCAACCAGGCTTGCGTCACTGTGTTACTAGTAGTATGTAGATATGAGATTTTTAGTTCGTATTATAGCACTTTAAAGCACTAGAACGACTATTTTAACAATTCTTTCACCAACTCTAAGTGTTCTTTCTGTCACTGTACCTTGATACCAAAAGAAAACTTGTTTTCTTAGTAATCGGAAAGAACTTGCACTAATTTTAAGAAATTAGAAAGAGAATAGTAATTTTGAACTGTTATACGACGAAAGTAATAATATAACTGGAGAATAGTGCAATTTAGTTCCTTACAGAAAACAATTATCCTCTTGGTGTTTAGCACTGACTCGAACTATTCAATATTACAATCGAAGGGCCGACTCAACGATACCGTTCGGGCAGAAACACACCGGAGTATTTGACAAGTGAAGTGAGAAAAACAGGGATTTATATAGTAACGATCATAGACTCATTGAACTCCGATCTGAGAAAATTTGTAAGAAGCACGTTCTTGCAAATTCGTAAAATCACATACAATGAAGGTTTGTAATAATCGCGCGTTTGATAATTTGTTATAATCACGTACTTGAAAATTTGTTATAATCACGTACTTGAAAATTTGTTATAATCACGTACTATGAAAGTTTGTTATAATCAATTCATTAACAATTGTATTTGTTATTTATCAATAGATTAACAATAAAATTGTTTATACTAATCGCTTATTAACAAACTTTATAATTATTCTTATAAAGATTTTACTATCAATTCACCATTGATTGTGGACTGATTGTCTTGTTTGAATCTTTTAGTTACTAACAATAAGGATTGAATTGTCTATAACAAAATTTGCATTTGACGTTACAGTTTATAAGATTAATGATTTTGACAATAACGTTATTATGAATTTTTGAATTTATTGGATTATCGACTTATTTATCCTTATAGTAATATTCTTCATTTAATTATCTCCTCACGATACATTAACCTTATGATAATGCACCGACTGTTGATTAGTCATTTATATAACTATAGTCGTTGTCTTATCATATCTGATTTGAATAAGAGATCGACTGCGATTTCATGAGATGCTAAATCTTAATCGAAATTAAACCTATTTTACCTTATGTAGGTGATTAACTTTTAACAGTTAATTTACATATTTTTACACCGAATTAATTATTATCTTTAATGTCATGTGTAAAGCACAAGCACATGACAACACATTTTTAACTAGCATATATGTATACATGTATATATACACAGATACCCGGCAAATAGTACACATGATTGCCTGAAAAAATGTTATATGGGGATGTAACAGTCCTCCCTCCTTAATTTATTCTTTGTCCCCAAAGAATTTAGGTGTTGTTGTTATCAGGTATATAGTTTGTTAAATTTTTATAAGATTTTGCTGATCTAAAAATTTTTTTTCTCTCTCTCTCTCTTTTTTTTACATATTTTTGCTATTGTGACTTTTATACTTCTTTACGTGCTCCCGTAACGTGATATGTGATGTTGCTATTCTGTTATCTTCAAAATACATTTCTTTTGAGGTAAGTAGAATTTTATCTTCTTTCCTTTTTTTTGCTTTCTGCATGTGATTGCTGATTTAGGAAATTTTGTAATTCATCGAGGTCGTTGTTCGTTGTTCTGAAAAGTCACGTAGTTTAGGGGTGTGACTTTCAGTGTTCTTTAACTAACTCTTGAAGAACGATGTCAGAAAGTTGTTCCTCGTCAACTACCACAATTTTGTGGGATAATCTTACGGGAGGGGATGAGCCTTTAGACTTGTCTGGTTTTTCTGCAGCTTTAGTTGGTTAGTATTAATTGTTCAGTCATTTAATTAGTCTCAAGGATGGACTCCTCTTTAAACAATTGGTCTGATAGTGACAGTGCTTCTCTTATTGCGTTAATTTCCTCAAGTGGTGAATCTGAATCAGTTACTGTAAATGATTTTGTTAATATGGACATTGATGGATCTCTTAATAATGTTAATTTACCAGTTCCTGAAACTAGTAGTAATGCGCCGGTTTCACTTGTTTTGGATATAAATGAGGATTCAGTGCCAAGATGGAAGGCTCTTTCTCTTCGCATGTTTCGAATTGAAGAACAATTGGGTATTTTTTACGTGGCGTTTTGGAGAGCAACCCCTGATACTGCTGTAGAGTGCATGGTTAATTTTTGCAGAGAAAAGCTTGGTTTGTCTGTAACAATTGATGACTTCAAATTTGTTCAAAAACTTGACAGTCGTCGCAGAGGAGTTCTTCTTCGTGTTTCTTCGATGGCATTGCGTGATACAATTTTATCCAATAGTGTTTATTTTCGAGCCGAAGGTTTACATGTAGAAAAGGAATGATTGAATGTTTCTTTTTCCTTTTGCACATAATATCATATTCTCTCTCTTTTTTTGCTTTTTGTTTATTTATAGGTGATAATGACCTTCGAGTTAAAAATTCTTCTGCTCTTGTTAAGCTGAGACAATTGCAATCCTTGACGAGGGATGTTGATTTAGATGTTCAAATTCTGGAAAATTTGCATTCACTGTGTTCTTCTTCGATTATTGCTCCTATTCGTCGACCTCGAGGTCGTCCTCGAAAAATACCATTAGTGTCTTCTTTCAATCAATTAACTGGAGTGCGTCATCGACAATTGGAATCCACTCATAATCGGATAAAGGACAATATAAAAAATTTGCAGAATTTATTAAATGAACTGTTGGCGCCATTGCCTCCTTTACTATGTGCACATTTTACCGAAAATTCATCAGTTTGTTTAGGGTAAGTTTTCTTCATTTTATTTATTTTTGCTTCTGTTTCTTAAAAATTTTTTTTTTACTCTTTTTTATGAATTTTCTTGTTACAGAGTAACTGGTGGTGAATTTTGTTTTTGCGGACGCTACAAACTTCCTGGAATTTGTAGATGTGTTGCAGAAATTAATACTACGATTGTAGAGGTGTCCGAGCCGTGTAATTGTGAAAGAAGCAGTGAAAGTCCTGATAATGAGTCTGAATCGGACGATAGTATTATTGATGTTGTTGGTGACGTCAAACCAGTCTTGGAAAATGGAGATTTTGATTTTTTATAAAATAAATTTTTTTTTGCATTATATATAGAATTCTTGTTGTTCTTTAGATATATAGGCAAACACATGCACATGTATAGTATGTGCTCGTGCAATACACATATACTTATTATTTTATTTGTGTCTTAACATTTCGATAACTTTTAGATTTAAAATTTTATTCTTGTACCTATTTACATAAATATATTTTTTTGGGTGTTAACTATTATTACCTTTTGTTTTTGAAAATTTTAATCATAACCTATAATTTTATTGTTTATAAGATAAACTTTTATTGATCAACTTAATTTTTAAATCCCTCTTTTCTCCTTTTTTTCTTTTATAATATAATTTTATAATCTTGCGCATGCGCATTCGTTGTAGTATTTTCATGGGTCGAATTTATTAATTTTTAGAAGTATAATTTTAAAATTTTATATTATTTTATTATTTGTTATTATTATTTTTACTAATTATTACTAATTATCAAGATTAATTAATAAATTCAACCTTAATTATAATAATAGATAAAGGTTTCTGTTTTGACGCTGTGTTTGTATTGGACAATTTTTATTAGTTACTTTTTTGGATGTACAGTCATGCGCTGCGATCGATGTTCATGGTCGATGTACGGTCGAAACTCTAGTGTGGTAACATTCGAATGACGTATGAAGTTGATGCGCGCACGATGGTTCTATCGTTACGGTACAGACGGGGAGTGAGACAGAGAGTATGCGTCGCGTGATCTCGCGCTCGAGAGAATCGATAGTAGCGGTCGATACACAGATGACGTCGAGCATAGATGTAATATTAGGCTCTGTTTGCGGTTTAACGTAGCGTTTGGTATTCTTGTGGTAAGAAGGACATAAGGTTTGCATATTTAAAATTTTTTGTGGACAGTCCTCCCTCCTTAAATTATCCATTGTCCTCAATGGTCGATTTAAACGTGGGATGAGTTATTTGATCGGCATCTTCTCATCGATATTACTTTGTAGCATATATATAGATTTTTGATTACTATTATTGCCAATAGTAATAGTAGTAGTTTGAAAGCTATGGAAATGTAGTCCATTGCTTCAGAAATAGAACCCAGGATTGGAATATTCATCTGTGAATTGAATTTTTTTTTATTAATATTTTGTAATTGTAGAATTGCTTTGTATGGGAAATTTTTGTTTTTCTAGGGATTTTTGAATTATTATGGTTATTTGTTTCTTGTTGTTATATTAATTAATTAGCTTATTTATATTAACGATTTTCAATATTTTGTACGGTATGTATATATAATCGATCAAGAATCTCGATCGATATATCGATCGATATTTGTGATAATATTTTTAACAATTTGGTATAATTTGATTATTAATTGTATTATTTATTCATAATTAATTAATCATTTTGTTTAATTTAATGTTTTTCAGGACTTTAATTTAATGTCTTTGTTATTATTGTTAATAGATAATGGCTCGATTTATCTTTTTCCGTAACTTTTGTATTAATATTATTTTTGTTAAATTTTGTAATGAGTATATCGAAGTATATATCGATCGATATATCGTTATTCGATAATGCATAAAGATGTTTTTAGTTGGCTTATTTTATCATTTTAAATAACTTTGCATTATAATAATTATTAGTTATTTTATTATTGTTAATATTGATATTTCATTAGCTCCATTTTAGAGAAAAATTTTTTTTTATGAAGAGGAAAGATGAAGGCGACCGCCAGATCCCTTTCCTTCGTTTTCTTTCGTCTTCCTTTTGTTTATTTATTTATTTTTAATTGATTCAACATAGTCTTTCTTTAAGCATTGTTTAATTAATCTAATTTCATTGTTTACTTTTGCAATATATTGTATTTTAAAGGTATTTAAAACTAATATACGTATATCGATTGTAGATCTCGAATGACATCTCGAATAATATATCGATCGAGATATCATTTGATAATGGTTCGATTTTTAGTATTTCTTGATTATTTCATGTCTTATTGTTGATAATTAGATTGTAATTGATTTATTATTTTATTTTTATACTAAGAATTTTAAAGTAAAGAGGAAAGAAGAAGGCAACCTCCAAATCCTCTTTCTTCGTTTTCTTTCGTCTTTCTTTTAGTGAATTTTTTTTTATTTCTATACATTTGTGTTGTGATCAACTGATTAGTTTTATTATATGAGGCATTCCATGTCAAGTGACCCAGGTGTCTTACGGTGCAATGCAAATTTCAATAATTTTTTACTCTTAAACTATTAAGCATGAAAATTTGGCAAGGTACATTTTGGAAAGGTTTTTTCATGCTCTTTCGATTGAAAATAGGCAGTTAAAAAAAAAAATTTTTGGCCCAAAAAAAACCAAAATTAAAAATAAATTTTATTTTTTTGGAAAAAGGGCAGCTTTTTTTTTTTTTTTTTTTAAACGAAAGCTGATGTTTTTTCCTAAAAGGACATATAAATGAAAAAGTGGGACAAGAATGTTTAAACATTGAAAAAATGAATTTTCTCGTAAAAACCGGGTTTAGAGCGCTCCGGTGAGTAGAAACCTCTGTTTTTCAATGTTTAAACATTCTTGTCCCACTTTTTCATTTATATGTCCTTTTAGGAAAAAACCTCAGCTTTCGTTTAAAAAAAAAAAAAAAAAAAAAGCTGCCCTTTTTCCAAAAAAATAAAATTTATTTTTAATTTTGGTTTTTTTTGGGCCAAATTTTTTTTTTTAAATGCCTATTTTCAATCGAAAGAGCATGAAAAAACCTTTCCAAAATGTACCTTGCCAAATTTTCATGTTTAATAGTTTAAGAGTAAAAAATTATTGAAATAAGCATTGTTTTGAAAATCCCAAAAATTTAACCCCCTCCCCCTCGGAAAATATTGGACTAGGTAAAAAAATATTTTCACGAAAAATTGCTATCTATTAGTACTACAAAAGCCCCAAGTTTTGCTACGATTGGAGAAAAAATTTTCTCCACCTGGATCACTTGACATGGAATGCCTCATATACATATATAATATGAATAGTTTATTTTTTAATAGTTAATTTATAATAAAATGAGTGTATTATTTTTATTTACTTTATATATTAGCTTAATCTTAAATTATTTTTCATATTATTGTTTATTTAGTTTTACTTTTAATTATATGTGTATATATTATAACTTATTTGCTAAATAATGTTAGGATTATTTTGCCATTCTTTGTTATGATATTAATCGAAAAAGGCTTCTGGAGAATCCCAGGAGTCTTCTTTTTCTTTTTTAGGTTCCGCGATTTCTGGTATATTCCAGTTTTCGGTATTATTTTGGAAATTGTTTGGGGTTTCAATTGGAGTTCCTGGGATTTCCCAGAAGCTTAAATTGGTAGTTTCTTTTTGAGATTGAGGAATTAGTCTTTTGTTTCTTAAAGGGCGAAAAGAACCAATTTTTGTGTGTCCTCTCATGTAACAAATTTCGCAACAATTTCCCCACTTAAATAATTTAATTTTTAGCTTCGATTGTTCTTCTTGCGACATTACATAAATTGTTCCTTTATGATTATTTTCTTTTTCTTCCACACTAAACTAATAGACGTTATTTAGTAGTTTAAGTATCTTTCTAGCTGTGGTGTGTTCACCATCTTTAATTTTTCTTTCTTCTTGAGTTCTAGCTACGAATGTGTTATCATTAATTAAGTCTTTTACTATGCAAACCACGTCATAACGTCTGTTATTCGGAGGTCCTGCAACTTTTTCTACTTTATAAATAGGTTTAGTCAAATTATATTCTGCTGTAAGTTCTTCTAATATTCCTTTGGGAAATTCTATATTGTTTATGTCTCCTTTTGGAACCACATTGAGAGTGATGAATTCTCCTTGGAGAGGAGGTGTATAAAGTACCAACTCAGCCATCTATAATACCTAAAATAGTGTTATGATTTTTATTCATAAGCTAATTTTAGTTTGTCTATGTGTTTTTGAAACCTTTGACCTTCATTTGTGATTAAAATTGCGGTATGTTTATCTAAGAGATCTACAATTTCGTATGGTCCGTGATAATATGGCTCGAATTTGTTTTTCTTTACTTCTCTTTGTTACGAACCGAAAATTATTATTATTTTAATTTATTAAAATCCAAAGAAAATACAGAAGTCAAAATTTAGAACATGAAAATTTACGTGTTGAGCGATGAAAAGAAATTCAACCGCGCGCCTGCGGAGGTTCGTTGGAGGAAATCAAGCTGCCAGGGTCGGATGACCCTGTTTTTATTTTATGGGATCGTTTTTCTCTTTTAAAAGAATTTACCAAGCAACATCGTTTTTGAATTTTATATTAAATAGTTTAAGAATTTAATATACAAAGGAAAACTATAAGACAATAAGCAAAACAGAAAATTTTAAAATGAGAATTCGTAATTTATTATAATTTTAAGTAGAAGAAGTTACAGAAAAGATACAAGGAAAATTATAAAACAGAACGATACAAATTACTCACTCGATTTCCTTTTAATTTTTGTATCCTATAATAATCTTATCCTACCGCCGAGTTTTGAGATGCTCGACGGGCGAAAATTTCCTTTACTGCTGCTAAGCCATTTAAGTTTGGGCGGCCTGAGCACCACACACGCACAAATCAACTCACGAATTGAGGGAGGGAAATTTAAATTCGACACGCACGCACTGAATTTAATTTCAATTATTACTCAATTTTTAGTCTGTGAGTTTTAAACTTTATACGTGATTTTAATTATTAACATTTACTCAAATTTAAAATTTTAAACTTTGAAATAACGAAAATAATTAATTTTGGTCGGGCTTCACTTTCGTGAAGCTTTTACCTTTTTATTTATTTTCGTCTGTCTCAAAGCTGGACACTATCTTGTAGTGGTCCTTCGAAATGAGGGTCGATTAACAGACGGGCGCGTCCCGGCGTTTTGCACTCCGTTTATGCCTCCACGAGGAGCTTACTAAGAGAGCAAAAGTTGTACTACAATTTGGAAAATTCTTTCTAAGCCTCTACTCCTCGCTTCTTAATCTGGGGGAAGATTTTGGGGTAGAAGAGGTGGTTTGTGGGAGTAGAAGTGGGATAGGAACTTTAGGCCCATTGGTCGATGCGATTTTTGATGACTTCGGAATTTTGCGCTAGGCGTAAGACCGGAAATTAGTTTGCAGAAATATGATACCTTTTGAAGAATTATCATTTCCAATAATTCCAATCATGAACTATAAAAATAAAAAAAAAGAAAAAAAAATTTTATTTATTAAAAAAAAATATTTTTTTTTGTTTATTGCTATTATTGTTATAAATAATTTATTAAAATTATTTATCAGTTACAATGCAATAGTGTTCATGATAATGTTTTAGTTGCAATTATTTTGGCAGTTCCAGAAACATCTTTTAATTTTTAATTCTGCAAATAATTTTCTGAAATAAATAATTTTAATTTATTTCGTTATGCCTTAAAAGAAATAATATCCAGCTTGAATCATCGCACGTGCGTTTGTTTGGCAAGCACATAGGGCACAGGGGAAGAGGGAAGGATACAACGAAGGAGAAGAAGCAACGAGTGAAGGCTTGTAATGTGTGAGTGGTATGTACTATGCATAGTACGTCTGTGTGCGTGTCGCCACAGTTAGCATTTTCCCAAGGAATTCGTATGTGTGTGTGCGCATTGCCACAGCCATCCAAAGATGTGTAGGTCTAAGCGATATAATTACATATTATTTTATTTCTTTACCTTTAATTCAATTCACTAATTTATTTTATAAAATAAATTCTTTTCTTTTTATTTTATACTGTTTCGTATTTAAATTTTTTTTTTAATAATAAAATTCTTTTTTTAATTTATCTTTGTATTATATACTTTCAGGATTTCTTTCTTATTATATCCTTTTAGTTATTTTGTCAACATATAAATTTGCCACAGGTTTGCAGATCACGATTACGAAATTACAGCGAAACATTCTTGAATTAAATTTTCATCACAAAAATGCGTATACATAACCCACGCGCTCAACATTCAGTCCGGTATTCATTTTAAATGTTCTACAACGTTGTTTCACATTAACTTTGGTTGGGAATGTTGCGACCCAGCGGAAACTGTTCAGGCGGATGCCGCAAGCTTCGTTTTATGGGTTGCAACATTCGCAACATTGCCGTTCGTGGGTTTTAAAAACGGGAATGTTGCCGTAAGGTTCATTATTAATTTTAAATGGTTGCCATTCCAGTTTAAACATTTTCAATAGGTTTTGTCCAATATTTTAAGGAGAAAATGCATATTGTTTCTCCATTTTACATTTTACGTCGGCTGAAATTGAACGTGAACAATTTCGGGGAAATTTAGAGTGTTTTGATGAGATAAAAAAAATAATTCTTTTAGTTTATGTAAACAACAATTTCTCTGGAGCGGCATCATGTTTCTCCTATTAGAGATTGTTGTTATCGTAGTTTAGTACAAAAGCTATACTATTTATAGCCAAAATAAAAAAAAATTTTAATGTTAACATTCGGCGATTTCCTGAAATTCATAAAGGTTTTGTTAACTAACACTTTTGTTAGTCATAAGGAATTATGCTCAAATAGGCCAACTTTGTTTCCTATGCGGTGCTGACGCAGCTTATCCTTGGTGATATCTGAGGGTATCACCTTTCAACCGTAAGAGTGTTTGAGAAACCTTTTTATGAAATCATTCAAATTGAAATAATTTTCAAATTTTTAATTTTAATAAATTTCTTACAAATTACTTTAACTGTGAGGTTATACCGTAACAACCCACCACGGATTTTTCCGTTTTTGTCCCCAAAAACTTATCGCGATGGAAACGAATTTGGGGTTTTTTTTTGATAGCTTTATGATTTTCAGAAAAATAGGGGTTTCTTTGTTCTTACTCTTCGACCGATTTTTGAGTCACATTGTAAATCTTATTTAAATGTTTTGTGAGTTACATTATCTTCCTATAAAACAACCTTACCACAGTGATCCTATAGTATGATATAAGATTACCATGATAAGGGCCTAACGTCGTCGAGGTACAGACACATATCCCTGCAATAAGTTCGGTGTCAATCGCGAGATTAATTGTTTCGTTACATATATAAAGTGAAGGGAAGGAGGAAAGGAATTTTTCTTACCTTTTCTTTTTTTTTTAAACTTTTATTATTTTATTCGAACTTGGAAAAAAAAATTTTCATTATTCATAGCATGGGGTAAAAATTTTCGAAAAGTGTAAATAATGTTTTTGTCAAAACACGTTTTACGATGTTTACAATCATTGCAAACATTAAAATTTTGGTAAAAAAAATTCATTTTGTTTGGACTTATAAAAATTTCTATCATTCGGTGACAAAGAGATATATATATATATAAATATATATATATATATTTATATATATATATATATATATATATATATATATATATATATATTTATTTTTATATTTTTAAGAGAAAAAAAAATGTCAATGATGTCTTATTAAAAACGTGTTTTATGATATTTATAATCATAATAAACATTAAATTTTGTGTAAAAAAAATTAATGTGATGTGTTAAGCCTTTTCCCGACGCACGCTCTGAAGTTGCAACTTTCACATTTATGACTAAACTAAACTTAACTAAATGAATAAGTAAACCAAATTAAGCTTAATTTAGCTAAACTAATCAGGCTAAATTAGTTATCTAGATAAAAAAAACTGGACTTATCAAGCTAACTAATCTGAGCCAACCCAAATCAATTAAATAAATAAACAAAATAATAATCTAGATTAACTAGATTAAGTAAACTGACCAATTAAATTAAATTATATTAAATTAAATCAATGAAATTAAGTTACATTAATTTTAATTAAGCTGACTTACGTTAAACTAAAATAACTAATTAGAACAAAACAGGCTAAATCAATCCTAGTTAAATTAAACCAGTTAAACAAAAAAAAGACTAAATTAATTTTAAACTAAAACTAATAATTAAAGTGACTAAACTAATCAAACTAACTAGACCGAATCAAACTAGAATAATCTAAACCAAATCAATTAAATCAATTAAATTAGGTTACATTAAATCTTAATTAAATTAAACCAATTAAAAAAAACTAAACTAGTTTTAAACTAATAAATAAAGTGACAAAAGTAATCAAATTAATTAAACCGAGTTAAATTAGAATAAACTAAACCAAATTAAATTAAACTAATTAAATTAGGTTGCATTAAATTTAATTAAACTAAATTACGTTAGACTAAACTTAACTAACTAGAATAAACTGGACTAAATTAGATCTTAGTTAAATTGAACCAGTTAAATTAAAATAACTAAATTAATTTTAAACTAATTAAATAAATAAAGTACTTGAACTAATCAAACTAATTAGTATTAATTAAGCCAACTGAGTTAGATTAACTTGACTAATTAAAATAACTGAAGTAATTATATTAACAAAAAAAAATAAGCTGAACCAAGTTAAACTTAACCAAATAAATTAAATTGAACCACGTCTAATTAAAGTAAGTTAAACTAGATTGAATTAACTAAATGAAGTAATTAGATTAACTAAATCAATTAAACTAAACCAACTAAATTAACCAACCTAAATCAATTTTAAATCAAGTCAAATTAAATTAAACTAATTAAATTTAAAATAACTAGACCAACCAAGCTAAGTTCAAATGACGTAGCTGGACTATTTGATATAAGTTAACTAAAATGAACTAAAATAAAATTAATTAAAGTAAATAAACTAAATTAAGCCCAATCAAGCTAAACTGATTAAATTGGTAAAATAAGATTATTAAAATCAAATTTAGAGAGATAAAAAAAATTGTGCAAGATACACTTCTTCACAAGGCGTCAAGAAATATTATACATTATTAAAAAAAATTTTTTTTTTTTAATAATTAATTAAATTCCTGATAAGAAATTAAAATTTTTGTGAACTTAACTGGATTCCTGTATTAGAGGTTGTATAAATTATAAATGTCAGCTACAGTTTTAATCAACAAATTTTATAATTTAAGGATAATCTGATTGTCTTTGTCCGATCTATAAAAGGATACACGTTCTTGCGAATAATGACGGTCTTATACCGGTTGGAGCTTCTGTGTTGGGAGTTGGGTCCGCCTCTTCACGATGGTCTTCGGAGTAGTGGACAGAAGTCGTGTGGATTGAAAATTGGCTTTCGTATCTGTTTCCTCGAGCTGCTGTAAGTTATTGGTACTTCGTCTTGGGTTAGGTACTGTTAGTCACCTTATCTTCGGTGATGACAAATCTTCGGACGTGGCAGACTTATCTCCTCTCTGGATGGTAGAATATAACTCTTTTGATTCTAGAGTTAGTCCCGAAATTGTTGGTTCTTCTGCATCGGTCATTTTGTTTCCGGGCAGGCTCATTCTTCTTCTTTTTTCTTTGAAAACCTCGATGCGGCTTGCTTTCCATCCCTTTGGAATGAAACCGACTAGTTTAGATATCACTGATTTTAAGAGCAGGCGACAACAGCAAAGGAGAAGGAGCACGCATAGTAAGGAAGTTCCAAGGTAGGATCCGTAAACGAGGATTTTCTGGTTCTGCCGAATATGTCGATTGAGTGCAAAATCTTCCAGTTGTCTTTCCAATTCGTCCAAGGTTTGGGAATTTGCTTCGAAGATGGAGAACTTTGAGTCAGTCATATCGTTTATTTGGTTGTTATTAGCAGAAGTTAGTAAATAACCGTAGCTGGAAATTACTGGGGACAACTCTGTTAAATTTAGGTGTAAATCGGGTTCATAGATAATTTCTGTCTTTCCGACCTGGGAAATAGTTGCTGGAATCATTGTATCTTTTGTTTTAGCCATGCAACCTGGGGCCAATTTTAAAACTCCAGTTTCGTTAAGGATAATTTTTATGGGTTTTATAGAATGGCAAATAATTAACACTTCTTCTGTTTTAGAGAAAGAATATAGCCAACTAGAAAGGGTGGTTAAAGGTTTCCAGAAGGACTCAGGATTAGTGGTGATCTGGATTTCACAGGTTCTTAAATCATCGATAGTTAGATTAATTAGAAGTAAGGGCTCGCAGGCTGGTCTTTCTTTCAGATCGTATATGGGAACTCCGTTCAGGCAAGCATGGTACGATGTCGTTGATTTGCAAGATTTCCAATCTTGTTCCGTAAGTAGAAGATAAGTGTGTTGTTCTTCGTCTATGATGAGGTAATCGTATTTTCCTTTAATATAGGCCCTTACTATCCCATCTCCCATCGCTTTTTGTATGGTTGGGAGAGAGTGCATTCTCAACGCCTGGTAGTTATATTTTTCTAATAAGGGAATATCGAGGAGAATCTTCAGTTGATGTTTAGCACAAAGGACGGTGACCGTGGATATCCGTACTAATTCATCGATACTGACTGAGGGTCCAGGAAGTGGAAATTGTACTTCTGTGTGATGGTCCTGAATATCACGTAGGATAGGCTCCATTTGCTTGGATGATATTAGTCCAAGATGTAGTTTTCCTCGTCTAGCCTCGTGAACTGCGTCTAACATGGTTTGCGTAGTTTTGATGTGATGATCCAGTCCTGTTTTCAATGCTCCCAGTAAGTTGAATAGTACATCCCTTTTTTCTAATACCACTTTTATTGCTGGTAAATTTTCCTGATTTTCGGTTAGTAGATCTAGCTTATGATTGATGTTATTTATTAAGGAACCTTGCTTCTCCACTTGGGCGTGAAGGGTGTCTAGTTGTGATCTGACGATGTGAGTTTGGCGTCCGACTAAGTGAGACAGGTTGGCTTGGGCGGAGTTCAATTCTTGGATGATGGCGTCATACCTTTCTCCGTCCTCGTAGTTTAGAACACCGGCAATAGGGCCAGCAATTTTTCCTAAGAATCCAAATAAGGGCACGCTTCTTCTTACCCGCAACTGAGTAGTCAATTTCTTTTGTGTTATCTTCTGTGTGTTTTCCAATTCGGTAACTTGGGTCAAAAATTGCTCCTGCAATTCGGCGGCCATCTCCCATCTATCTTCCCAGGGGTAAAAGGTCACAAAGTCATGGCACCAATCCTTTTCAGATACACAATGGCGCTTAAGCTTCTCCATGCGGGATTTCAAGTCTTCGATGTGTCTATGTTGGCTACCCATATCCAGGAAAACACTGACTCTCCAATTCGTCACGGATCTTCGAACAGCACCTAGATGTTCATAATATATCCCACTACTAACAGGCAGCGGGGTCACTTGGAACTGCTGCTCATCAGTAATCCCTGGAGGTGTATCGGACCCAAAAACTGCTATCGGAACTAGGACATAAGTTAGGCACGTCAGGGATAAAACGATCATTCCATTCATCTTGGTTCCTCTTTCCCTAAAATGAATCAGATATTAATATTGGAGTTAGAGAGATATTGGTTACAAATGGGTAACCAATATCTTATCTTTATGTTTGGCGAACCTATCGCCGTTTTCGTTCTCTAGAACAACATTGTTATTCTGAGTAATGTCTACAACCAAATACGGACCGCTTGCTCTGTTGTCAAACTTATTTGTTCTTACTTCCTTGTAGGTATATACCTGGTCCCCGATCTTAACATTCGATGGTCGAGCCTTGCGGTCATAGAATTCTTTGGAACGGCATTTTGCCTTTCCTAAACTTCCAGCCGCCAGATTTTGAAGCTCGGTCATTCGAGTGACAAGGTCTCTCAAGTATGACCCATAAGTTTCAAGCTCTGGTCCTTGTGGGAAAGAACTTGGGATTCTTGCTATATGACCAAAAACCAGCTCGAATGGAGTGAAATTGGTCGCCTCATGAATAGACGTATTATAATTAAACATCGCGAATGGAAGCAGATGATCCCAGTCGTCAAAATCCCTAGCGTAGTGTTTAATGTAATCCGTCAATTCAATGTGGCTTCTTTCTAAGGCTCCATTGGTTTGAGGTCGATAGCCAGAAGTTGTAAGCTGTTTGACACCAAATATTCCTTCAAGCTTCCGCATTAAGGAACTCACAAAGCTTCCGCCCCTGTCTGTGAGCACACATCTGGGTGCACCGAACGTGGCAAAAAGATTTGTTGCTACTGCATGGGCGATGGTGGTGGTTTTTATATCTGGTATGGGAACGGCGATGCAGTATTTACTAAAATTATCTTGCATCGTGAGAATGTGCCGATTCCCGTTGGGGGTGGTCCTAAGTTTTCCTACAGTATCTAGGGACACTTTGTCGAAAGGCATGGCCGGTGTATCCGTTATGATCATGGGCTCTCTCGTACGGGCCCTGGCTAATTTATTCTCGAAACAACTTTTACATTGTCGAATAAACTCTGTGACTTCATCTCGCATTCTTGGCCAGTAAAATCGCTCGCGTATTCTACGGTATGTTTTTGTCACGCCTTTATGACCTCCTATAAGACTACTGTGGAATTCTGTTATTATTTTCGGTCTTAGTTCTGGAGGAGGAACTTGGATCCTTCCGTGGCACAAGGTGATTTTTATGTCGCCACCGCGGAATATTCCTGCTACAAGTTCCGCCATTTTGTTTTGTGGAAGGGAACCTAAGAGGTCGCCAGAATTTGCCATACGGCAATGGTCTTGATTGTCTAAGATAAGGGCATGTTTTAGGTTTTTGAGCCCTTGGACAACATCCCTCCAATCTAACTCATCTGAATACCGTTTTTTGATCACTATCGAATATACCCTATATTTCCCACAAAGTGTAAGGTGGACTTGTCCTTTTATGGGTTTATTGTCTCGAATGTCTTGCATATCTATCTTTTCCGTTGCTATTAACAGTTTTGAAATGGAATCGATAGGTTCGCAGTCTTCTGAAATAAAATGGGCATAATTGTCTCGTTTGTAGGTCAGTGGTTCTGTCCATTTATTATCGATGTTTGCAAATTCTAGTTTTCCTTTCACGGGTTTTTCGTCGTCGGACGTTTCGGACGCCGGAGATGAGGTTGGGGAGTCACAATAAGGAATTTTTAAATTCAGGAAAGGACTCGCTGGTGTCGCGCACTTCACATCTTTTTCACTCTGGGAATTTCCCGATTGTAGTCGGCGTGGCATAAGATTTCCTTTCCTCTCCTTATTTGATTTTTCTAAAACAAGTGTGTTTCGCCCTTGGTGTGGGGTGAACGGGGTTGATTGTGCGCCTGGGGCGGGCAAAAATCCCGGGGCTGAGATTGATGGGCTTCTTGAAAAGAGTTCTGCTTCCTCGGGTTTCTTGAAGAATTCAGGACTTTCCTTAAACCGTACGACGCTTCTTCTGGAGGGTGGTCTAGTTGGAGTAGGAGAAAATACTTCTGAAACTGCTTCGGCACGAAGGGATGTTAATTCTGTTTGAGTATCAGGTTGTTCTATTTCTCCTTCTGTCCTCTTCTGTTTACTTTGATGATAGTTTTTCAGAAAATCGTTGAATCTTTTTCCAAAAGCATTGTCGTCATTGTCTTGACAAGGATCTAAACTCTTTAGATGTTCGAGGTACTCTTCATCACTCTCGCCTTCGGAAACAAAGGTCTTGCGAGATGTCACATCCATTCCTTCGTGATCCCAGGCCAGTGTCTGATTAGTGAGGTCCATTGGGTTGAGCCCTCTTCTAGCTAAGGATTCCTCGAACTTGCGGACAGATTCGTCGAGATTGTTGACAGTTTGTGGTTGATTCTGTTGCTCTCTATCACTAAGAGAATCCGAACTTTCTTCGCTACTGATAGGGCGTGGCAGGCCGCTGATCACTATATTTTCTAAAGTTTGTTCTTCCTCTGATTCTTCAGCAGATGATTCCGAGGAGGAGCTTGATTCCGATGGCGGTTCAAGTAGTGCACCTTCCCTAGCGAGACGGTCTGCATTTTCGTTACCCTCGATGCCGTCATGTCCTTGTACATGTTCCCAGATGACGTCAGTATGTTTCAAGGCCCTTACTAATCGTTCGTAAGCTTTTTGATTCTTGACAGGTTTGTTGTCGTTCGTCTTCCAGTCGTTCTTTTGCCACTTTGGAACCCATTCATTAATTCCTTGCACAAGAACCTTGGAATCTGTTTTAATTCTAAGCTTCTTAATTCCGGCTTTCCTTGCCTGATGAATTGCCACTGTGGCTGCTTCAATCTCCGAGGCATTGTTAGTTTGTCGTCCTCCATATCTTCGAGACACATTAAGGGGATGGTTTGGTCCAAACCACACTCCTATACCTGCTCTGGGTCTCGTTCCACCATTATCTCCACAGGCGCCGTCTACGTAAACGTCCGTGTAGGGCTCATTCGACAAGGGGAATTGGAGGGCTGGAGTTTCGGGGACATCAGGATTACTTTTGGTAACACAATGTTGTTTTGGGATTGGGTTTATTGGAACACTGGGGAATGCACTGTGGTCTTTACAAAATACTGGAGGATCTGATTCCTCTTCACTTTCGTTGGCAGACGTTTGTTCGTCTGAAGAAGAGGTGGTGGATGCGGAGTCCCTTGAAGGTTGGGCAGCTAGGGTCGCTCTTTTCCTCAATCTTTGAGCTACGCAGCTGATATCGGGGTTGATTGAGCCTACTGCCGTCGGGGGCCTATAGGGCTCTTCTCCATCGGGTTCCTTTGAGTTAGTGGAGCCTTTGGGTCTTCCTGGACGTCGGGGTGGAGCTTCGATTCTTGATGATGGTCCAGGGAGAGGTGCATTGATGGTATTCATCCTTAGTGGTCTGTTGCTTGATGTAACTCCTTCGGGCCTTTTTAAAATCGAAGTAGGCTTGTAACCTAAAAGTCCGGGGACTGTTACTTTTCTTGTGGGGAATTTTAATGGTTGAGATTTTTCTAGTCCTTCCACTTTTGTCGTGGGGGTCTTTGACGGAGGTTTGGGTAATTCAAACGTTGGATTTGGTTTTAAAACTATCCCTTTTTCGAGTTGGGTTGCCGACCTGGTTCGGGGTCTTGTAGAGGACGAACTGGGTCGCGTAGGGTTTACACTCTTATAACCCTTTTCCGCCTTATCCTTCTTACTGTCCTTAATTGGTAATGCGCGAAGTGGAGGGACCTTTTCATCAGAGTCATTTTGAGGGATTTTCAGATCTACATCTGCGGTATCGTCTAATGACGAATCGGTTCAATCTGATTCGGAACTCGAGTCAGAACACTGATTGTCTTTAGCTACCCTTTTCTTTGCTGGATTGTTTGACAATGCCTGAACGATACGATTTATTTTCCCTGGCTTGTATTCGAATTTATACTGATAATCCTGGAGTCTCAGTCTCCATCTTGAGAGCCTGGCTCCTGGATTATCGATATAAGACATCCAGTGGATTGGTTCGAAATCACACGCTAAGGTGAATTCTCGACCATATAAATAGGGACGAAAATGCTCCACAGCGTGCAATATCGCCAAACATTCTCGTTCGGCCTTAGGGTAATTTTGTTCGTTTTGATTGAGGACTTTCGAATAATAACTCACGGGTAGATCTACGTTGTCTACTTCCTGGGTTAGCATTGCCCCTATGGCATGTTCTGAGGCATCGGTGGTTAGCTTAGATCTCTGTTTAAAATCCGGAAATTGTAAGATAGGCTTACGACACAAATATTTTCTTAGTTTTGAAAAACTTTTGCATTGTGATTCGCCCCATTCCCACTTTACATCCTTTTTTAACAACTCCGATAGGGGTTTCGCTAATTTAGCGTAGTCCTTGATAAAACGGCGATAATATCCGGATAGCCCTAAGAAACTTCTAATGTCTTTTTGCGTCTTAGGTTTAGGGAAATTTTTAATGGCTTCGATTTTGTTGGGGTTAGGCTTAACACCATTTCCGCTAATGATGTGCCCAAGGTACGCCACTTCTGTTTTTAAAAACTCACACTTGTCAGGTTGAAGTTTTAGATTTGCTTCCCGAAGCTTAGTGAAAAGCCGCCAGGCTCTTACGTCATGCTCTTCAAGTGTGTCTGAATAAATAATAATGTCGTCCAAATAGACGAATGCCTCTGTATCGAGCATGCTACTTAGTACACTATTAAGTAATCGTTGGAAAGTGGGAGGAGCGTTCTTTATGCCCATGGGTATCCTATGATACTCATAATGACCATTTCTCGAAGAGAATGCCGTTTTGTGTCGGTCATCAGGGTGCGTTTCAACCTGATGAAACCCGCTCGCTAAATCGAACACAGTAAAGAACCTGGCTTTTCCCAAGCGATCAAAAATCCCGCTAATATTCGGTAGGGGAAAAGCGTCTCCAATTACCTTCTCATTTAGGGCCCTATAGTCAATTACAACCCTCCACTTCTTTTCTCCTGATGCGTCAAGTTTTTTTGGCACAATTAAAAGTGGGGAGTTATAATCAGAATTTGAATGACCTATTATTCCGCTATCAAATTGTTTTAGGAGCTGCGCATTTATTTGCTCCAAGGCCTCATTTGGGGACCTATACTGTTTTTTTCGAATAACCTGATCGTCGATGGTTGGAATTCTATGTTGCACTAAATGTGTGCAAGAGAGCTTTTCTCCGTTGAGATGAAAAATGTCTGGAAAGTCTTCCGCCCATCGATTCACCATTTCTTTTTCTTCCGGCGTTAGGTGCGAGGTGTATAAGGACTCCTTGACTTTACGAACTCTATCAGAAATTCTCATGCCTGTGATCGTTTGCAAATTTTCAGGTTCAGAATCAGAAAATTCCTCGCCAGGGAATTTGCAAAAGTCGAATGGGATGAGCTTCTGTGGTTCTATTCGTAAATCAACATCATCCTCTGTGGTGTTGATAGCCATTGCGTGGCAAATACCATCTTTACTAGAAACCAGGGCTTCTCCTAAGTAGACACCTCCTGGGGCCTGCACGCGCGGGAGATAGCCTTCTTTCAACTCAGAATTGAGCACATCGATCGCTATTGGTTTCCTGGTTCGAGCTTTAATTCTTAGTATTCTGGCGAATGGTTTGATTTGAGGTCTCAACTTCTCTCTAGCTTCCAGTGATTCGCGGTCCACAAACGGAATAGGAGTTACCGGATTTGTAATGGTTAAAAGAGCATTATGTCTAAAAGAAAGTTGAGCCTGTTCCTGACGCAAGAACGGCCTTCCCAGAATTCCAGATGTAGAGATCGGAAAGCTACTTTTTACAACTTGAAATTCGATCGGAACATTGAGGGCTGTAACTTCGACAGTTCCCAATGTTTGGACCGAGTGATTGGTAATACCCGTAATCTCAGTGCACTTGCTTCGATCAAGTGTGAGCTCGGGTTTCAAAGTATTGGCTTTAATTAAATTTGTGTCAGAGCCGGGGTCAACTAGGAAGTTCACCCTTGTTTCTTTGAACTCAGGTGCATCTAATTGAACTACTGGGGAGTCCTCTCCCCTGGACTTTGCTCTACGGATCCAACTTGGTCCGGAGCAAAGTGGACGGTTCTCTGACGCTGGGGAGTTTGACTCGGGGCCGCGTCGGAGCGTCGAGTCTGTTGAAAGTTTAAATCCGGTTTTTGGAAACTCGGGTTTACTTGTGGGCCTGGTGAGGCTGAGCGAGGAGGGGTAGTACTCGATCTATAACTTTGTGTCGGTGCCCTGTACTGTTGGTACTGTTGTTGGGGCTGTACCGGCACGTAAGGTACAGCATACGTCGGGGGCTGCTGATACGACATGGACTGGATAGGTGGCGCATAAGCCACTGGTTGAGCAAACGATGGCATCATTGATTTGTAAAATTCTGCCAGTTGTTCTGGGGTGAATTGCATCATCCCTGTGGGTTGGCTTCGATTAGATCTGGCGCCACCGCTTTCCTTATCACTATCACTTTTCCTTTTTTCTATCGAGACATGTCCTTCTACCTGTCGGGTATAGGGACTAGGGGATCGAGCCCTGTCGTCTGCGCGTGTAATGTGGTAAGAGGATGCCCTAGATCTTTCTGCATAATTACGGCGCTCTTCCGCATAAAGTGCATGCTCGTAGGCCTCGTCGAGATTTCTGGGGTTACGCGTGTCAACGAAGGTCGACATTTCATCGGGTAAGCCCCTAACAAAGGCACGGAACGCGTTTTCGACCACTGGTTGCATGATAATTTCACTTTCAGAAACTTCATGTCCACGTTCATTGCCACCGACTTCATTTTGAAATACTTCACGATATACCTTGTTATACTTCAATTCTAACGCGTGTTTTGCACCACTTACTAGTCCTCTTAACCTATCGTGATAGTCACTCACTGTCTCGGTCTGTTTGAGCCTAATGGTCATTATATTGTCTAAATACCACTGGTACTTCTTCGAGGACGCGAACCGTTTTCTCAGGTGTTCCACGAGTTCATTGATGCCGTTGAAACGCAATCCACGGACACTATCCCGGGCTGGACCTCTTAATTTGCTCAATACGGCCTTAAGAAAACCGGGCTCTGATACCTCAGGTATGAACGCGGCACTGTTTTCTATTTCCTGTAAGAAATCTTTAAGAGGGGGTTGGCGGCCGTCAAATAAGGGAATGTTTTGCGAATTAGTTTGCACAGACATTTGCTCGAGCACTGTAACGACATTATTGGTGTTGTCTAACGGTGCAGGATGGGGTCCTAAATTTGGCACTTCTCCCCCTACATGGATAGATCCATTAGAGTTAAAATTTCCACCACCACCAGCGGTAGACATGTTTATGTAATTTGTAGAATGCAAGCTACGTACAATAACCTTATTCAAAAACAAAAGGAAGCTGCTTGGCAAATTTCTACGGAATTCGCGTGTCGTGTCGCCACCGCGAATTATTCCTGCTAATTGTTACCTCGAAGTAATCGAGAAAGATAGTTTCTAATTCTGTTTTGCAGGTTCTGCCTGTCAACAGAGGTTTTGTTTATTTCCGAAAAATTAACGATAAACCGGCCGTCTATTTTTCTTATGGTTTTAATTGCAACCGAGTTGTAGGGAGATTGTGAACTCATTTTTCATTTAGATCAAGATTCTTGGAATTTTCCGATTCTCTTCTTTTTATCAGGTTCAAATTATGTGGCGGTAAATTATCAGGATTTAATTTCTTTGTTCAATCTTACTAATTACAGCTAGTCAGAGCTTTAGATTCTGCAATAATAAGTCTAGTTCCCTTGCGTCTTTAGTGAGTGCTATATACCGGAGTTTTTCTTGTCTTACTAGTGAATCTAATAGTTCGACTCTGTCTTCCAAAGATTTAATTTTAGAATGAAGAAGGGAATTCCTTTCTAGCAGGTTGTCGATTTCAAGGGAGTAGAATGTTAAGGATCTTCTAACTTCTTGAATGTGTTCGGCAGAATTATTAAAAAGGGTATTTTTCCATTCGGGGGTCATTTTGAATTCATTCAATCTTTAATTCTTCTAACCTTTTTGTTAGAGTACTCATAACCTTGTTCACTTTACGGGCTTTCTTTTCTAAGTGAGAAACTAACATGGAATGGGCGAATGTTGCTTGTGAAAGTGTGGTTAAAGTTTCCACCAGTGAGTCTACCCGCGATTCTAAATCGTTTACCCTATTTTTCAAACTAGAGTTTTCTGACATAAGGCTACTATATTCCCCTCCAATAGCATCTATCCCTTCTGCTAATTCAGTCCATTGGTCCTGGGTAAATCCAGTAACAATAGTACTTCTTCGAGGAAACATGAGGCTAATGAAAAGGGACAGCGCACTTAACGGTTTCTATTTTTATTATTTTTAACTTGTTTCTTGGTCCGACTGAAGCTAATCGGGCTGATGCGAGGAAAGAAAGAGGAATCTTTTTCAATTCGGATCGAGTTAACAGTTCTGGGTCGGATATTGGAAACTTATTATTATACTGAACAAGGTAATATATTTCCGACATTAGAACAACTAAAACCCTGTAAGGTTTCGCTCGTCTCTAATTCCTATTTCTTTCCAGATTTCTTCTCCTATGGCTAGTTCAATTGGGATAACTCCCGGAGTGGAGAAATCTCGTCTTAGATTCCTTTCCGCTTTAAGTTCCAAATTTCCTTTATAGCTTTTCGTATTTTAACTACTTCTATGGGGGTAACACTCGGGGGTGGAGGGATCTCGTTGTCGACCCTTTTACGTTTTAAGTTCCAAATTTTCTCTACGGCTGTTTGTATTTTAACTACTTCTATGGGGATAACACCCGGGGGCGGAGGGATTTCTTCCTCAAAAACGGGGTGTCGGAGCTCAAGCTTAGGAACTACTTCGGGGATTGACTTCGGGTCATACATTAGGGATCTTAATCCAAAATCGTGATGTTGCTGTCGTAATCCACAGTCGCGTCTAGTGTTCAAATTAAACTAGGGTTCTTACTAGTCTCACCCTTTGGTCGTTAAAATTTTCTATACGTCTAACTCTTAGTTTTAGAGTTCGAGTATCTGTCAAAAGGTCAGCTGACCGAACTAACGTCAATGAGAGTCTTCTCAACTCTTGATTGTTCGTGACCGTACCTTTGTGAAGTGGGAGTCTGGGGTCAAACACTACAAAATAATGTAGTTTTTCGGCAAGCTCCCTTTTAGAAACCAAAGAGTTTCGGCGGAAGGTATTAATTTTAGGAACGGAAGGTTCCTCTTTTTCTTCGATATCTTTAATACTCTTGGGCCTATTAGTTAGTGGCACTGCCCCAATTGGTTTTGTGCTATTTGAGGCCTGCGCCACTTGTCTAGCAAGGTTCGGTTTTTTTGAAGAATTTTTTACTTTAGAGCGCCCACCGCGGCGTTTATTTTTATTCGGCATTACAAAACATTTTAGGTAAATCGCATTAAACTAAAGGAAGTCAAATAATAAAAGAGAGATAATTGTTAAAGGAAAACAACTAAGTTAAAGAGAATGAAAGTGTAGCAAAATTGATCTTCTTTCATCAGTGAAAAATTCTAACTTAACCGAAAATGAGTTTCTGGAGCCCCCAAATTAAAATAGGGTCGTCACATACACTCTTAGTCAAGTAGTGAAACTAAAATAAAATTCTAATAAATCTTCTTTTCAATTTCCATTTCAAATTTAGACTAACTTAAAGAAAACTATTTCTTATCATTCGAAAGAGTTTTTTTTTTATTTCTTTTCAAATTCAAGATGACCTTAAGATATTATTCTTCTCTACACTAAAAAAATTAAAATAGCTAAATAATCGATCAGAGAGTTATTGTTTCGTTATTTTGACTTTAGAAATTAAGCAAACAATTTTCTACTCTTTTTCGGCAACTTCTTTGGTCTCAGTTTTGTTCGTTAGGGTCTCAAAGAATTTGAAAAATTCTTCCCAAGAATTCAGAGAGTTAACGGAATTTTCTAATCGCGTTTCACTGTTATTAGAGGATGCTCTAGCCGACGCTAGAATTCTATTTAAGTTATCGTCACTAAGAATTCTTGCTTCAGTTTTAGCGAGATCCTTAAATTTCGTCAACCTGACTATCTTTGGGTTTCCACCTCGGCATTTATACTTCTTCGGCATTGTAAAACATTTTAACAAAAACAAAAAGAAAGAAAGAAACCTCCTTTTTTTTAAGCGGTAAACAATAGAAGTTGGAAAAAATTGGAAGAAAAGAGAAATTAATAAACGAAAGAAAAGCTCTAATTTAGTTTTTCCTTTTCCTATTTTCTAAAGCTAATTTTACTCGACGCTCAATTTCCTTTCGTTTGTTTGCAAGGGTTAATTCGGCATTCGCTTTCAACAATTGTTCAACGCAATCATAGAATTCTTCCCATGAGGCAAAGGTGTCTTCCGAATTTTCCGACGAGGTTTCAACTTGATTTTCTGGTTTGCGTCTTGCTGCTATATGTTTATTTAAATTTTTCTCACTTAGAAGTTTTTCTTCTATTTTTGTGTAGTTTTTAATTCTTATCAAATTCCTTAGTTTCTTTCCTCCGTAAACGTCTCTACATTTATGAGGCATTGCAAAACATTTTAAACTAAGGAAAGAATTAAGATAAACTGAAATAAGTTAAATAGTAAGGGAAAATAAATGTTATAGGAAGACAACCAAGTTAAAGAGTATAAAAGTAAAAGAAAATTAATCCACTTTCGTCAGTAAAATTCTAGCTCGACCTTAAACGAATTTCTGGAGCCCCCACTATAAAAATAGGGTCGTCACATACTTTTCACTTCTAGTCAAGTAGTGAAACTAAAAGAAAATCCTACTAAATCTTCTTATCAATTTCTATTTTATATTTAGACTGACATTAAAGAAAATTAATTTTGTCGAAAATTAATAATAATCAACACCTTTTCTCTTTGTTGACAGAAACCTTGGTTAAACCTTAAATGAGGTTCTGGAGACCCCACTATAGAAATAGGGTCATCACATACTACTCACTTTTAGTGAAACAGGAAAAATTAATTAAAGAAAATTATTTTCTCTTCTTAATTCTTCCAAGCCAATTAAAGTCAAAATTAAATTAAGATGTTGAAGAGAGAGATTATAAATTAAAGAAAATTAACGCAGAACAAAGCAACCTTCTTTCGTCAGTGAAAATTCTAACTTAACCTCGAATGAATTTCTGGAGCCCCCACTATAAAAATAGGGTCATCACATACTTTTCACCTTTAGTCAAGTGGTGAAAATAAAAGAAAATTCTACTAAATTTTCTTTTCAATTTCTATTTCAAACTTAAACTGACATTAAAGAAAATTATTCTTCCATCAATAAATATTCTTTTGAGAAAAGAAAAAAAAATTAAATAGCCAACATCTGTTCTCTCTATTGACAGAAACTTTGGTTAAACCTTAAATGAGGTTCTGGAGCCCCCACTATTAAAACGGGGTCGTCACATACTACTCACTACCAGTTCAATTATGAAACTGAAAGAGAAAATCTTATTCTCAATAGAACTTTCGTTTTCAGTTTCTTTTTAACTCGAGTTGACAATAAAGAGAACTAATTTTCCCTTTACCAAAAAAAAAATTCAATGCCACTGAAAACAGTATAATGAATTTTAACACTTTGAAAGAAGAACAAAATATAAATTACCTTAGAATTTTCCTGAAAATTAAGAAAAGAAAATTCTTCTCCCGTCAGTAGAAATTCAGAATAACCTTAAATGAGGTTCTGGAGCCCCCACTAGTTAAAATAGGGTCATCACATACTACTCACTACCAGTTAAACAATAAAAGTACAAGGAAAATCTTAAAAGATATTTACTTGTAATTTCTTTAAAACTTAAACTGACACCAAAAAGATTCCTCCTTAATCAACTTCACACGCAGGAAAAATTATAAATTCGAAATTATTTAGAATTGAATAAGATAAAACAAGGAAGAAACCAAAATTTTTTTTTTATTTAATTTTTTTTTTTTTTTCAAAAATTTTTTTTTTTTTTTTCAAAAAAATTTTTTTTTTTTTTGAAAATTCAAAATGGGGCCGGGCAAATACGTGAGAAAGATCCCACCGCTGCCACCATCAGCTTGTTACGAACCGAAAATTGATTATTTATTAAATTATTAAAATCCAAAGAAAATACAGAAGTCAAAATTTAGAACATGAAAATTTACGTGTTGAGCGATGAAAAGAAATTCAACCGCGCGCCTGCGGAGGTTCGTTGGAGGAAATCAAGCTGCCAGGGTCGGATGACCCTGTTTTTATTTTATGGGATCGTTTTTCTCTTTTAAAAGAATTTACCAAGCAACATCGTTTTGAATTTTATATTAAATAGTTTAAGAATTTAATATACAAAGGAAAACTATAAGACAATAAGCAAAACAGAAAATTTTAAAATGAGAATTCGTAATTTATTATAATTTTAAGTAGAAGAAGTTACAGAAAAGATACAAGGAAAATTATAAAACAGAACGATACAAATTACTCACTCGATTTCCTTTTAATTTTTGTATCCCATAATAATCTTATCCTACCGCCGAGTTTTGAGATGCTCGACGGGCGAAAATTTCCTTTACTGCTGCTAAGCCTTTCAAGTTTGGGCGGCCTGAGCACCACACACGCACAAATCAACTCACGAATTGAGGGAGGGAAATTTAAATTTGACACGCACGCACTGAATTTAATTTCAATTATTACTCAATTTTTAGTCTGTGAGTTTTAAACTTTATACGTGATTTTAATTATTAACATTTACTCAAATTTAAAATTTTAAATTTTGAAATAACGAAAATAATTAATTTTGGTCGGGCTTCACTTTCGTGAAGCGTTTACCTTTTTATTTATTTTCGTCTGTCTCAAAGCTGGACACTATCTTGTAGTGGTCCTTCGAAATGAGGGTCGATTAACAGACGGGCGCGTCCCGGCGTTTTGCACTCCGTTTATGCCTCCACGAGGAGCTTACTAAGAGAGCAAAAGTTGTACTACAATTTGGAAAATTCTTTCTAAGCCTCTACTCCTCGCTTCTTAATCTGGGGGAAGATTTTGGGGTAGAAGAGGTGGTTTGTGGGAGTAGAAGTGGGATAGGAACTTTAGGCCCATTGGTCGATGCGATTTTTGCTGACTTCGGAATTTTGCGCTAGGCGTAAGACCGGAAATTAGTTTGCAGAAATATGATACCTTTTGAAGAATTATCATTTCCAATAATTCCAATCATGAACTATAAAAATAAAAAAAAATAAAAAAAAATTTTATTTATTAAAAAAAAATATTTTTTTTTGTTTATTGCTATTATTGTTATAAATAATTTATTAAAATTATTTATCAGTAACAATGCAATAGTGTTCATGATAATGTTTTAGTTGCAATTATTTTGGCAGTTCCAGAAACATCTTTTAATTTTTAATTCTGCAAATAATTTTCTGAAATAAATAATTTTAATTTATTTCGTTATGCTTTAAAAGAAATAATATCCAGCTTGAATCATCGCACGTGCGTTTGTTTGGCAAGCACATAGGGCCCAGGGGAAGAGGGAAGGATACAACGAAGGAGAAGAAGCAACGAGTGAAGGCTTGTAATGTGTGAGTGGTATGTACTATGCATAGTACGTCTGTGTGCGTGTCGCCACAGTTAGCATTTTCCCAAGGAATTCGTATGTGTGTGTGCGCATTGCCACAGCCATCCAAAGATGTGTAGGTCTAAGCGATATAATTACATATTATTTTATTTCTTTACCTTTAATTCAATTCACTAATTTATTTTATAAAATAAATTCTTTTCTTTTTATTTTATACTGTTTCGTATTTAAATTTTTTTTTTAATAATAAAATTTTTTTTTTAATTTATCTTTGTATTATATACTTTCAGGATTTCTTTCTTAATATATCCTTTTAGTTATTTTGTCAACATATAAATTTGCCACAGGTTTGCAGATCACGATTACGAAATTACAGCGAAACATTCTTGAATTAAATTTTCATCACAAAAATGCGTATACATAACCCACGCGCTCAACATTCAGTCCGGTATTCATTTTAAATGTTCTACAACGTTGTTTCACATTAACTTTGGTTGGGAATGTTGCGACCCAGCGAAAACTGTTCAGGCGGATGCCGCAAGCTTCGTTTTATGGGTTGCAACATTCGCAACATTGCCGTTCGTGGGTTTTAAAAATGGGAATGTTGCGACCCAGCGGAAACTGTTCAGGCGGATGCCGCAAGCTTCGTTTTATGGGTTGCAACATTCGCAACATTGCCGTTCGTGGCTTTTAAAAATGGGAATATTGCGACCCAGCGGAAACTGTTCAGGCAGATGCCGCAAGTTTCGTTTTATGGGTCGCAACACTCGCAACATTGCCGTTCGTGGGTTTTAAAAATGGGAATGTTGCGACCCAGCGGAAACTGTTCAGGCGGATGCCGCAAGCTTCGTTTTATGGGTTGCAAGATTCGCAACATTGCCGATCTTGGTTTTTCAAAACGGGAATGTTGCCGTAAGGTTCATTATTAATTTTAAATGGTTGCCATTCCAGTTTAAACATTTTCAATAGGTTTTGTCCAATATTTTAAGGAGAAAATGCATATTGTTTCTCCATTTTACATTTTACGTCGGCTGAAATTGAACGTGAACAATTTCGGGGAAATTTAGAGTGTTTTGATGAGATAAAAAAAATAATTCTTTTAGTTTATGTAAACAACAATTTCTCTGGAGCGGCATCATGTTTCTCCTATTAGAAATTGTTGTTATCGTTGTTTAGTACAAAAGCTATACTATTTATAGCCAAAATAAAAAAAAATTTTAATGTTAACATTCGGCGATTTCCTGAAATTCATAAAGGTTTTGTTAACTAACACTTTTGTTAGTCATAAGGAATTATGCTCAAATAGGCCAACTTTGTTTCCTATGCGGTGCTGACGCAGCTTATCCTTGGTGATATCTGAGGGTATCACCTTTCAACCGTAAGAGTGTTTGAGAAACCTTTTTATGAAATCATTCAAATTGAAATAATTTTCAAATTTTTAATTTTAATAAATTTCTTACAAATTACTTTAACTGTGAGGTTATACCGTAACACTCTTAGTACATAAGCTTTATCTCCTATTTTTCCTAAAAAGGGTTTTATCTTTTTATCATAGTTTTGTTTTGACTTAAGCTTGGATTGTATAAGGTTTTTCGCGGCCATGTTTTTTATTTCTGTTAGTCTCGATATTAATTCTATTAAATATGAACCGTAGGTTTCTAATTTTTCTTCTGAAGGAAAGGAAGTGGGAGTTCGGGCTGTTTTTCCGAAAATTAATTCGAAAGGAGTGAAATTCATAGCTTCATGAACTGATGTGTTATAAGCGAACATGCAAAAGGGTAGTAATTTGTCCCAGTCGTCGTAGTTTTCAGAATATTGTTTTAAGAAATCCACAAGGACAATATGGCTTCTTTCTAGGCTGCCATTTGTTTGGGGTCTATATCCTGAAGTTGTTACTTGTTGTACTCCAAAAATTTTTGATAGTTTTCTCATGAGTTTACTTATAAAGCCTCCACCTTTATCGGTTAAAATGGTTTTGGGGGCTCCGTATTTGGAAAATAGTTCTGCGGCTACTGCATGAGCTATTGTTGTTGTTGAAATGTCTTATGAATTCGGTTACTTGGTCCTTGAGACCAGTCCAAAAGAATTTTTCACGTATTCTTCGATAGGTTTTTGTGACTCCTTTATGTCCTCCTACCTTACTATTATGATATTCTTTGATTATATCTTCTCGAATTTCGTCTTTTGGAATTGTGATTTGACCATAACACATAGTAACTTTTATGTTACTGTTTTGGAAAACTGTATTTATAATTTGTAAGAATTCTCCTTTCATTAATTCGTCTGTTAAATCACCTTTTCTTGAAATCCTTACTTCCTTTAATTTTTCTTTTTGTAGAATGATTTTTAAACTCTGTAGGGCTTGAATAATATCATCTTTTAATAAGGGATCAAAATGGTTATGTTTTACTATTAAAGTGTAAATAGTATGTTGTCCTCGGGGGGTAATTAATATTTGTCCCTTTTGTGGATGTTTTAATTTTATTTCTTGTGGATCAATAGCTCCAATATCAATGAGTAATCTTCCTATGGGAGTTATGAATTCGGAATCTGCAGATAGAAAGTGGTCATAATTACTTCGATAATATGTTAAACTTTCTCTACAACTGTTCACGTTTGAAGTTGAGAATTGTATTCTATCTTTCTTAAATTTTTGTATTTCTGGTGGTATACTATCGATGGATGTTTCCATCTTTCGTTTAATTGTCGTTTGCTCCTTTAATGGTTCATTGTCAAATGAGTGATCATCTAAATCTTCTTCTGATGAAGATATTTCTTCTTGTATTATTGGGTGCGCGAATGGTGTTGATATCGCAAGAGGCTTATCAAAGCTTAAAGGTGTTGTTGATCTTCTTGGTTGGTCTACAAAAGTCACATCTTTTCCTTTGTTGATATTCTCTGTGATCTGTGTTTTTTTATTTACATTTTCACTTTCAATACTTTGAATCATATCAGTCAATTCTTGTATGTCTTTATGAGCGTCTTTTAATATTTCGTTTAATTTTTCCGCAAATTCTAGATGATCTCCAGGTATATGTTCATTTGCTGCTTCGTGAATTTCGGGGTCGTTATCTCCAACGGAGGCATTAAGCCAATCTCTTGGTGGTAGTTCTTCTTCTTTTAACCAATCTTCGTGTTTAGCCATAGATTCGTCAAATTGAGCTATTGATTTTTCTAATTCTTTGGCTATTTCTTTCCTTGTTTTTGGTAATTCTTGGTCTTCTTCTGACGAACTGTCTTCACTTCCACTTATGGGTGGACTTACTATTTTAACTACCTCATTATTTATCGTTGCTGGTTCTGTGATAAACTCATATTGTTCAAGGGGTGCAATGGGAGGTGCGCTTTTTGGAGCATACGGATCATAAAGGGGTGTAGGTATAACAAGACTAGGTATAACACTTGTACTCTTTTTACGTATAGGGGGTTGCTCACTTTCATCAGAATCGGAGCTTGAGGACGTATCTTTCGTAATTTTTGTTTTTAAGGGTCGTGGTTGTAGTTTATTTCGTTGAGAGACGAGTTGTCCAATGGTACTTTTCTCTAATAGTTTTGTATTTGTGGTTGTTTTCTTTGTAGGTTTCATAATGCCTTTAATTTTCGTTGGTTGTTTAAGGGTTTTCTGTTTTTGCGTTGAAGTGCCAGCAACTCCTGAGCTTGTGGATGGAGTCGTAGGTTTAGGATTTGCAGATTGTCTAGTTTGTACAAAATTCTTGCTTGTTTTTTTGTATTTGGCTCTTCTACTATAGTTTCAATTGGATTTCTTGATAAAGCGTCTGCGTTGTGATTTAATTTTCCTGGTTTATATTTGAATTCGTATTCGTAATCTCTTAGTTTTAATCTCCATCTGACTAAACGTTGTCCTGGATCTTTTATTGAATTTATCCATTTTAATGGTTCATGGTCACTAACTAGTGTAAACTTTTTGCCGTAAATGTATGGTCTAAAATGGTTTACTGCATAAAGGACTGCTAAACATTCTTTTACGGTGGTAGAATAATTTTGTTCAGGTGCATTTAATACACGTGAAAGGTATGCTATAGGTAAATCTATTCCATCCTTATCTTGACTAAGAACGGCGCCTATTGCAAAATCTGAGGCGTCTGTTGTTATTGTGAACATTTTAGTGTAATCAGGGTATTGTAGTATGGGGCTATTGCATAACATTGACCTAAGTTCCTTAAAGCTTTTATCCTCTTCTGGTCCCCATTCAAATTTTACGTTCTTTTTTAATAAGTTTGAAAGTGGTTTTGCCTTTGCAGAGAAGTCTTTTATGAATCTACGATAATAGCCTGCAAGGCCGAGAAATTGTTTTACATTTCTAGGAGTTTTTGGTGTCGGAAATTGTTCAACTGCTTCTATTTTCTTAGGATTGGGTTTAACGCCATCGCTGCTAATTATGTGTCCTAAATATGCTACTTCTCTACAGAGAAATTCGCATTTTTCAGGCTGTAATGTTAAATTTGCTCCTTGTAATCGTTGTAATAATCGTTTTATTTTTATGCCGTGTTTTTCTAGATTTTCCGCGTAAATTACTATATCGTCTAAATAAACAAATAGTTCTACACCTTGCAATCCAAGTAATACTTGATCCATTAATCTTTGAAATGTTGCTGGTGAGTTTTTCAATCCCATTGGCATTCGTACATATTCATAATGTCCGTGTACTGTTGAAAAGGCGGTTTTCTGTCTATCCTCTGGATCTAATTCTATTTGATGAAATCCACTCGCTAAATCAAAAACTGAGAAATACTGAGCTTGGCCCAAAGAATCGATTACACTTGTAATATGGGGCAGAGGATAAAAATCTCCTACGGTCTTATCATTAAGGGCTCTGAAATCAATAACTATTCTCCATTTCTTCTTTCCGGTTCCATCTACTTTCTTAGGTATGATAAGTAGTGGAGAGTTATAAGGTGAAGCAGATGGCTTTATTGCTTCTTCTGATGTCATTCGATCTATTACTTTGTCTATTTCTTCTTTTTGAGCCGGAGAGAATCTATATGTTACATCCCAGATACATTTTTCATTTTTGATTATGAAGAAATATCTGTGATGTAACAAAAGACTAAAAGAATTTCTCTATCTTGCTTTTGAACACATAATATTCGTGTTAAAAAGCGTTAAATTCAACAATTGAGATAGAATTTGCAGATTGAAATTCTATACTTTGTCCTACATATTAGAATAATCATTAAAAAACAAAACCAGAGATAGAAATTGACGAAAATAGGGAACAATGCGTTGAGTCAAAGAGTGACTCACGTAAGCTCGAGCGCGCTTGCTATGACCTACTTTGTAACCCGAGCTACGTGAATCACTCCTTGTAACTCTAGCTTCACTTTTTCCACATTTAGAGTAAGAATTCAGGTCGATTTTCGAAGAATTGCATTCTTCGCAAAATCAAAACTATAAATAGGTTCAAAGACGAGCAAGTGTAGATTCCAAGAAGGTAACATACTTTATCCCCATAATTGCTTATTAATTCTCCCACTTTTAATAAATCATTAGTATATAAACGAAAGCTTCTTCATCGATAATTGTCAAAAGTTCCGGTGCGGTTTTATAGACCAGTAGTCATTGTAGAGCGACCCTTCAGTTATACACAATTTTATTGTATTCTTTCCTTAATCGGCAATTGCGGTTTAGAATTGTACTCGATTATCGTGCAAGTCTATTTTGTTTTTCACTTAGAAACAGGTTTTTTTCCGTAAAAGGTGCAAAAAAAGCAAAATTGACACTTAGAATCAGTAATTTTAAAGTATTAACTGTCGTATTTTGCATGTCAAGTTCATTAATTGTAGTTTCTACCAATTCTTTCTTTAATCGGCAATTGCGGTTTAGAATTGTACTCGATTATTGTGCAAGTTGCTTTTCTCACACTTAGAAACAAGTTTCTTTCCATAATAGGTGCAAGTGACGATAAGTAACACTTAGAAGCGGTACTAGCTCTTGAACAAATGCAAAAGTTCTAAAGTTGTGAACGTTACACAAGTGTAACATAACAAACTTTCTCAGTTTCGTTCAACTGAAACAATATCTTGAAAACCAAACTTATACCGACCAGCGCTATAACCTTAAATCTACGACTAATCTGTAATTAAAAGTAAGTAACACTTATGTAACTAATTGTAATATTATTATTGAAATCATTAAATAAATGTATTAAAAGGGAATATTCTTTTGTTTTAACGCAAAACCCGTAGTTTTGACAAGTACAAACGATCCTACTTAAAAATAAAGGTCAAGCTTTACCAACTTGACCATAATCAGCCTACCATTCCTCCAAAATTCTTTAACCTAACTTTAAAACTTCGCCTTCCGCTCGGGATGTAACACTATAAGGTCTAGTATGAATTGGGATTTCGTCTACAGTTATAATTTTGTGTTTCACTCTGTTGGTCGGATTTAGAGGTTCTCCCGTTAAGTGAAAGCTTTCGGGAAATTCCCTTACTATGTCCTTAACATGTTCTCGTTCTTCCTCGTTTAAATGATCTAATCTTAATTTATCAATAATAGCTGAAATTCGATCTTCAGGTTCTTCGTATTCTTCGTCAGAAATTTCTTCATCCATCTCTTCTCCTGGTAATGGATAATATTCGAAAGGAATAAGTTCTTGAGGTGGAACTTCTATTTCGACGTCTTCTACTGACGTGTTTATAGCAAAAATGTGGCATATTCCGTTTTTATTAGATACGATGCCTTCTCCTATTATCAATCCTTCTTCTGTTTTTATTAATGGTAAATGTCCTTCTTTTACTTCATTGTTAGATACTTCTATTATTATCACCTGTCTACCTCTAGCTTTGATTGTTAGTCCTCGTCTTTTATTCTCTTTATTTTCCACTAATTTTTCTCTAAATTTTATTGATTCTACATCTTGAAAGAATATAGGGTTTACTGGATTTGTATGAGTTACAATAGAATTATGCCAAAATGAAATTTCGGCTTTCTCTTATCTAAGATATTCTCGACCTAATATTCCGTCGGAATGTAAAGGAAAATCTGAAGAAACTACTTGGAATTTTATGGGTTTTTCGTTTACAATTATCTGTACCGTTCCTAGCGTAGGTATTTTTATAGGAGCGATTCCCTTAAGTTGTATGGCTTCGTTTATTGTCACATTTAATTCGGGTTGCAAAACGTCTAGTTTTATTAAATTTACGTCTGCGCCAGTATCTACTAACAATGATGCCTTTGATTTTAAGAAATCTGGGGACTTTATGATTATTACTGGGGATTCATTGTTGTGCTGGGCTTGCAAGATTGTTCTTGTTTGCGCAGTATCATCACTGTTGCTTGACGCTCTTGTTTGTCCTGACTCGTCGTCGCGTCTGTTCGTCGAGCTGGATAGGAGTTTAAATGTTTTTCATCAGATGGGGCTGGAGATTGGGCGCGTGGGGGCGTTTTAGATCCTCCATATGAATTATTATGTCCATCCATTCTTTGTGGTTGTGGATAAAACGGATAAGGATGATAGGGCATGAAAGGTGGTTGATTAAATTGATTAGGATAATAAGGGTAAGGTGGATAAAATCCAGCAACTGGTTGTTGCGATTGGGGTAAATTAGATTGCCTTAAAATTCCTATGGGAGTAGGAGAGTGAGAACGCGGTATATTTGATTGAGTTTCTGGATTAAAGCGTACACGAGGGCTAGGGCTCCTATTTCTAGTCTCAAAATTATTATTATAAGTTCTATTATCGCTCGGCTGCTGATACCTTGATACATGATAAGTATAGTTATTTTTCTCGGCTTGATGTTGGTGTCTTATTTCAAATTGTAGTGCAGCTTCTACAGCATCTTTCATGTTTCTTATATTGCGTGCTTCTATTAAACTTGCAATAGAATCGGGTAGGCCGTTAATGAATGCTTCTAAAGCGCAATCGTTTAAAGGTTCTAACATGTTTTTCATTTTGTCTGCGCCATATGAGTTTACGAGGGCAGAAGTAGCTCCAGCTACCAAAAGAGTTAATCTATCATAAAATTCGCTTACGCTTTCACCTCGGGTCATACGAATCGTGGATATCTCATGAAGATACCATACATAAGACTTTTTCGGAGCATATCTTTGTTTTAAATGTTGAATTAGATCGTCAAGAGTGTCAAAGGTTTTACCATATGTGCTGTCGCGTGCGACACCTTTTAATTTGGATAACACAAGTTTAATATATTGTCTTTCACAATTAATGGGAATAGAAGATTCCCCGTTAGTTATATCTTCAATAAATTCTCTTAAAGGCATGTTTTTACCATCATAAAAAGGAATATGCATAGTTCCTTGTTGGAGTGCAAAACATTCCGCCATGGTAGTAATCATGGGGTCATTATTGGTAGATTCGTTATCGTCAGTCATTTTGCTGATTTGATTGCCTATTTTCATATGAATTTAACTAATTTATTATCTAAATCTCGTTAATAATGTCAAAATTGAAGGGTAACCCTAAAACGCCGGTTATGTCCGTAAAACCAGTATAGTTAATAGGGTGAAATTCTAGAACTGTATGATTAACACAAACCTTAGTTTGTCCTAAGGTTTCTATAGTACCTTCTCTGAGTGAAAGAGTTTTAGTGTAATCGATACCAAAATAGGAATTTAATTCCTTGCTTTTTATTAAATTTATAGGTAATGAATAATCAATAATAAATTTTGCTTCAAAATCCTTAAAGAATGTGGATTTTAATAAGATAAGTGGGTATAAGCTATTATATCTTTCTATAAAATAGAAATATGAACTCATGAGGGGTTCGATGTGAAGACCGCTTAAAGGCTTAAGCCTATTAAGTGTAGTTGTTTCCGCGGTATGGGCGTCCGACTTGACTCGACTTGAACTACTGCGAGTGAACCGCGCGCGAAGTCGGCGAGTAGTTAGAATCAATCGTATGATTTTCGCTCTATATTTGAATTTGAATTTGAATTTATTAATAGTTCATGAAGTTTCATTTAATATGATTTATTTTGATTTATTATTAATCATACTCAACGCTGTTGGACTCTTAGCTATTGCTTCAATACTTTTTAAGATTAATTTTTTCTTTGTATCTTGAGTCCAGCTCTCGCCTCGAGAAATTATTTCGTTTTGAAAATAATTAAAATGACAAACTTGGTCAAGACTAGCAGCTCCTAAGACTGCAATAATGTTAGAATCGCTTTGGTAATCTACCACTTCGAATTTAGTTAAGATTTTGCCAATTATTTCTTTTTCACTAGTAAACGAGTTTATTATATTTATAGGTAAGCTTACTTCACCAATAGTTTGAATTTCGTTGTTATGAAGTGAATAAATTAATTCTTTATTAATATTAACAGAAATGTCTAACTCTGAACTTTTGATTAAATTTTTAGATATTGTAGGATCAAGAGCGTAATATTTATCTTGGGCAACAATATATCTAGAATTAAATTCACCAGTTGGGTAAATGCAAGGTGTTTCAGTGTACCTATGCATGTAATTGCCTGAATTTATTCTTCGTTTAATGGTTTTATTATTTGATGTATTAAACTTTTCTATTAAGTATACTTAATGTTGTCGGATTTTGAGCTATTGCTTCAAAACCACCTTTAAATCTATTATTATATCCTTATTCCAAATTCCGTCTTGAGCAATTGTTTTGTTAGCAAAATAACTAAGTTGACAAAATTGATCGAGAGTAACAGCTCCCAAAATTGCAATTATATTAGAATTGGTTTGATAATTAACTACACCAAATTTTAACGATACTTTTTCACTTAATTCGCCTTTTGTGTAATATTCGCTTGTCGTGTGAACCGGTAAAACTACTTGGCCAATAGTTTGAATTTCGCCTTTGAAAAGTGAGTGTGCGTTATTTTTGTCGATTTTAACAAAAGGTTATAATTCAGATTGTTTTATTAAGTTAATAGATATAGTAGGATCAATGAGAAATCTTTTATTTTGAGATACACAATAATAAGATATAAAATGGCCACTAGGATAATTAAAAGAGGAATTAATGTAATTATTCATGAAGTTATCTCGATTATCCTATTTATTAAAACTCCTTAGTTATTATTTGCGCGTGTTATCCACCAAATAAAAACAAAGAAAGAAATATACATTAAAACGAAACTTAAATAAATGAAACACATTAGTGATTTTTATTATTTACCCAAAATTATTTTTCAATTGTTCAGTGTAATTTTGGCGTCTGTTAAGATTCTGAATTAATGTTGTGAGAATAAAATTTTTATTGTATGTCTATATCTATATATATTTGTATTGGCCGTGGACCGCCAGTCGGACTTGAGTTAGTTTGAACTACTGTGAGGCCGTCTTCCAAAGGCGAGATACAGTAGTTTAAGTAAATGAAATGTCTTGTCCAAGAAAGACACGCGCGTGATTTGAATCAAAACTAATAGCAATTCCCTTATTCGAAAGCCTTTAAACTAATGCTATTCGTAGTTACAGATTCAATGTCGATGTCTGTTACATAGAACGCCAAATCTTTCATGAATTTATCACCTACAATTCCTGTTAGTGATGAATTCAATTCTATATCTATAATATTAAATTTGATTTCTTCGCACAAAATCGGAATAAGAATGTTATCAGAATTATAGTTCTTAGATTGGATAAAAGGAACCAATTTGTTTCTTTCGATTAAATTAAATTCTATAATAGGAACAAAGAGGAAATCTGCGGATTTATTTAGTAAATAATCAGAGTAAATTGTTACTATTTTATTTTTGTTATTAAAAGATAACATCAATAATTTGTGTTGTAATTATAATTATTCTTAATTTTCAGCTTTCTTTTGATAATAGTATGCAATGCTTAAATTTTTGTTCCTATAATTTAATTATTCTATTGGTTTATTTTTGTTGATTTTTAAGGTTTCTGTATTGTTTAACAGTTTTTCAAAAAATTCCGAGAATTCTTGTTGTGAATTCAAAGTTTTTACTTCTAATAACTTCTCCGTGTTTTCTATTGATTTTTCCTGAAATCTTCTTTGTGCCTTCTTTCCTCCTCTATGTCTTGGTTTTTTGAAAGTTTGATTGTTATTTTGCATGATGAATTATGACTGAAATGAGAGACATTTTGTCTATAGTCTCGTTTGTATATGTATTATTAATGATATAGTATAAGGGAATTCAATTAATAAAACAAAGCAAAAGAGATTCTCGCCGATCGGCGTAAAATTTCAGATTATCGAGATCGAAAACTCGCCGAACGGCGTAATAGTAATCTCGATTATGCCTTGATCACAATCAAATTCGTATTATTTTCTTTAAATAACAATATCGCCGAACGGCGTAATTTGTTTAATTCAAAGAAAAGTAGTGTAATTGTATGAAATTGTCTTAATTGATATTTCTACAAGAAACAAAATTGTTACGGTCAAAATTCGCCGAACGGCGTAATCTAACTCTTAAAAACAATTAGTGTAATGTAATTAAGTGTATGTAGTTTATTCAATTGATTTTATTAACTAATAAGTCATCCTAAGTGTAATTTAATTTTTAACTTGCACCACGTTAATGGAAAGAAAAGGCTTCGTATGACTCCTAATCGCGAGTAAAAACAACAATTCTAAGTGTTAATTTAAATTACTTGCACAATAGCCGAGTACAATTCTGACCGCAATTGCCGATTAAAGAAAGGAATGATTTATTAGCTTTGCGCTACTAAAAATTGAATAACAAGGGTGTTTTTAATGAAACTTGAATATCTTTGGAATAATTAATTAATTATTAACCAAAGAATCAATCCCACCGCTGCCACCAAATCAGCTGTTACGACCCGAGCTAAGGTTAGGTTAGTTTACTATTTTATTAGTAAAATTGGAGACAAGTTGCTGATTAATCAAGTTGGTAAGACTTGATATTTATTTTTAAGTGAGGATTCGTTAGACTTTAAAGAAACTACGGGTTTCCGTTAATTAATTATATGCATATTCCTTTTTTTGGATTGTTTATTAACAATATAATATAAACAATTACAGTTACTTACAATTTCGAAGTTCTATTGTCGATAAAGATACAATAATGTGACTGCAACCAGGCTTGCGTCACTGTGTTACTAGTAGTATGTAGATATGAGATTTTTAGTTCGTATTATAGCACTTTAAAGCACTAGAACGACTATTTTAACAATTCTTTCACCAACTCTAAGTGTTCTTTCTGTCACTGTACCTTGATACCAAAAGAAAACTTGTTTTCTTAGTAATCGGAAAGAACTTGCACTAATTTTAAGAAATTAGAAAGAGAATAGTAATTTTGAACTGTTATACGACGAAAGTAATAATATAACTGGAGAATAGTGCAATTTAGTTCCTTACAGAAAACAATTATCCTCTTGGTGTTTAGCACTGACTGGAACTATTCAATATTACAATCGAAGGGCCGACTCAACGATACCGTTCGGGCAGAAACACACCGGAGTATTTGACAAGTGAAGTGAGAAAAACAGGGATTTATATAGTAACGATCATAGACTCATTGAACTCCGATCTGAGAAAATTTGTAAGAAGCACGTTCTTGCAAATTCGTAAAATCACATACAATGAAGGTTTGTAATAATCGCGCGTTTGATAATTTGTTATAATCACGTACTTGAAAATTTGTTATAATCACGTACTATGAAAGTTTGTTATAATCAATTCATTAACAATTGTATTTGTTATTTATCAATAGATTAACAATAAAATTGTTTATACTAATCGCTTATTAACAAACTTTATAATTATTCTTATAAAGATTTTACTATCAATTCACCATTGATTGTGGACTGATTGTCTTGTTTGAATCTTTTAGTTACTAACAATAAGGATTGAATTGTCTATAACAAAATTTGCATTTGACGTTACAGTTTATAAGATTAATGATTTTGACAATAACGTTATTATGAATTTTTGAATTTATTGGATTATCGACTTATTTATCCTTATAGTAATATTCTTCATTTAATTATCTCCTCACGATACATTAACCTTATGATAATGCACCGACTGTTGATTAGTCATTTATATAACTATAGTCGTTGTCTTATCATATCTGATTTGGATAAGAGATCGACTGCGATTTCATGAGATGCTAAATCTTAATCGAAATTAAACCTATTTTACCTTATGTAGGTGATTAACTTTTTACAGTTAATTTACATATCTTTAATGTCATGTGTAAAGCACAAGCACATGACAACACATTTTTAACTAGCATATATGTATACATGTATATATACACAGATACCCGGCAAATAGTACACATGATTGCCTAAAAAAATGTTATATGGGGATGTAACATATCTTTTTTCCATTTGCCTATGAATCTAATTTTTAGTTTTACTTAAAATACATTTGTTTATGCTTGGAATGAAACACCCTTTACGCAGCTTAATTTGTTTATAACAATTTTATAAACAAAATGCGACTTGGACAGAAAAAAGACCTATACAAAATATTCTCATTTTTCTACGTCGATTCGATTAGCGTTAACAAATTTCAAAAAATTGTAAATTTTTGTTAATTTGTTTAAACAATTGTTGTTAAACAAATGGGAATTTAAAACAAAAAACAAGTATATATTTTTTTTCATTTGCCTATGAATCCAATTGTTAGTTTTTTAATACAATGGCTGGTTTCTTCATGGGACTTAATGGGTTAACGTGATATATATATATATATATATATATATATATATATATATATATATATATATATATATATATATATATATATATATAAATGTTTAAAAAATTTGGTTTAAATTACAGAATCGAAACTTGCTTCTTCAACTTTTGTTGAGGCTGAAAATGACAAATCAAATAAAATGACCCATATATATATATATATATATATATATATATATATATATATATATATATATATATATATATATATATATATATATATATATATATATGAGGCATTCCATGTCAAGTGATCCAGGTGGAGAAAAATTTTTCTCCAATCGTAGCAAAACTTGGGGCTTTTGTAGTACTAATAGATAGAAATTTTTCGTAAAAATATTTTTTTACCTAGTCAAATATTTTCCGAGGGGGAGGGGGTTAAATTTTTGGGATTTTCAGTACAATGCTTATTTCAATAATTTTTTACTCTTAAACTATTAAACATGAATATTTGGCAAGGTACATTTTGGAAAGGTTTTTTCATCCTCTTTCGATTGAAAATAGGCATTAAAAAAAAAATTTTGGCCCAAAAAAAACCAAAATTAAAAATAAATTTTATTTTTTTGGAAAAAGGGCAGCTTTTTTTTTTTTAAACGAAAGCTGAGGTTTTTTCCTAAAAGGACATATAAATGAAAAAGTGGGAAAAGAATGTTTAAACATTGAAAAAATGAATTTTCTCGTAAAAACCGGGTTTAGAGCGCTCCGGTGAGTACAAACCTCTGTTTTTCAATGTTTAAACATTCTTGTCCCACTTTTTCATTTATATGTCCTTTTAGGAAAAAACCTCAGCTTTCGTTAAAAAAAAAAAGCTGCCCTTGTTCCAAAAAAATAAAATTTATTTTTAATTTTGGTTTTTTTTTGGGCCAAAAAATTTTTTTTTTAAATGCCTATTTTCAATCTAAAGAGCATGAAAAAACCTTTCCAAAATGTACCTTGCCAAATTTTCATGTTTAATAGTTTAAGAGTAAAAAATTATTGAAATTTGCATTACACCGTAAGACACCTGGGTCACTTGACATGGATATATATATATATATATATATATATATATATATATATATATATATATATATATATATATATATATATATATATATGTCGTAGCCGAATAGAAGAATCCGCCGTTTAGCTAAACGCCTAGGCGGTTAGCCAACCGGCGTCCAATAGAGAAATGAACATAATAATTGCTCATATTCTTCTGTTGGCCTGAATGATTCCGTCAGTTAGCCAACTGACTAGGCACTTAGCTAACCACCTAAGCCGTTTTAGGCCAATGGACGAAATACAAACTCAAGAAATATTATTAAAAATAATTTAATTAATATTTAATTTAATTTATTAAATTAATAAATTTAATTTAATGAATTAATGGCTACTAAATTATGAGAGTAATAAAATTAATTATTCAAGTCCATGAAAAAAAATTAGGTTTTAACAAATTTTATTTAATTTTATACATTTAATTTTTACATAGTTTATTTGTTGAAGCAAGGCAGATTTTGATGACATCGAGAATTACAATTTATACCGGATTTAAAGCAAATGCATTTTTTTGTACTCATTATCAAATCTAATATTCGAATTAGACAAATGATTAAAGTAAAAAATATCAATGCATAGACAGAGAGAACAAATAGTTTTGGAGAGAGAAAAAAAATATCATAAAATAAAAGACTGAAAATCAAAATTTTCGTGAGTTTGCAATATACAATATAATTGTTCTATTCCAATGAACAAAATTAAAATTAAATATAAAGGAAATAATTTACAATATTAATTAATTAATTAAATTTATTAATCTAATAATTGAATATTCATTAATTCATTAAATTAAATTTATTAATTTAATAAATTAAATATTGATTAAATTATTTTATTTTTTAATAATATTTCGTGAGTTTGTATTTCGTCTATTGGCCTATAACGTCTTAGGCGGGTAGCTAAATACCTAGTCAGTTGGCTAACTGACAGATTTATTCAGGCCAATAGAAGAATATAAGCAATTATTATGTTCATTTGTCTATTGGGCGCCGGTTAACTAACCGCCTAGGCGTTTAGCTAAACGGCGGATTCTTCTATTCGGCTACGACATATATATATATATATATATATATATATATATATATATATATATATATATATATATATATATATATATATATATATATATATATATATATATATATATATATATATATATACAAGGGGGGCTCCACCTCCTGCGCGCCAACCCCCTATTATTATTATTAATAACTATTAGGGTTGCAGCCGCTGACGCTTGGATAATCCCTTTACGTCTCCAAAGTCCTACTAAACCGCCTGACCTAAGCCCAAAGCCCCTTCCATAGAAACAGGACAGCGCCCAGTCCTTTAGTAGCGATTGCTGTCTCCTTAAGGAAGTAACAACCTGTAATCTGATATCGTTCCCTCACCAAAGCAGGGCATCGACCCAGAATGTGAGTTGAGGTTTCGTTTTCCTCACCACATTTACTGCATTTGGGATCCTCGACGATGCCCATCTTATGCCTGTGATAGCGTAAATCTCCATGGCCTGTTAACAAACCTGTTATGATTTTCGCCTCTTTCCTATTAAGCCTGCAGAAATCCGTTGCTCTTTTAGGGTTTAAGTTTTCCCCAATGAGTGCTTTGGCCTGTCTACAACCTGCAGCTGCCCGCCACTCTTTTTGGTGCTCTAGTGTCCGCCATTGTTTAAATTCCAAAGTCAGACACTTGTTGGAGACACCAACTATTGGTTCTGGTCCGATAAATCGTTTCCTAGCGCCTTCTTTGGCTAGTTCATCCGCTACGTTATTACCCTTAATTCCACAGTGTCCTGCGACCCAGATGAGGGTAACACGGTTAATTCCAGCTAGCCTGTTGAGCGCTTCGTGGCACTCTCCGACCAGTTGGGATGTTGTAACATATCGTTTCAAAGCGCAAATGGCTTCCTTGCTGTCCGAAGCAATATAGATATTTTTATCCTGTCAGCGCTCTAGAGCCTCAAAAGCACCGTAGAGAATCGCTACAATTTCGGATTGTAAAACAGTAGTGATGGTTCCCAAACTATATGCGAGAGCCACCCCCACTGCTTCTTGATAGACACTTGCGCCTGCGCCAATTCTTCCCTTCGATCTATCCGTATACCAGACAATAGCATCTCTGGGAAGAAGGGCCGGCCCATCATGTCAATCCTCTCTATTAGGTATACTTATTCTATACTTCTTGTCAAAGAGGTAAAGTGGAGTCACCTTATCTCTAATCATATTGAGAATGGGTTTTTCCACCAATTTGCTGGGGAGTCGCCATTTGCCAACTTCCCTACGGCCTCTGTCCTCACCTAATCTCAGGGCAGCTTTCGCTGCCTCTGCTTTAACGATCAGGGGTAAAGGTTCCAGTCCCAGAAGAGCACCAAGGGCCATCGGGGGCGTAGTGCGCACAGCACCAGTGATGCTCTCCAGGACCAGCCTCCTTACGCCCTCCAACCGGTCTTTTGCCGTTTTAAGTTTAACTCTGCTCCACCAGACCACAGACGCATAGGTCAGCCTAGGAAGCAGAATCGATTCGTAGATCCACAAAAGTGTATCCGGTTTAAGACCCCAGCTACATCCTATAGCTCTCCTACATTGCCATAGAGTAGCTGTGAGTTTATTACACTTCTCATCCAAGTGTTCTTTCCAAAGAAGCTTACTATCCAAGATGACCCCTAGGTACTTCGCTTTTTCTGTGAATTGGAGTTCTTTTCCAGACAGTTTTAGCATACATGTGGCTTTCCACTTGTATCGTCTGGTGAAAATAACAACTTCCGTTTTTGTTGGATTGACTGACAAACCAGTTTGTCCGCACCATCCATCTACCATATTTAACGCCTGCTGCACCACACCCAGTAATACATCCAGATGAGAACCGCGAGCGATTAATAAGATATCGTCCGCATAACCAATCGCATGAAATCCCTTCTCACTGAGGAGTCTTAGCAGTTCATCCACTACCAGACACCAAAGTAAGGGCGATAGAACTCCTCCCTGAGGACATCCAGAATTAACTGTTCCTCGAAGGGTTGAGCTCCCTTTAGTTGTTAATAGGTTCCTGTTACCCAACATGTGACGGGTTCAGTCAACAATGGTTGTGGGAATACCATGAGAGATCATGGCTTCCTTTATAATCTCCGAGGAGGTATAATTGAAAGCTCCCTCTATGTCCATGAAAACACCCACTGCGAAACCCTTATCCTGTAGCTGTCCATCTATTAAGTTAACAGCTCTGGCAAGGGCTGATTCTGTAGAACATCCCGTTCTATAGGCATGCTGATCTCTATGCAAAGGATTTTGCTTTAAGATCTCACTGCGGATGTATCTATCCACTAATCTTTCAACCAACTTCAGAATGAAAGATGTTAGGCTAATTGGACGAAAATCCTTTGGTGAGGTATATCCGTTCCTGCCAGCCTTTGGTATAAAGACGACTTTAGTGCCCCTCCACGCCTTTGGGACATATCCAAGAGTTAGACTTGCCTTGATAAGCCTTACCAACGGTCCGACCGCCTGATCCAACGCCCTTTGCAAAAGGACAGGGAAAACGCCGTCTGGTCCGGGAGACTTATAAGGGCTAAAGGATTCCACGGCCCACCTGACCCTCTCGGCAGTCACGATTCCATTAGCCAACTGTCTCCGCGGCCTATATTCAGCCTGCGGTAGTTTACTCAGAGGCCAAGAATCGGGACCGCCCTTCTCAGACCTAGAAAAGCCTGGGAAATGGGTCTGGACCAGGTGAGCCAAAGTCTCCTCGTCCGACTCGGCAAATCCTCCGTTAGGCAGTCTTATGGTGCCTAAAATTGCATCTGGGTTTTTTGAAAGCAGTTTGTCTAACCGCGCTACCTCTTTGCCCTTATCGATGCTGGAGCAGAAGGCAGTCCAGCTATCCTGTTGTGCCTTCCTTATTTCATTTCTATAGTTGTCCCTCATTTTTGCATATGTGGACCAACTGTCAGCCGTGCGGTATTTTTTAGCACGTTTAAATAACTTCCTGGTCTCTTTTCTGAGGTTTTCTAGCCTCTCATTCCACCAGTAGGTCTCTTTTGCCGAACGAACTTTCGTTGGTTTGCAGCTGTTCTCAAAAGCTGTTATTATGGCTGTTGTAAAAGTACCAGCCACCTCATCCAGGGTTTCATGATCTCCAATCCTGTCTGGTAATAAAGAAAGTGTCTCCTTCAGCTCTGCGCTGTATTTAGCCCAATCCGTTTTCCTGGGATTACGAATCCACTTGGTTTCCGAAGGGACCACAGCCTCCAGCTCGAAGACTATCTGTAAATGATCAGAAAGTGAAGGTTCATTAGATACTCTCCATCTTCTTACCTTGTGTGCAATACTGCACGAGCAGAGGGTGATATCAGTCACCTCCTCCCTGACAGCATTACTGAATGTCGGTACCTTACCTGTGTTTAGAATATCCAATCCTGTTCCCAATAGATATTCCAATAGCTCCTGTCCCCTTTGGTTGTTCTTTGAGCTCCCCCACACCCTGTGTTGTGAGTTAGCATCACAGCCCAACAAAAGGGGCAGTCCCCTCTCTGCAACGTAATCCACCAATTTACATACCTCATTTGGAGGATTAACTTTGCTATCATACGGAAAGTAAGCCGATCCAATGACCATCCTTCCCATACCATCAAAGTCGGTCAATACCGCCATCAGGTCTCCAGTGCACAGGTCCAGCAAAGGTACAACATTAATGCCCTTCGTAAGGATGCACGCTCTTGGTTTGGTAGCCTTGGGATCCCTGTAAACATTAAAGCCAGCCCCCCAAGTCCCCTAATAGCACCTCGAACTAACCATGGTTCTTGAATTAGTGATATGCCTGTGTGCATCCTAGTCATGCCCCTCATCAAAACTGCTGAGGCGCCTTTACTATGATGCAAGTTAATTTGTCTAAGGGTAAGCTTACGGGCAGCCGTTATGGTTGCTGTTCACTTACCCCTTTTTCTTCAGACCCATCCTGACCAAGGCTAGCAACCCTAAAGGTGACCCGACCGAAGTCATAGAAGGGTCTGAAGTCGAAAGCAGCAAGAGCTCTCGCTTGACTCTCAGGGACCTGTATGACCAAGAGAAAGTTCCTCTCAGCCATACTAGCCGCCTGTGGTCCGTCAATATTGACATGGTGCCAAGTTGACGTTTTCAGTGAGGGGTTGTACGCCTTAAGAGTCCTGAAGACCACTTGCACGTCCTCCTGTTCACCCGGGATCCGCACCGTAGCCTTCAGCATCCTTTAGAGCACCTCCACCCCACTGACTTTTAATCGCGCTCCTTCCTAGGGCCTTAGCTCGGCCACAGTTTTTGTAAGCCAAGCTTTAGCCTCCGGGTTGGATGCGACAAAAATGTAGACTCCTCCTCTAAAGAAGGAGGCCTTAAACCTCGGCAGCCGGTCCGCCGGCTCGTTGCGAACGAGCGGCGTTAAGGCCTTCCTGAAAAGCCAAAATTGCTCCTCAGAAAGGACCTCCTCCGGGTAGCCGACGTCGGAGACCACCATCGTCAGAGGATTAGTCTTCTGTGCCAAAGTTAGCCCAGCCCCTCCACCATCTTTCCTGGTTTCATGATGGGCCGACATTGGTCTTTTATGGTCCGACTTATCCGCCGGTGGGGAGTCCTTTTGGTCGTTTTTTCTTTTCGACCCGGTCTCGACCACTTTCGAAGAAGTGGAATCTTTATTACCGGCCTCCTGCCGTTGTTTCCTCAACCGTTTCTTTGCAGAACCGGTGAGGTTTTTCCTTTTTTTATTCTGGGACCCTTCAGTCAAGCCAGATCCAACCTGCTCCATGACCGTTGGTCCGTCAGCCCGCAATGGGACCGTTGGGCCAGCCGATGGAGGCGGTTGGCTCACCACCTCGGAACCAGGGGCCGTCATGTCTTTAGCCTTCTAGGAGACCTCAGACGCAGCCGCCTCGTCTCCTTGGCGTGTGTCAATTTTTAGGTTTTTAAAATGACATTCCATATAAGTCCCACGAGTAGCTAGGGAAAACAAAACGTCCACTCCTACACAGCCCCGCATGTAGGAGTAAGGAATCAAATTAGTACAGGGAGGTCTCCCGGTATCCCTGACCGCCGTTTGCGACACCACCATTCACAGCGCCCCGGACAGATCGACCGTCCACCAGCCAGAGCCCTAACCGGACCGATCCCCCGATCTTTACGGGTTCACAGCCCGGCCAGTACAGCCCAGACCAACGTCCGGCCGATCCGCCCGGGACACGCGGCGGCTTTGGTAACCCTGGTGCCATCCATCCATCGACACGTATCCGTACGTCTTAGATTGGGGGCAGAACTCGCGCTCAATACTCTAGTTCCTTTGCCACGGAAACCAGAGGGGCCGTTTCTTAGTTAGGGCCCCGCAGGCAACAGTCTCCTTCGCTTCCTGTGGTGGTCATTACTTCCCACCAATGGTCGCTTCCTCACCTTTCTACTCCCTTTGCCGCCCGGACGGTCCCTCCTTTACGGGGAGTGGGCCCTCACCGACAGACTACGAGAGAGAGAAAGGGGTCCAGAGACGTTGCCCGATTAGGCCCGTAAGCTTCCCCACCAACAACAAGGTCTTACGATCCCTAGGAGAAGGCCAACCCCCTAACTAATTCTTATATTTATTTGAATTTTTAATTTCAAATCATGTTCTCTTAATATGAATGCATGCTAATAAGTTAGAGTAAATTATATCATGCAATACTAAAAGAAAGCATTTAAATAGAATTTTACTTTACGGACATGATCTGTACGGACATCTTATAGTGCCCAAATAGAAACTTCTTTATACCTAAAGGTAAAAAAATTGGTTAAATTTGGCATAGATTTTGCAGTATCATCAAAGTCATTATTACGACCATTTTTACTAGCAGCTTTAACAATAAATCAAATTTGACATAAATTTTGACATAAATTAAGGGCCATTATTTGGTCGTTTATGACATGTAGGTAAAAGAAGAATGTAAAATTACATGTAGATTTCGACGTAATGTAACAGACGTTTGTGTGCCTCTTTTTACCCGTAGGTCAAAACTGCCCTAAAATTGACCTATATTTTGAGGGTAACAGAAATTCTTTAAAAATTTTTGACATTTAGGTCAAAACTGCCCTAAATTTGACCTAAATTTTGTATTTTGTAAATGTAACAGACGTTTGTGAGCCTCTTTTTACCCGTAGATTTTATATTAATAGGGATATATATATATATATATAGTGGCCGAAAGCCAATCATAATAAATATAATTAGTTTTTAAAATCTCTTTAAATTAGATTTTAGGACCACAATATGGAATATTCTTAAAAAAAAATTTTTATGTTTAATGCTTCCTCCACAAGGATGCAAATTTTTTGCTTATCGTAAACAGGAAGCAAAATGTTCATGTAATGAACATCTTAATTCACTACTTGTTTATTTTGCGCTGGTGTGTCTTAAAGTGTACAATTTTAGCTCTAATTTAAGACTCTAATAAAGATTCCAGTACTTTAATTTAAGACTATATAGAAGTGTTTCGCACATTAATTTTAGGAGAAAAAAATACTAAAAAGTGTCAAAAACAGATTTTTCTGGATCTTTACCCTCACTTTTCTCAAAATCTTTTATGTTTTTTTTCTTTTTCGAATGTGGGTCTTAAAGTAAACGAATAAAGCTTTAACTTAAGATTATATAGAAGTTTTAAGCACATCAGGTTTAGAAGAAAAAAATACTGATAACCGTCAAAACACGTTTTTTGGATGTTTACCCCCATTTTTTAAAAATCTTGACGTAATACGTAATTTTTGACACCAGGATCGTATTCAGCGTACAAAATTACATGGGAAACCGCTCCCATATCTAAAGAAAACCTTGTAGACCTGTGTTATTTAAAATCAAACGCATATTTTTCTGAAAATATTGCATATAATAATGAATTAAATATTAATAGTTTGCAATGAAAATAAGTCATTTTTATTTATTTTATTTCTGTCAAAAACAGCTAAAGGTCCTTTTTACTGAGAGTCGGCTCAAATTTTCATTTTGAAATGAACAAAGAAGAAATTATTTAGAAACTAAGAAAAAAAACCGGTAGCTTGTCAACTGAGAGCCACACACTTGGCAACACCAATAACTACCACTTTGAGGGGTCTCTCATTCTCTCTTGGATGCTGTGGACTGCTGTTAAACGATATCCCAAACTTCCTCCGAAACTAAACTTTCAATCTAACCATGTCGTCTGCTCAAAAGCAGGGCATCACTGAGATGTCTGTTTCTAGAGATACGCAACGGAAACTAGAGAGTCCATAGGGTAAACTAGAGAAAAGATAAGAAACCCTACAAAGCCCCCCTTCCCCGCCTTCCAAGTTTTGCAGCCACCTTTACTCTTTGTCTCAATCGTTCACAAAAGGTATCGGTCTTCCCTGATAACTATTTTCAATAATCAACTTCGTCCAATTACGAGTACTCTCCCATATCCAAATTGTAAATTTTCAAAATTACATAAATTAATCCTTCCAACACTATCATAGATATACTTACTAGAAGTTTAACCTCAAATATAGCCTGTGTGTCCCTCCAAATACTTATTTCAATACTCCATTTTTCTCCGTGTATCATATACGCAATTATACTTCATAACACACGCACACAAAGAAAGTTGTCTGTTCATTGAACCAGACATACATATCTTATAGTAATTTTGCCCGCTGAAAACGAATCTAAAGTCAGAATTTCTCCATCACCCTCAGTTTTTTTTTAAATCTACAAGACTACCCTTAAATTCAAATTTTTAAGTAAAAAAATTGAATAACAGATTACTCTCTAAAACAAAACCATAAATTTATCTACTTTTGCTACAACAACTCAGAAACAATGTCAACATTGCTTAAACACCCTTTGTTTTTTATTAAATCGAAAAAACTACCCCTAAAATGTAAAAATTTAAAATTATAATATTAAAAGTAAAAACCCGCATTGGTTATCAAAACAACAAAATAAATTTATGTACTTCTCTTTCAAAATTTCAAAAGCAATGTCAAAATTACTCCATCCCTCTCTGTTTTTTTATTTGAAAAACCTACCCTTAAATGCACAAAATAAAAGTTTAAAATAAAAAAATTAAATACAATATTGTTTTTCAAAATAGAACAATAAATTTATGTACTTCTCTTTCGACAACTCAAAAACAATGTTGAAATTGCTTTATCACCCTCTGTTTTTTTTTTAAATTGAAAAACCAACCCTTAAATTTACAAAATAAAATTTTAAGGTAAAAAAAATTTAAAGCAACATTGTTTTTCAAAACAGAACAAGAAATTTATGTATTTCTCTTTTAACATCTCAAAAGCATTCTCAAAATTTATCTATCACACTTTGTTTTTTTAATTTAAAAAACCTACCCTTGAATTTACAAACTAAAAAAATTAAAAACCACATTGTTTTTTAAAATATAGCAATAAATTTATGTACTTCTCTTTCGACAACTCAAAAGCAATGTCAAAATTGCTTCATCATCCTCTGTTTTTTCAAATTGAAATAACTACCCCTAATGTGTACACTAAAAGAAAAAGTATATTAAATTTTGTAAAAATATTTTACAATTTGGCGAAAAGTGCAACAGACCGAAATTTTGATATAAAAAATAATAACTTCAAAAAAATATATGTAGAATTTAGTAAAGTTATATTAAAATATTTAAAATTAAATCAAGGTAAATTAAAACGAAAACATTCGGACAATGAATAAAATATTTATTTACTCCAACGTTTCGAAATCTAAATGATTTCCTCTTCAGGGAGTCTATCCAAAAAATATACAAAATTAAAATAATAAATAAATGAATTATATAAGAAAAAATAATAAAAGAAAATATAAATTAATTTGACAATAAAAAAATAATTAATAATCTTACCAAAAATTAATAATTAAAAATAAATAATTATCTTACTAAAAGTTAATAATTAAAATAGACGATGACTTAAATTTCTATACCCTGACGATGGAGTAGAGTCTGGAGTCATAAAATTATAAAGGAACTTAATATTTAAAACAATTAAAAAATAATTAAAAAACAATTTAAAAAAATTTTAACATATCAATGACAAAAATTATTAAAAATTGTGAAAATAATCACAAATAACAATAGTAACAAGTGAATACAAATTTAAATATTAATTTAATAAAAATAATAATTTTTGAATAATAAATAGAAAATACATAGTAGAAAATCAATAATAACAGTTCACAATAAATTAAAACAAATATTCTGTCAAATCAAATTAAAAACGTGTTGCAAACTGCAAAGTCAAATTTAAAACTGAGCTCCAAACTCTATCTAGTCATTACAATGAACACATATTAAACGGAGAACAACAAAAACAAATAAAAACAATCAATTAAATAAGAACAGAGAATGAAACTTAATGAGTATTTATTACGTTAAATTGCTGGAAATAAAATTCAAAATCATTTCGTACGATTTATCAAAATTATCTAAGTCAGTCATTTTATTTAGACTTTTTTCACCTTCCTTTTTTATAAAAAATATTTCTGATAGTAATCGTTTGTTAAGATTTGGGCCAACATCCAAAATATCAAAATTATCCCATTTTATAAAATGTGGAGAGGAATCACTATTAGAATTAGTCAAATGATTAGTAATAGCATTATGATATTTGTCATTTAAGTCAGAATTGCTCATATGTTCTTTTTTACGAATATGTAACTGTCTTTTGGTCTGTCCTATGTATGATTTACCACAATTACATTGGAATCTATAGACACAATTGCATTGATTGTGTCTCTCGAGTCTATCCTTACCAAGTTTAATGAATTTATTAAATTTTGAATTAACACTAAAAACTGTTTGGATGTTAAAAGTTTTAAGTAATCGTTTGAAAAAAAAATTATTATTTTTATTAAATTAATATTTAAATTTGTATTCACTTGTTACTAATGTTATTGGTGATTATTTTCACAATTTTTAATAATTTTTGTCATTGATGTGTTAAAATTTTTTTAAATTATTTTTTAATTATTTTTTAATTGTTTTAAATATTAAGTTCCTTTATAATTTTATGACTCCAAACTCTACTCCATCGTCAGGGCATAGAAATTTAAGTCATCGTCTATTTTAATTATTAATTTTTTGTAAGATAATTATTTATTTATTTATTGTCAAATTAATTTATATTTTCTTTTATTATTTTTTCTTATATAATTAATTTATTTATTATTTTAATTTTGTATATTTTTTTGGATAGACTCCCTGAAGAGGAAATCATTTAGATTTCGAAACGTTGGAGTAAATAAATATTTTATTCATTGTCCGAATGTTTTCGTTTTAATTTACCTTAATTTATAAGGGATCTCGGACGTTAAAGATTACTTAAATAATTATTTATACGCATCGATTGATACTGCGTTTGAACCATGTTTCTACAAGAAATTAAATCACTCTATGGCTCTAAGGCATTCGACTTAGTTAAAACATGGCTCCAAATAAGGAAGGAGATAGATGTTAGCAAGCAGATAAGAGATTTTCTGATTAATTGCAGACATAGCGATCTCTTTCCAAAACATATAGACAACATTACAAAAAATATTTCAAAATTATTTTGATATAGTAACTCTGTGAAGGAAAAACTCATTTCTGTCACATATAATATAAAATATCAAATAAGAAACATTGAAATTCTTGACATTCACAATCATATAAATTTTTTAAACAAGGTTATAAACAAAGTTCTGGATAAATTAAAGAACTATATTCCGGATAATAAAATTAATGAAATTGTAAATTATAACAGACCCTTTTAATACGAATTCTTTTAATAGTAAGTTTGAAAACTTGAGTAAAAATTCTAATAATAATAAACAAATTGTCTTAAATTTACATAAGAAAATCATTGAAGACAATATTAATGATCCATGGATTAAAAATTGTACTGACTCGACCATACCAGATGAGATAAGTGATATTTTAAGACTAGGGGACAAATTCAGTTCTACGTTTATGACTTCGAAAAATTCACACATTTTTAATATTGTTAAAGACCTAGAGAATGGCTTAATGAGTATTCCTAAAGAAAGTAGAGAGGAGATTAGACATAAAATTTTAACTCTTAGTTCGTGTTATATAAAGAAACCTAAATTTATTTCACAATCAGACAGAACAATAGCTAAAAATATTAATTTAACTACTAATTTTCTAAAATACAACAAACATCTTTTTATAACTAAAGCCGATAAGGGTAATACAACTGTTATTTTAAATAAACAAGATTACTTTGATAAGGTCAATTCTATGTTAAATGACAAGAATACATATGACCTTATTAATGAAAACCCATTAGTACCTCTACAAAAACGAATTTTTAATAAACTTAACAAATTAAGAAATAATGGCTATTTGGATGAAAATATTAAAAGAAAAGATTTAATAACGACAAACACAAGTTTGGCAAGATTTTATGGTTTGCCTAAAATACATAAAGATAATTGTCCACTTAGACCTGTTGTTTCAACTATAAATTCTCCAATATATTTTATGTCTAAATTTTTTACAAACATTTTGAGAAAGTCATTACCAAAACCTTCTTCTTATGTAAGAAATTCGTTCCATTTTCAAGAATCGATTAATGACCTAAAAATCCCACAGTCCTATCGTATGTTGTCTCTTGATGTTTCGTCCTTATTCACTAATGTACCTATTGAACTTGTTATGAAGGGTATTGAAAGCAGATGGGCATGTATTGAAAAATTTATTAAGATTCCTAAAGATGAATTTAAAAATTGTATTGTATTTATTATGAACAATATGTTTTTTTAATTAAATAATAAGTATTATAGACAAAAGTTTAGCACGTCCATGGGTGCTTCAATTTCTCCAATTCTTGCTGACATAGTTATGCAAGATTTGGAAGAAACTGTAATTAATAATTTAGAATTTCCAATTATTTCATACAAAATATATGTAGATGACACTTTTTTATGTGTTCCAAAAAACAAAGTATTTACAGTTGTTAATGCCTTCAATTCCTTTCATAGCAGACTACAGTTCACTCATGAATAAGAATGTAATAAGGAAATAAATTTTCTAAATTTAAAGATTATAAGATCGGATAACAATAACGTTATTACCGATTGGTACAGAAAAGGTACTTATTCAGGAAGACTACTAAACTATTATTCAAATCATCCAAAACAACAAAAAATTGGAATTATTAAAAATCTCGTTGATACTGTTTTGAAACTTTCCGATAAAAAATTTCATCACAAAAATATAAATTTAGTTAAACTAGATTTAAAACTTAATAACTATCCTGACCAGCTTGTTAACAAACATGTGAAAAAAAGACTTATTAAAATTAATAGCAGAAAATCTTCAAATAATATTAATGACAACAATAGTAATAATAATACATTAGTAAAGAAAATAATTTTTCCTTATTATGGACCAATATCGAAAAATATCAAACGATTACTCAAAACTTTTAATATCCAAACAGTTTTTAGTGTTAATTCAAAATTTAATAAATTCATTAAACTTGGTAAGGATAGACTCGAGAGACACAATCAATGCAATTGTGTCTATAGATTCCAATGTAAATGTGGTAAATCATACATAGGACAGACCAAAAGACCGTTACATATTCGTAAAAAAGAACATATGAGCAATTCTGACTTAAATGACAAATATCATAATGCTATTACTAATCATTTGACTAACTCTAATAGTGATTCCTCTCCACATTTTATAAAATAAGATGATTTTGATATTTTGGATGTTGACCCAAATCTTAACAAACGATTACTATCAGAAATGTTTTTTATAAAAAAGGAAGGTGAAAAAAGTCTAAATAAAATGACTGACTTAGATAATTTTGATAAATCGTACGAAATGATTTTGAATTTTATTTCCAGCAATTTAACGTAATAAATACTCATTAAGTTTCATTCTCTGTTCTTATTTAATTGATTGTTTTTATTTGTTTTTGTTGTTCTCCGTTTAATATGTGTTCATTGCAATGACTAGATAGAGTTTGGAGCTCAGTTTTAAATTTGACTTTGCAGTTTGCAATACGTTTTTAATTTGATTTGACAGAATATTTGTTTTAATTTATTGTGAACTGTTATTTATTTATTTTCTACATGTTATTTATTGTTTATTTATTGTTTTTATACAAGGATGGATTATTTATTTATTTATGGTATGTTTATTTTTTAGTTTATTTATTTAATTTTTTTTTCTTCTCTTTATTATTTTTCTCTTTATTTTAGTTTACTGATTATTATTTATCATTTATTGATTTTCTACTATGTATTTTCTATTTATTATTCCAAAATTATTATTTTTATTAAATTAATATTTAAATTTGTATTCACTTGTTACTAATGTTATTGGTGATTATTTTCACAATTTTTAATAATTTTTGTCATTGATATGTTAAAATTTTTTTAAATTATTTTTTAATTATTTTTTAATTGTTTTAAATATTAAGTTCCTTTATAATTTTATGACTCCAGACTCTACTCCATCGTCAGGGCATAGAAATTTAAGTCATCGTCTATTTTAATTATTAATTTTTAGTAAGATAATTATTTATTTTTAATCATTAATTTTTGGTAAGATAATTATTTATTTATTTATTGTCAAATTAATTTATATTTTCTTTTATTATTTTTTCTTATATAATTTATTTATTTATTATTTTAATTTTGTATATTTTTTTGGATAGACTCCCTGAAGAGGAAATCATTTAGATTTCGAAACGTTGGAGTAAATAAATATTTTATTCATTGTCCGAATGTTTTCGTTTTAATTTACCTTAATTTATAAAGGATCTCGGACTTTAAAGATTACTTAAATAATTAAAATTAAATTTTTCATATTTGATATAAATATACTAAATTCTACATTTTTTTGAAAATTTAGTATTTTTATATCAAAATTTCTGTTTGTTGCACTTTTTTCCCAAATTGTAAAATACTTTTACAAAATTTAATGTACATTTTCTTTCAGTGTACATATTAGGGGTAGATATTTCAATTTGAAACAACAAAGGGTGATGTAGCAATTTTGCTAATGCTTTTAAGTTGTCGAAAGAGAAGTACGTAAATTTATTGTTCTATTTTAAAAAACAATGTGGTTTTTAATTTTTTTTATTTTACATTTTGAATTTTTACATATTAGGGGTGGTTTTTTCAATTTAAAAACACAGGAAGTGATAAAGTAATTTTAATATTGATTTTGAAATTTTGAAAGAGAAGTACATAAATTTATTTTGTTGTTTTGATAACCAATGCGGGTTTTTACTTTTAATATTATAATTTTGAATTTTTACATTTTAGGGGTAGTTTTTCCATTTAATAAAAAACAAAGGGTGTTTGAGCAATGTTGACATTGTTTCTGAATTGTTGTAGCAAAAGTAGATAAATTTGTTGTTTTGCTTTAGAGAGAAATCTGTTATTCAATTTTTTTACTTTAAAATTTGAATTTAAGGGTAGATTTGTTGATTTAAAAAAAACTGAGGGTGATGGAGCAATTCTGAATTCAGATTCGTTTTAAGCGGGCAAAATTACTATAGGATATGTATGTCTGGTTCAATGAAGAGACAACTTTTTTTTGTGTGCCTGTGTAATTATTTAAATTAATTTAGACTAATATCCCTTAAATTGCGTCATATACACTACCGTCCGAAATTGTGCGAACGCTAACATCTCGAGCTATTAAAAAACACACCCGCACACAAACAGTGATAACATGGTTAAAAATGAAGCTAGATGCTTTTTTTAAATTGCATTGAAAAGCTTATTAAATTTCCAATGAAATGCCACTATTTTAAGTTGTATTGTATAAATAGGAAGCGAGATATTTACGGGTTCCCGAGATATTACAAAAAAAGACGGACCGTGCCAAGCAGAATTTTCAATCATCGATTTCTCTAATTCGCCGTTGAGTCAATTACATGTCTGTGAAAAAGTGTCGAAAATTAATTTTACCAAGTACATTTTTACTGAAATCCACTTTTTAAATATCGATATATAATAAATTAAGTTAAAAAGTGGATCCCAGTAAGAATGTACTTGGTAAAATTAATTTTCGACACTTTTTTCACAGACATGTAATTGACTCAACGGCGAATTAGAGAAATCGATGATTGAAAATTCTGCTTGGCACGGTCCGACTCTTTTTGTAATATCTCGGGAACCCGTAAATATTTTTTGCTGTTCTTGGTCTCTATTTAAAGCTTAGGTTACAAGGAATAGTCTGAAAAAGTAACAATTTTTTTCATAAACTTTGCTAAACTGTGCCAGGAGTCAAAGTCAGAGTAAGAAATTCCGAAAAAAAGTAGAATTATTTTTTTGTCTTCATAACATGATATCTCGCTTCCTATTTATACAATACAACTTAAAATAGTGGCATTTCATTGGAAATTTAATAAGCTTTCCAATGCAATTTAAAAAAAGCATCTAGCTTCATTTTTAACCATGTTATCACTGTTTGTGTGCGGGTGTGTTTTTTAATAGCTCGAGATGTTAGCGTTCGCACAATTTCGGACGGTAGTGTAATTTTAATTATTTAGTACAAATATCAAATTTATTTGAATCCAAAACTGCTTTGTTTTTAAATCGTTTTTAGTTTTCATTGCACACAACAAAATAATAAAAATAATAACAATTTAAATTTTATACTGATGATTCTACACTTTAAGAATTCAAGCTTGGAAGTAATATTACTAATTCTTACAATTAAATTAAAATCGATGTTATTTGGAAAATCATATTTCCTATCATATTCCCTGGATAAACCGAAAGCATGGAGAAGTCTCCTATTATTTGACGAAAGCGTTTACAGGCCATGGGTGTTTTAACGCGTACCTGTATCGCTTTAAATTACGCGAAAATGAGGTGTGTGCGTACTTTCAGTTCCCTATGGACAACGCAGAGCACACCCTCTTTTCATGCAAGAAGTGGAACTTGGAGAGGCGGGACATGTTCGAAGGTGTAAACAGTCAAGTTACACCGGAGAACATGGAATCGCTGATGAGCCGGTCAGAAGAGAATTAGCGGCAATTCGAGAACTTCATAATCTCGGTCATGTCGAGGAAGGATCTCCGCGGCCGCCAAAAAACGTAATTTAAACAGCTTTTAATTTGTTTGTTCGTTTTTTATTAATTTATTTTGTGATTTATTTGTCCTTATACACCTTTAATTTTTTTGTGTTTCATTTGTCTTTGTACAACTTTTACCTTTTGATATTGTTCATCTGTTTATTTTACGTTTCTATTTTACACCCGTTTAATATTTTATCTTTTGACATTTTACACTTATTTTTAACATTTGTTTTTATTATTGTTGTGCTGTTAGATCCGCTTAGACTTTGAAAAAGTTTTAAATTTTTTAACTATGGACGCAGAAGAACCGCAGAGAAAAGAAGAAGGTCGCAGCAGAGAAGCATTTTTATATTATTATATTCTTCTTTGATTTGTGTAGAATGAGCTATTGGAACAGGAGCGTAGACATTTGTATTGTGTAGTAAACGGCTTTTATACTACGTTTGGAGGAATCGATAAAAAGTCTCCAGTCTTCATCTCTATACACATTTTCATTTAAATTGGCCATCAAACCTATTATGTCAGTACAATACACCAAAGATGTCTCTTCATCTTTCGTAAAATATTTCGGAACTCTTTATCTCTATCTCTATAAAATAAAACTTTCGTATTCGGATGCAAGAAGTTTCTTTTCTTCATAAATAAAGCAGCAAATTCTGCACCATATTTTGGTAAACCTAGATCTCTAATAAAATCATTTAGCTCCGGTTGCGTTACTAATATTGGCTTTTTTTCTTTATTGTAATACGCAGTGAACTTATTTCCCTGATCATTATTGTCATTTTCATCACTGTCACTACTAAATTCTTCTGTTTCATTGTCGGCTTCTACTTTTTCGACATATTTTTTTAAAGTAACATCAAGTTTTCCCGCTTTTCGATCAATTTCAGTAGGTCTGATTACTGTTGACACATTTATATATGTAATGGAACTCTTAGTTTTTGAGGTAATTCCTTTGATGTCATTTATACAAAAATAGCAGTCTTTTAAATTTCGTGGTTTCTTCCATATCGTGGGTGTAGAGAACTTTAGATATTTTTCGTCTTTCGAATTTTTTGAGCGATACAACATAAGTTTACAGGAGTTACAAACAATATGAGGAACCCAATTTGTTTCTTAGTGTAATAATTTAGGACCGAAGCAATTTTCGTACAGATCTTCTACTTCTTTATCTATTTTTTTCCGCAAGGAGCTGACTTCATATTTGCTACAAATGTAACAAAAGGAATCGGGACTTTTGTTACAATTATGTAGTCGAGAAGTCACTTTTCTTGTAGCATCGGACTCTTTATCAACCAAGTTACCCATCAATGAATGACGACGTCGGAGGACCCGCTTTCCCACCTTGACCAGACGCCGATACTGGGGTTCCTAATTCCTGCATCGTAAAACATATTCTTCCTGTATCTGCCATGACGGCACGAACGCCGTTAACCCAGGGACTCTGACAGTATGGATCCGTTGCCCACTGTCACCACGTGGAGGTGCCCTGGTTACAGATACAGGCGAAAAATGCTAACAAGGAGAAATTCTGAACCATGAAGTAGCAATAGCATACATTTAAAGATTGAATACACACAATATATTTATTGTGTTATATATTTATCGATATATTTATCGACTTGAAATTAATTATTAGAAATATTTAAGGGTGAACAAATAAAAATTTAATGTCAGATTCGTCATCAGCGTCCCCGAAAACCTCAGAGTAACGATTTTCAAGCAAATCCTAACAAATTTTTATAATTGTGTCCGCCATATTGGATCCGTCATTTTGGATTTTGGAAACTTGACATAGGGTCCGTAATCAGTAATCACAGAAAGACCTGAATAGTAAATTTCATGAGTTTACAAAATTTTTATTGCGTAGTGTGTGGTATAATTTGTTTGTGTGGAAGTTTAGTTATACTTTTGAGGTTATGTTCGATAGATTTAATGTTTCATATGAATTTTCAATTGAAAAGCTTATAGAATAGTTTATTAAAAATAAAGGACCTTAGAAACATACTAATATGCGCTTAGATTCAAGTTTGATCATTCAAAAGCGACCATTTTAGCAATTTTAAGGTATTTTTTGAGGTTAGGGCGAAACCAGGACCCATTGGCCAAATTCTGATGACGGATTCGGATTCAGCGCATCGAAATACATCGGAATATATATGTCTCGACCCCAGATCAAGACACTTTTCTTTTTTTGTGTGGCAGTGTGATTAATTAAATTCTTCTCTAGAATTCAATTATTTTTAAGAATTTTAATAAATGTATCCAAAAGTTCATAATTATTTTAGGAAATTCTTATAACGTTTTAGATATTAATTTCATATCATCAGCATTATAGCATGTATTTGAAAGAATAAAATTTTGTAATGTTTCAAATTTAAAAATTTGGAAATCTAAATTTTTCATTTATTTAAATAATAATTAATTTTTATAAAAATTTTAGTTTAAAATTCTAAAAACTGATGATTATTTATAATAGTATTTTTATAAGTTATTAAATTTCAAAACATTTATATTTGAAATTTTTGAAAATCTTAATTTGAATGGAAAGTTAAAAATAATAAAATAATTAGCCAGGGAAAGTTAAAATTCTGTCTGAAAATCCGGGAAAAACTAAGTAACATTTTTGTGTCACCCTTGATTAAGTTAAGGGCATCGTACTACATCTCTCTAATGCTTCCTGAGAATTGGACATTGGAAATGCCTCACACTATGGAAACATCACATCCTTACAAATTTTGTATTTCTCTCTAATTAGGCCAATACTAAAATTTGCTTCAGTTATTTGGACTCGGTATCAAGATTTTCATATAACAGAAATTAAACGCATTCAAAATAAATTTTTACGTTTTATTTCTAAACAATCTGGATTTCCTGTGGACTCAGAGCAGTTCTTAGCATTCCGACAATGTCTCAACGTGTTTTATTTACCAATCAACTTTTTTTATTTAATAATTAATGTCTTAATTAACTACGCCGAACTTTTAAGTTTATTTAATTTTCATGTACCAAAAAGATTTTCACGACACCCTATTTTGTTTAAAATGCTTTTGACTAGAACTGAATACCTTGACAGTTTTGTTATCAATAGATTAAGTAGACAAGCGAATCAATTTAGAAATGACTCAAACTATTTTGGCATATCATTAAGTTCATTTATAAGAGAATTGTGTAACTTAATTTTCTGTTTAATTCTCTGAAATAAATACTCTGTAAGAATGGGTTTTTATCCTGAATGTCAATAAACTTTAAAAAATATATTTAAATATTTAAGAATTAAAATTAGTTATTTGAATATTTATTGCTATTATAAACAGTAGTAATCTTTATGTAGAACTATATTAAATTTTAATTCTACATTTACAATTATTTCAAAAATGTTAAAGAAAGTCCTTGATAAAATTTAGTTATCTTGATGAAGATAATTCTGTACTAGTCCAAGTGACGTCACATTGCACTATTATAATTTCGAAAGAGAAAGAAACACGCATTCTAGAATTCTGATGCATTATTCACAGAAATTTAATTATTTTCAGCAATTTTAATAAAATTTATTTTTTTGAAAAATTATGTACAACCAACAAGGTTTTTTTATGTGTTTTAATTATTGTTACGTCCGTAACTTCTTATCAATATTCTTTAAATACTTAAATATTTCCTTATAAATATTCTTGATTTTACTACGAATTTTGTTATTAATATTCTTAAATTATGTATGTTATGTCAAGTCTAAAAAATAGAAGTTTACTTATTATATGATATTATCGCTCGGATGTTTTAAATAGTTACTAAACACTGAATTTAACGATCATTCCGAGTCAGGTGTTTGAAATTAAATAACAAATGTTGTTTAACATTTCGACAGTGCGGCTGTCCTCTTCAGAAACTATAATTTATTTAACAAAAAATAATAATTAAATTAAACTATTAAAAAAACATAAAATAATAATTATGAAAACAGTTTTTTTACCGAAAAAATAAAATAAAATTTGAAAAACGTTCCAAAGAAACGTCTTTGTCTTGGCAATTACAATTGGACACTGGTGAATAAAATGTATATAATTTTCGAATTATAACTAACTGACGTAAGGTGAATGACCATGTCACTAAACAAAATTCAGGAAATTTCAGGGTAAATCAAAATAGATTAAGACTTTTAGTGACTTTGTGTAAAGTATTACATTTTTGTAAATAGGAAGATGAGATTTGGATTCTATTAGAGAAATACGTTTCATTATATGCTTATTTATGAATTCTAATGGATAATTATTATTTAATAAAATTTCTTTGACAAATTCTATATTTTTTGAGTGGAATTGCTTGTGATGCACTTTTGCTTCCTTTTTAAAATATTTCTTGGAGGGCTTTAACGGTTTAATCAATTCAGAGAAAATTTAATTTTTTAAAAAAAGTGCGACAAGTTTTTCACAAATAATTTTTTCGAGTTGATACTTGGGGAAAATATTTTCGTATAGAGACTAATTAATCCTGACAATATCGTGGAAATTTTAGCGGGGGCCGCAAAACAATGCTTATCCGGCTACGGCCTTTAAAAAATGTATTGTCACAAAGAAACTTAGGGGAGACTGGGGTAAAACTGCGCACAGGGTAAACCTGCTCACTAGCGATTTGACGCTATAAACTCAACCTAAGATAAAGATATTTGTACTGTAAATAGTACTTAACATACAACTAATGTTAACGAACTTTTGTTTAGTTTCATGAATTCGTCATAGCATCTGAGGCAGTCAATTGTTTTTAAAAGTGCAAAAAATGAAAAATGATCTTCGGATTTTTAAGTTTTTCGATTATTATTTTTGAGACATATTTTATTCGACAATTTTTTTATGCTTTTGGATGTCCTTTTTCGAAATATGTTTGTAGTTTTGTGTATGTGTCGGGGTAAAGCCGCTCACTTATTAAATTTATGTAGAAAGCCGAATCAGTATAAACAGTATTTATTTGCGATTTAAAAATTTTTAATATTTAAAATATTTATTAAAAGATAAATAATATTCATTTTCTAACAATATTATTAAATAATTGGGTAATTAATTGAATATTTAATATTTTGAATGTCCCGCATTCCGCGATTTCTGACGTTTTTTAACAAATGGCGCCGAACTATTAACCACTTCACTGGCAGGGCGTTCCAAATGGCGTTCCACGCGCCGAGGCCCAGACTGGCAAAAACACCGAAATGGCGTTCCTAAAAAAACTCTGTTTTAAAGAGTGCACACCACATCTAACTTTTGTAAAGAAATATTTCTATAGTTTAGACATCGGAGAACAAGATTATCAGAATAAAAATTTAAGTTTTTGTGATTTTCAACGTTTTTCCGAACGTTCAAATCGGCTGTTTTTAATATTTTTCGACAAATGGCGTTCCACTTTCTTTCAATTTTTACACAATAAAACTTGTATTTTTATTGAAAAAAGATATTTACATACAATATTATAATATAATAATATAACTATTAATATATATATATATATATATATATATATATATATATATATATATATATATATATATATAATAATAATAATATATATATAAGAAATCAACGTAGTGGGGTTTTACAAATGTCGATGTTATTGGTTGATTATCTTGTTGAGGGCGTTTCAAAATTAACAAAAAGGAGTGTCAAGCAGTCATTAACAAAAAAAGAGTGGGAAGCAGTCTCACGTTTGGCAAATGTAGTCAGGTACCCAAGGTAAAGGATCCTAAGGTTGACCGTCATAAACTCTAATTGCGTCTACATCTGTTGGTTTATAACACTTGTGTTTTTTTTAATATAATAAGAGAAAATGTCTTGTTATTTTAACATTCTTAAGTGTCCCTTTTTTATAACTTGTACACTTTATCCTAATCTTCTTATTTACCTCACGTTTCAGTTATAAACTACAAAATTTTGTGAATTGTAAAATAAAATAATAAATTTGCCAAAGACCTTTCAACATACCGCCCGCCTTGAACGCACCTCGTTCAAATATATAAAAAAAATCTTTAAATATATTTAAGTCTTAATGCTTTCTTATTCTTAATGTCTCTAGATTAATGTTCACAATTTAAGCCATAAATAGGCAAAGGCACAACACGCGTTACTGATCTTTTATAAACTCCAGAATGAGTTTTCACTGTTATCACTCTCACAACACCATCGTCGCCTGGAAAAATTTCCATGATTCGCCCCAATGGCCAATGTAACGAGGGTGAATTATCTTCTTTGAGGAGGACCATTGTGCCAACTGTAACGTTTTCTGCTTTCTGGAATTGCCATTTGGATCTAACGTTCAGTTGGCTTAAATACTCCTTGGACCATCTCTTCCAGAAATCTTGCTTGATGTACTGGATGTGCTCCCAATTGGAAAGTCGATTGACTGGTAACTCCGTAAGGTCTAGTTCAGGTAAATTAGTAAGTGTGTCTCTAATAAGGAAATGTGCAGGAGTTAGGGCTCTTAAATCATTAGGATCATCAGATAAAGGAGTAATAGGACGTGAATTCAGTGTAGCCTCTATTTCAGAAGAATATGTTATTAGTTCTTCGTACGTAAACAATTTGTCGCCTACTGTCTTATAGAAATTACCTTTAAAAGACTTTACTCCTGCCTCCCATAGACCACCAAAATGTGGCGAATTGGGAGGTGAAAAATGCCATTGTGTACCCCCTTTACTTAAAAATTGAAAAACAGTCTCATTGTGTGCTTGAGATTCTATCAATTCAGCTACGCGTTTCAACTCATTGTTTGCTCCGACAAAATTTGTTGCATTGTCTGAATACAAATTTAAGGAAATACCACGTCTGGCAAAAAATCTACGTAACCCACCCAAAAAAGCTTCTGTTGTCAAATCACTAATAAGTTCTATATAAATTGCCTTGGTAGCAAAACACACGAAAATACATGCATAAATATTTAGGGGAAGAGGTTCGGTTGTGGGCATGGTTCAGTTGTGGACACCCACACAGAACTTTTGACAGAAATAAGATTTGTCTAATCTGGCATATATCACGTATATGTTATGACCTAACGTAGTTTTCTATGCGAATACAAAAATGATTGGACAATTCCGCTTTTTACTATATATAAATTAATTTTTTTGACCCGTTGAATATAACAAAAATGTATTTTTAAACATTGTTAATTGTTCAACAAATTGAAATGAATTCATGAAAATAATAAGTTCAAAGCGTATTTACACAGTAAATATGTTATATTTTATTATCCAATACCAAATATCACAAAAATGTTCACAAGGAAAATTTTTTTTATGATATTTTAAAATGATCGTCAAGTTTGGTTGTGGGCATCTAAATTGATTCGGTTGTCTTATTTTTGATAAATCGTGAAATATCGTTGTCGATATAATCATAAGTAAATCCTTACAACATTTAATAGTGTTTTATGAATTTTAAAAGTTTCGTGGTCCAGCACGGAAATTAATATAATGAGACTTTGATGTCCGTACGCCGTTAGCAGTTATAGTAATTGTAGTAATTGGGCAGTTCAGGTTTAGTGTGAAAAATCTTATATGCCCTTACATGGGGAGCATGTATTGTCAAAATTAGAAGAAATCATTCTTATGTAGTTAATGAATGGTTACTTCATTAATTTATTTGCATTTTTAATAGATTTTTCAAGAGTGCCCATAACCGAACCAAAATTTTTTTGTTAGAAAAATGACCAATTTATTGAAGTTTTAATAAAATTTTTCTAGTCAACGGAATCAATTTATTTTCTTCACGAGTAGTTACATATGGTCCATAGCTTTAAATACATATACATATGTTTGCTTAATATCTACAAGGCAACAAATTATGAGTAAAAAACGAAACTATGCCCACAACCGAACTTATTCTCCTACTTTTCTTTGATTTCTATGCTTTTTTTCCTTTATGTAAAATGGACCACAATAATCTAAGCCTGTGTTCAGAAAAGGACGTGTTTGTGTGTTAAAAATGCCTAGAGGTTATTTTCTGGTATGTGTATTTTTTGCTTTTTAAATATTGGCGACAATTATATTTTAATTTTTTTTTACAGCTCGAGCAAGATTTTTTTCTAAAACATCCTATTGAACAGGATATTCTCTACAGTAAGTGGCCTACGATTTCTTCGAAAATAATTGCTCTGGCCAATTGTAGAAATAAAGAATTAAAAATTAAAAAATTTTTAAAAGAAAATGAAAATCATTTGAAAACAGGTATGTATTAACAATAAATACCCAGTGGGCACAATCGTCCATGCGATATCCTTAGGATATCCTTTTCAGAACGTTCTTAGGATATTGTAAGAAGACATCTTGCGAATATCCTAATGATATCTTAACAATATCTTTAAAAAGACATCCTGAAGATGTCGTAAAGGCAGACTTAAAGACTTCTAAATAAAATTCTATGTCTGGCACGAAGACGTCCCAGATGTGTCATGTGGACATTTTCAGGAAGTATTTAATACTTTTGCAAGAAAATATTGAGGATATGATTTGAATATTCTCGGGAAACATTAAGGACACTTTTAGGATATTTTGAGGTCATTCTCAGTACGCTTTTAGGACATTCTAAGGACACATTTAGGACATTCTCTGGACACTTTTAGGACATTCTCAGGACATTTTTGGACATTCTCAAGACACTTTTAGGACATTCTCAAGATACTTTTAGGATATTCTCAGGACACATTTAGGACATGTATAGGACATCTATAAATAATGAAAAATTGCTTTTTTGGATGTTATTATTTAATTAAGAGATTAAAGAAAAGTTGGCATAGGAGAATAAAGGTTAAATATAATTATTTAAAAATTAAGTATTAATTTCTGCGCAGTAACCTACTGCCACACTTAGATATGCGCAGTAAAGCAATTTAGTATTACTACTGCGCAGTAGTCTAAGATAGGTGGGCATATCTCTAGAATTTTAAACTTAAGTTTAAAATTCTTCTAAAATAAGCGGAAACATAAATTTATGTTTCCGCTTATTATACGTTAAAAATTATGAAAATAGTTTTGTAGTAGCATAATTTGATAAATTATCACTTGACATGGAATGCCTCATATGTATAAGGTAAAAACTTAGCAAAGAAATTTTTTTATATTGTTTTCTTACATTTACATACAGAAATGAACATTTTTTGTCTTAAACTTTTTCTAAGAAAATGAACGGTTTTTAAAATAATAATTATTTTAAAAAGGGCTGTTTTTTAAACAAATGATAATAACATTCTGAAAAAATATCGTACAATAATTTTTAAACAAGCATTTTAAAGATGACAAAATAAGCTTTAAAATGTGTTATATAACATTAAATTGCGACGATTTGTTAAAAAACTACAATTGTTTGAAATCGTCAAAAAATTGATATTTTTGTTATTCTAAACAGTAATAAAACAGTGGATAAAATTTTTTTAATCAATTTTTTAAAAATTGTTAAAGTATAAGATGTAACATTAAAAATAAAACCTTGCAAACCCCGATATCTTTACTATATATCAAAATATAAAACATTTTGTAACACCCTTAACTGTGACAGAGTGGTCAAATCCTGCTGAGCGGCACTGTACATTATGAATACTAATTAAAAATTTTTTGTCCTACCTGCACGGAAAGTATGTCATTTCGGGCACTTAGAGCGGGCGCAAAGTAACTCATTACCACACAGAGGTAGCAAAATATTTTGCGCCCGCTCACCAACCTCCGAGCAGGCAGAAGAGTATTTTGCGCCCACATGTTAATTATTCGATTTTCTTCATTAAAATGTTATATTTTTGAGTTTTTTTATGTTGACTATAAAAATGCAAACATTTTCAACTTGTTTTATTTTGTCTAGAAAAATGTGCAATTTTTTTTTATTTTGTCTAAAAAAATTATGACACATTTGGTTTTGTTCACATTTCGGTTATAAAAATTGGCAATTACTATATTTCCAGAATACATTGTTGTCTTATTTCTATGTTAAAACTTATATTATTATAAACTTCAAAAAGTTAACATTTATATAGAGTTTAATTTTTAACTAATATGAGCACTTAATCGTTCGTTCCCTCAATGACATACTTTCCCTGCAGTTTGGACAAAAAATTATGTTAGCATCATGGGCGCAAAGGTGATTCCGACTCTGGCGAAATTTCGGGACCTCGGGGACACTTTTGTTCCCTCTGCTTCTCCTCGGGCGCGAAATTGTGTCCCCTCGGTCCCTTCATTTCGCCATCGTCGCAATCACCTATTTTGGGCCCTTGATACGAAAATAACTATTGTAAATTTCTTTTCTTTTTTTACGTAGAGGAGGTAGGAGTTATCCACATTAAATTTTTGAGAATTAAATATCACTTTTACTTATAAAAAACATTTACAACCCAAGGTGGACGACTCCTTCCTCCTCCACATAAAAAAGAAAAGAAATTTACAAACAAATTTAAACTAGTAATCATATACGTTCTTTTACTGAGGTTGAAATAGCCACTATTCTTAAAATAATCCGCCAATTTATTTCTTAACTGCAATATTAGATAATTTTACAAAATAGTAGCAATAATATTGAAAAAATACTTGACAAAAAATATCAGAACTTTTGACATCTACATAATACATTTTATTACTAAAGTCATTTTCAATGTGAGTATACTCTCTTATAAAGACCAATGCACAATTGGTTCGCAAACCAATTGAGCGTTGGTCTCAAAGTCCTTTTTCCAAAAGGATCCCAAAACTCTGCGTTGCGTTTGCGTTGGTTGCTATAGCAGCATATGCTGAAATCAATGTAACGGAGTCATTCGCAGACTTACGCAGAGTTTTGGAATCCTATTGGAGAAATACCTTAAAGGCCTTTCTCCAATATGATCCTAAGGGTGCAGTCCCATGCTGAGCAGAAAACAGAATGCAAAACAGAATTTCGTGAGTGTAAGAGAGATAGTCAGATATCACTGTCCTTTCCACTCTCACGAAATTCTGCTTTGCATTCTGTTTTCTGCTCAGCATGGGACTGCACCCTAACACTCTGTGTCTGCGTCGGTTGCTATGGCAACATATGCTAAAATCAACGCAACGCAGTCATTCGCAGACAAACGCAGAATTTTAGGAACATATTGGAGAAAGGCCTTCATAGAGCAGTCTAAACATAGCGTATTTCGTCGAAATCAACGGGTGTTTCCGACATTCGCTCTCTGAGCGTTCTGAAACTACGAAACATGATTGGTTGGATTGGGGGAATTGTGAATAATTTTAGGGGAATTGTGGATTTTGATTGGCTACAACTCTAACTTGAGGGTCATTCCAGAATGAGGCAAAACGCAACGAAGACGCGACGCGCCCCCATTTGATTAGCATTGGGACGCGTGTGCGTTGCGTTTGCGTCAAGTCCATTCTGGAACCAACCTGACAGTTTCGTACTCTGCTCTCACGCTCCTTATATCTCCATGGAGCGAAAAAGCAGAGCACGAAACTGTCGAGTTAGAGTTGTAGCCAATCAAACTCCACAATCCCCCTAATCCAACCAATCATGTTTCGTAGTTTCAGAGCGCTCAGAGAGCGAATGTCGGAAACACCCAACATTCGTCAAAATTACCTGTCGGCAAATTCATTTACTACCTTTTGCGTTGCGTTTTGGAACTAGGATATGAGTGTTAGGCTGGAGTCCCATGGCACCGTTTTGCGTTGCGTTTTGTAACTAGACAATGGGTGTGAGAGAGATGGAAATATATGTTTGCTCTATTTGCACTTATGGCCTAGTTACAAAACGCAATGCAAAACGCTGTCATGGGACTCCAGCCTAAAGGTGCAGTCTCATGGTTCTGTTTTGCGTTGCGTTTTGTAACTATGCAATGTGTTAGAGAAATGAAATGATCAAATATCATCAAATATAAAGCAAATTATTGCTTTATCGCCAATTGATCGAATGCTAAAAACGTCGAATGCTAAGAAAGCGTTTAGACCTTCTCATGCAAAACTTATGCATGCAGGTTCCCTGCCGGAAGAATAGACTGAAATTGTACTGGGGAATTATTACTGAGAGCTCAGTTTATTTCAGTCAAAATTTGCTGCGTTTTAGCACTAATTTGTACTGGGAAAAATTACCTGCAAAAGGGTCGCTATTGGTGGTGTTTATGGCTTAACCGTCATTAAGTTGAAGGACGAATATTTCTTTGTTAATGTTAAAAATAATTTTTTGTCTTACCTGCACGGAAAGTATGTCATTTCGGGCACTTAGAGCGGGCGCAAAGTAACTCATTACCACCCAGGGGTAGGTGAAGCGGGCGCAAAATATTTTGCGCCCGCTTCCCCTACCCCTGGGTGGTAATGAGTTACTTTGCGCCCACATGTTAATTATTCGATTTTCTTCATTAAAATGTTATATTTTTGAGTTTTTTTATGTTGACTATAAAAATGCAAACATTTTCAACTTGTTTTATTTTGTCTAGAAAAATGTGCAATTTGTTTTTATTTTCTCTAAAAAAAATTATGACACATTTGGTTTTGTTCACATTTCGGTTATAAAAATTGGCAATTACTATATTTCCAGAATACATTGTTGTCTTATTTCTATGTTAAGACTTGTATCATTATAGACTTCAAAGAGTTAACATTTATATAGAGTTTAATTTTTAACTAATATGAGCGCTTAATCGTTCGTGCCCTCAATGACATACTTTCCCTGCAGTTTGGACAAAAAATTATGTTAGCATCATGGGCGCAAAGATGATTACGACTCTGGCGAAATCACCTATTATGCGCCCTTGATACGAAAATAACTATTTATTTATATTTCAACATTATATTTGTTTTTCATGAACTCAGATTCTTTACAAGTAATTATAGTATATGCTAAATGTTCATGTGAATCAAAATTCAAAAATAATATCTGTTTTTACGTAACAATTATGGTTTGCGGGATAGTTCATAACTTTTTTAAATAATAATTTTTTATAATGAATTTTGGATATTTGTAATCATAAAGCTTTACAGATTTAAATTCTTTTGTTTTAAAAATTAAATTATTTAAATTGTAAACTTTTTAAGTCATAAAATTATAATCCCATACAACAATAGGCTTTCGGGTCTATTGTTAAATAAAGCAGGGGTTGCAATATAAGTTTAAAACTTAACGGGAATTATGTTAACGGAATTTAATTATTTTCATTGAAAATTTTGTTAACCTTTTTTATTTTCACTTCCAGACTGTTAACAATGGTTTGTTGACATAACCTACATTTTAAACTATTGTTAAAGGACTTTAAAAATGTCTACCGAAACATTTAAAAAAATCAGACTAAAATTGTACTGAGGCCAGTACAATTTCAGTACCTTTTCAGTCTATTCTTCCGGCAGGGTTGCCATAGTAGCGTTCAAGAGTGAGAGAGATAGAATAATTTCTTATCTCTCTCACGCTTGAACGCTACCATGGCAACCTGCATGCATAAGTTTTGCATGAGATCGTGTGAATGTACCCTAAAATCGTCAAATGGTCGAATGCTCAAAACGTCGAATCGTCAAAAAGTCGAAAAATTTGTTTGGTTTGAATTAATGTTAATTTACATCAAACAAATTTTTCGACGTTTTGCCGATTCGACGTTTTGAGCATTCGACCATTTGACGTTTCTTTTTTTAGCATTTGATCAATTGACAATGCGACTTTTTGAGAATTCGACCTGGGGTTGGGAGCGTAAAATACCTCAGTAAATTACGTAGTTTTTACGGCAAAATACAAGGTACATTACTTCACTAGTTTCTGACGCGAGATAAATTACTCGAACATAACCTCAAAACTGTCAAACTAATGATTTTAAATTCAATAAACCATATATATCTATGATTTAATAGGCGATTGTAGCCAACATTTTTTAATATTTTATTGAAAATTAAAGAAGAATCTAACAAACAATCGGAACAAGAGTTAGTCCAATGTCATAATTTCGTATTTAAAAAAAGTTAAATTAAATATTATATTACATTTCGTAGAAGCTTAGGGAATTTAATTTTCTACGTTTCGAACATTTAAAAGTTATCTTTCAATAAAAGATATTATTTTTGGCAATAATAAATGATTTAAGTAACATAACCTAAAATTTAAGAAATGTTTCTTATTGGGATCTGAAAAATTTGTCTTTTTATTTCAAATTATGACATTAAAATAACTTTCGTTTTCATTGTACATCAGATTCTTCGTTAATGTAAGGTGATTCGTGATTTTTTTAACTTTATGTTTCTGCATAACATTGTTGAGAACAAAATTAGAGCTTATAAACGGTTTTATTTAAACCAAGTAATTTACCAAGTATTTTACCATTTTTTGAAGTAAATAACCCGACTTAGGTATTGTACGTCAAATCCTCGAGTGAAGCGTCACTGCACAACCCTGATTCAACTATTTTATGATTCGATCTTATTAGCATTCGATAAATTGACTATTCTATGGTTTGAACATTCGAGAATTGACAATTCTATGTTTTAAACATTTGATGTTCTTAGCATTCTACCAGTTGACGATTCGTATTCGACTATTTGAATATTGGGATTTGAAATACTACGATACGCCATCTAGTTTTTACCTGCTTTCGAAGCTTTTCTTGGTTTTTTATCTCCTTCTGGTGCATGCATATGTTAGAGAGAGATAAAAAACCAAGATGGTTTCCGAAAGCAAGTACAGCTGGGTCGTTTCACGTGATTTCAGGACACGCATGATTTTCCCCTAATCGCCAAGTGGTCGAATGTTCAAATGGTCGAATGCCAAATCGTCGAATAGTCATTTTGTCGAATGCTTAAAACGTCAAATCGTCAAAAGGTCGAATACTCAAAACGTCGAATCGGCAAAAAGTCGAAAAATTTGCTTGATTTAAGTTAATGTTAACGTCAATCATGGAAATTTTTCGACGTTTTGAGCATTCAACCATTTGACGATTCAACGTTTTTAGCATTCGACGAAATGACGATTCGACCATTTGCCGATTCGATGTTTTTAGCATTGGACCACTTGACGATTCGACGACTTAGCATTCGACCACTTGACGATTCGACGCTTTTAGCATTCAACGAAATGACGATTCGACCCTTTTCCGATTCGATGTTTTTAGCAATCGACCACTTGACGATTCGACGATTTTAGCATTCGACCATTTGTCGATTCGATGTTTTAAGCATTCGACGAAATGACGATTTGACCCTTTGCCGATTCGGTGTTTTTAGCAATTGACCACTTGACGATTCGACGATTTTAGCATTCGACCATTTGTCGATTCGACGTTTTTATCATTCGACGAAATGACGATTCGACGTTTTGAACATTCGATCAATTGTCGATTCGACGTTTTTATCATTCGACGAAATGACGATTCGACGTTTTGAACATTCGATCAATTGACGATTCGATGTTTTTAGCATTCGACCAGTTGGCAATTCGATGTTTTTAAAATTCGATCATTTGACGATTCGATGTTTTTAGCATTCGACGAAATGACGATTGGACGTTTTGAACATTCGACCATTTGTCGATTAAGCTGCGGTTACACCTCTGCAGGTTGCCTGCCTACGCAGGCAGGAGCAACGAGAGTAAGGGAGAAGTTTGAAGTCACTGACTCTCTTACTTTTGTACGTTACCATGACAACCTGCAGGCAGGCAGGCTGCCTGCAGAGGTGTCACCGCAGCCTTAGAGGGAAATCATGCGTCTCGATTTCAAAGTCACCTCAAGTGCCGCGACAAAACCCATCCCTGTGTTCACGTCAATGTAGAGGCAGCATGACATTGTAATACAAGCTTTTAAGATCCTATAGGCTGTTTCTACAACAGCTTTTTCTCATCGAAATCAGTATGAAAACGTTGCGCGCGCAACTATTTTGCATGGTGCATTTTGCTCTTGTCGATGAAAAGAAGCTGTTGTAGAAGCAGCCATAGAAAGAAGCCTTTAATCTTGTTGCAGCGCTACCTGTGCAAAAAGCAGACGAGTTTTTCAACTACCTTAAAGACTAACGCACAACTGATTCACGAAAGTCGTTCGCGAACGTAATGCATGGGTTGGAAAAAGACAGAGATATAATTGTGTCCTTTTCTAACTCATGCTTTGCGTTCGCGAACGACATTCGCGAAGCAATTGTGCTTAGGCCTTAACTTGTTGAACGTGCTCTGTCGGAGTAACCATTTTTATACCAACTTTGGTCTTTATCATTTCATGAAAGCGTCTCAATCTGCGTTTCACACGTTTTAAACTTTGAGTGTAATAATTTTGACAGCAAAGTGAAAAATAAGTATAGTTCTGATAGTCTGCATGACTTATTTAAGAACAAGGAGAAAGTGAAAATTAGGTAAATGGAAAGAAAAATAGGAAGTAAGAACATAAAAAGATAAAGGGAAACAAAATGCCGAAAATTAATGAAAAAGTAAGTGCTTCATTATTTATATATATTACACTAAAAAATTAATTCAGAATTTTCATGTCAATATGGCTAGATTAAAAGAATTTAATTGCATAGAATTTTCTACAATGTTGTATAAATGTTTCCTATTTTGAATTAGAGACTGTTTTTTGCTTTTGAATTAATAAATTTTACTGATTAATAGTAGTTTTTTTACTTAGTGATTGCATTTGCGTTTGAATGAGTAAATTTTATTAATTAATAGTAATAGTTTTTATTAATTTATTACATATTATGATTATCAAACTAAATTTTTTAAAAAATTATTTTGAATATTTTAAGAGTACAGTGATTGTGACAGAATGAATTAAACTTCTAGTCCATTAAACTTCTGCAATAATTGACAGTAAATAAATTGTTATAACTATAAAAATATGTATTTTTCAGTATATCACCATATGAAAGGAAAATCTATTGAAATAATGTCGTAAATAACAAAAATACCATCTTTAAAATTTTGCATGTTTTCTTCATTTAAAGGGGAAAACAAATGTAAACAAAGCTTTATTAGTATTCTTTATGATTTTTTCCCTGCAGTTGAAATGTATAAGGTTATAGAGTGAATGGTAAAAGTTCTTTCTATGTTTTGTGTACACTTCTAAGGTCACATATTTCATCAGAAATTAAGCAGCTTTGATTATTTGCATTGAAGACATTTCTCTCTTTATGTAAACATTGAATTCACTAAAAACAACATAAAAATTAATTTTTTTACCGGTGTTTAACCTCAAAATTACAATTTTTACGTTTGTTAAATTTTTAAAAAATTTAAATAATTTTTTTCTTTAACCTTTTGAGGTTCACACAGAAGAGATATTTCTTAACCCTCTGCCTGCGCAAGTGACCATTATGCACAAAAGTCGAGAATTCGATCGTCTGATGGGAACTTTGGAATTTTGTATAAAATTTATACAAAATGAACTCAAATTTTTGACACGATAAATATATTTCTAGCTTTCGAAAAAAATTCGTAAAATAATATGAAAAAGGCCTTGTTTTTCACCTATTCTCGCCTTAATACAAAATTTTCAAATTTTTTAGAATTTTCAGATGAATTTCTTGATAATCGGACATTTTTTATTATAGTCAACTGTAAATTATAAAATAAAAAGAGAATTTTACTTAAATTATAAGTTTAATTATTAAGCTTCGCGCTAATAGAAGCTGCCCTGGATGGAGGGTAGATATTCTGCATTAGAATCAGTTAAATCATATGTGACGTTCCACGGTGAAAGGGACCATAGATGCTTAAAATTATAGGTTATGTTTAAAGTAGTTTTAGCTTAATTTAAAATTTATTATTGATTATTTAACATCAAAAGCAAAATCTCCTGAAAATGTTGCATATAATAATAAATAAAGTATTATTAGTTCAAGCGTAAATCAAAATACCTGGTAATGCGAAGGTTAAAGTATTTCCATTATTTTATGATTAATTAATTAGTAAAATTAAATTTTCAATAACTGAAAATGGATGTTCACACATTAATTTGACACTGAAACCTGTTCGTTTCGTTAAACCAAATTTTTTTTTAGAAAAGCCCCTGCGGGAATATTTTTTTATTAATTATTTAATAATAATTATTAACTATTTAATGCTTCTAATAAATTTTAATAATAATAAAGATGAATTTTATGTCCCTCAAAGCGGCTAACAATGGAAAAATTTTTTTAATGAATATTACATTTCGTATTTTTATTACTATTTTCATTGAAACAATAGGGTAAGTTATTATCGAATTAAAAATAAGATGAGATGGAGGGATGGTCATAATTTTTTAAAGCAATGTAAAAATTATAAAAACCATTTTTTTCTAAACATTTATTGATAATTAAACATTAATAACTTAACTTTAAAATAAAATAGTTTTATAGAAACAATCTCAAAATTAAATTTTTTTGTAAAGTGAATTTGGCTATCTATTCCGGAATGTCCGGGTTAAATATACACATGCATCTAACTCAATCTACAAATCGAGTTTCATCTATAGAATCAATTAAATCAACTTCTTTGTTCTCAGATATTTTTAATATGATTTTCTTAAATATTTCTTACGTATATAATATTACAATAAAAAAATATTCCCTACTTACCCAAAAAATTTTATAATTATCTATTGTACACTCTACTCTAGGATCTTTTGCAATTTTGGGACCAAATCCTTTCATTTATTTTACCAAAACAAATATGCTATGGTAACTCAAAACAAAACGATATGAATAACTGAAGAGTAAGTGAGAAAAAGTGGATTTACTATTTCTAAAAATTTTAACAAATGCAAATAACAAACAAAATTATTTATATCAGAATACTTTTTTGGATTTAGAAGTCTCATTATTAATTAAAATGAATTGTAGGGAAGAGGGCCCTAAGGTGGTCACCCATCTTTTGAACGACTGTAGATTTCAAATGTAATTATATATAAAGGTCAATAATACGTCGTTTGAAGCTTTGTCTTATTACCTAACTTCCTATCATAAAGTTTTTTTCATTTCATTGATAAAAAAAAGTTATGTCACTTTTTAAAAGATGTTGAAAATTCGACTTTTAAAAAAGTGGCCCCAAGGTGGTCACCATACGAAAATTCACTAAAAAAGTTATAAAAAAATATAAAAAACGTGTTATTAAATTGTTTATTTAATATTAATTATGTTTTCAGGATCACAAAAACATATTAAATATTTTTTGTGCACTTTGTCCTTTCGTCAAAAATGATACTTTTTGTGTATGTATTAGACAGATAAAATTTTGAAAATAATTCTATTTCATTATTATTCATTATAAAACTTAAAAATTGATAAAATTCAAATTCACAGTGATAAATGTTGATAAATAAAGCGTATAAACACATTTTCATAAAAAATCAAAAGTGACCACCTTGTGGCCAAAAAAGTGTCCACCTTAGGGCCAAGACACAATTTTTTAAACGTTAACGAAAAATTTTTTTAAAGCACAATATTAATTATATTCATTTGGAATATTATTGTACGATGTATAAAGATAATTATAACGATTTTTACTAATTTAAAATGGTTCATTTCGATGATTTTAACACCCTGAGAAAAAAATTTCTCGATCATTTAAAAACAGAAATTTTACAACGTTCACGTTACAAAGAGACTCATACGACTATTTACCTCAAAACTTTACTAAAATCTTTGTCTTCTCAAATAGTAACAATAACAGAAAACAATTGAAGGTACTAACTAATGTAACTAATGTACAAAAATTTTCTTAGGGTGACCACCTTAGGGCCCTGATAATAATATAATTCTTTATAACAATTTTTTTCTTAATGTAACTGTGATTCTTTAGAAGTTTAATTAATTAACAGTCTCAGAAAATGCAAAGTAACTGTTTTATAAAAAATGGATTTATCAACTTTTGGCCGTTTGCTCAATAACTAAAAGTAAAGTAATGACAGTAATTGTGACCGTGTCCGAGAATAGAAACCAAAAAAATTTATTTTTAGATTTTGACAGTGCCTTACAAGGTCCTTAAAATATAATGCCAGTATTGTCGGGTTAAAATATTTTTTACAATTGTTTAAACAAATTTTTTTCACTGCAAAAAAATTTCTCAATGAAAAAATACTTCTTTATAACACAATGATGTTTAGGTATTTTCGATTAAAATCAAAAATTTAAATAAAACACTTTAAACGCATTTAACTCAAAAACTTGAGTTTCGTCATAAGGTCCGTTTTCTCGGATGCGGTCACATTTTTTTGTTTTACTTTTAATACCTACATCAGTAATAAGTTTTCAAAATTTTAATATGATTGGTCATTTATTTATTTAATGTACAAGGTAAATGTGCAGGAGAAAAATTGAAAATGGATCGAGCATATTAAACAACTGAATGTAAAAGATCTGAGAATCGAGTGTACTCTTATTAAAATATTCATTTTTTAAACAATTTATGTTTTTTGAGAAATTAAATTTTTATAATAAATTTCGTAAAGTACACTAAAAAAAATATTTCAGTCACTCCTATAATTGTAGATAATTTTAACACTTTTATATAATTTTTTCACTTTTTTGCTTAGTTGTATAATTGTTTATTTTTTAAAAAATGATATTAATCATATGCAATATTTCATTTTACTATAAATTTTAAAAGTGATTTCAAACCTGCTTCAGAGACTATCAGTTTGTACTTTATTAACATTTGGCGAGTATGGTCATGCTTTTTATAATTCTACTGTAACACTTTCAAAAGGATGTTTCTTATTTTCAGAGTAACTTGAAATAGTTAGATAGTTTAGGCATAAATAAGAGCGGTGATGAATAAAATTGTTTTTGAATTTCAAGTATGATATTGACATTATGATCATTAATATTAATAATAACAATAAAAATGATGAATAATTGCTAATAAATTATAAGAAAACATGATGACCATAAGTAAACATTTTAACTATTTAAATAGTTAATTACTATTCTTTTAATTGCTTGAAAGTTTGGAATGATTGCTAAAATCTGGATCTGGTTCTCTTTTCGTATGCTGTGATTGGTTACTGAATGATGCAGATCATGGTTTGTCTTACACTCCCCTTTGATGTGCTTCTTATTTTATTATTTTATTATTTTATTATTTTATTATCCCTTACAAGAAATCCACAAAGCGCATAAAGTATTTTAGATTTAAGAAAGACTTCATCTAATTGCTAAACTTGAATTATTCATCGGATCAGTGAAAAGAGTCATCGAAAAACGGCATACTTCTTGAATTACCTGTTTGAGCAATAAAGCTTCTGAATATTAATATTGGATCACTCTTCCCTATTTTAAAGAAAAAATACAATAAAGTAAGAACATCTTTAAAGAAATAGTATTTTTTGTAAAAAGTAAAAGTGAACGTCACTAAAGATGATGAATACTAATTAAAAAAGAAGGAAAATTAAACTTTTTATATGAAAATTAAAAATTTATAATTATGAATAACAAATTAAGTAATATAGTTAACAATTAATTAGTAGTTTTCTGCTAATGAAGTAGTACGGAATCGTTTACCAATTGAATTAGTAACTGTCTTTACTAATTTTTAGTAGTTTTCTAGTAATTACTTGTAGAAAATTTACTAATTTGAAATAGAAAAAAATACTTTCTACTAATTAAATAAGTAATTTTCTATTAGCAATTAGTAAAGAACTACAAAAAATTAGTAAAAAAATGTTACTAATTCAAATTGGTTAACGAAAACTCTCTAATTCAGATATAGAGAGTAACCTACGAATATAAAACCTTAAGAATATAAATTACAAATTTTGAATATAGCCACTAAAAAATCTACTCGTATTTGTAGAATGGGGTCAGTTAATTATATTTCACCTGAAGCCGTTTCTATTGAAGCGTTTTGTGCAGAAACAGCATAAGTCCATTTTTTTCGAAAATCACTTTGTTATTGAATATTTATCTTTAAATGAAGCTTTTTAATTTGGTAAAATATACATAAGTGACTAAATTGGTAAACTTCATTCTTTAAACTAATTTATTATTTATAAAATGTTACTAAAAATTATCCCAATTCAATATTTTATATAAATGTCGTTAAATATTTCATTAAACTTTGATATTTTACTCGATGGAATAAATTTTCTGTGTTTTTCATTTTATTTGGAGCAGAAACAGCATAAATCCAAATTTTTATTTATTTGTTTTTAATTTAAAAAATAAATTTTTTTTTAAGTGCAAATTTTTTGTCTGCAATTGGTATTAATTCTATAAATTCAAATACAATATTTACATTATGTATACCAATCGATCCGTCTTGGTGCGAAGAATAAGAATTTAGAAATAAATGAGTAAGATTTGATTATACAGCAACATAATTTTTCGGAAAGAACTCATGTTTTGATAAAAATGCTAATTTTTCAGTTATAATTGCAATTAACTCTAAATTCTCATAGAATTTATACTTTGTATATATTAATCGATTTGTCTTGATGCAAAGAATACGATTTTATTATATATTACCTTTAATAATTAATTAAAAAAAAATTTTGAGAATTTTTTAAAGTCTATTAATCCATTTTGAGATATTTTTAGGATAAATATCCCTGGTAAATTTTAGCCTAATTCGTTAAAATCTCTTTGAGTTATCGTGTTAACAAAAAACGGGATCCATACATAAATATACACACACATACATCCGGATAATAGTTCAGAATCTTACATAACATAGTCCCATATAGAAAAAAATTTGTTAAATTTTTTTTTAATTTTGTAAATTATACGACTACAACGCTTCCTCACGAGGAAGCAATACATAAATAAATTACGACTCGAAAATAATGTTCGAAAAACTGAAAAATCAGAAGAATTTTTTTACTAGCACTTATAAAAACAATTGATTGCCTCTGATTTTATGTTAAATTCAAAAAACTAAACGAAGCTTCGTTAACAAAAGTTGAATGTTAAGTACTATTCACAGTACCAATATCTCCATCTTAAGTTGAGTAAGTAGCGTGAAATCGCTAGTGAACGAGTTTACCCTATGAGCGGGTTTACCCCAGTCTCCCCTAATTAGAATATACTTTGTTTGAGAAAATGATAAAAGAATTATCTTAAATTACAGTGGGTTGTAAAAAATTGATATTATAGTTTTCAGAGTTAAGCCTTGTTCGAAATGGCAATGAATATCCGAATGATGCAAAAAATACAAATAAAAATCTGAGTTGAGCCCTTTTCGAAATTCCCAATTCAATTTATTAGGCTATAAAATTGTATTTTTCAATTTCAGTTCAATTATCGAAAACCATATAAAGATTTGTCACGCCGTCAGCAATTACGACGTCTTAAGCACCAAAAAATAGAGGATTACAAATTATTTAATTTTTGTAATATTAATTTAAATATTAATACTACAACTGAGAGTGAAAATGATGAAGAAATTATCACTGAAGTTGAGATGAATGTACTTGAAGAAAGAGAAATTATTGAAAGCAATGGGAATTTTTCTGAAGATATCGAAGATACTGACGACGAGGACGAAGAAGAACAATTTTGGAATAAAATTGTATCTTACTCAGATAATGAAGATAATGATGATGATACAGTTTCACAGCCATTAACATTGTGGGAAAAAGTCGCTGTTTGGGCCCTTCGAAACTATACAAACCGACGGGCAATTAATGAAATGTTAAATATCTTGCGCAGTGAGGGTCATGACTTACCTAAGGATGCTAGAACATTATTGGGAAGGTCCAGGCGATCATCTAATATTACTTCTTGTGGATCAGGCGATTATTTGCACTATGGGTTTGAAAGAGCTTTAACTAATATTATGAATGAACAAATGCCTGAAACCTTGATGCAAGTAAATATTTTAGTAGATTTAAATATAGATGGCTTACCACTTGCAAAAAGTTCCAAAAGTCAACTATGGCCTATCCTAGGAAAAATTGTATCTCCATTTAAGTCACGATTATTTTTCATAGGCGCGTACCATGGAAATGTTAAACCAAGCTCATTCGTTCACGAATTTTTGGATTCATTTATTCAAGAATTCAAGGATATAAAAAATAATGGATTTATTTTCAAAAATAAAATGTATAATGTTTCCATAAATGTTGTCATTTGTGACAGTCCTGCAAGATCTATGATTACTTTTACAAAACTATATAATTGTCATTTTGGCTGTCCTCGGTGCAATGATAAAGGAGAACATCTAAATTATAGAATGTGTTTCTTTAGCACAGAAAGTACTTTAAGAACGAATGAGTCTTTTTCATTACGTATCAATGAGGAACATCACACTGGAGATTCACCATTCGAAGAAATAGGGCTGGCAATGGTGAGCCAATTTCCTCTTGACCCAATGCATTTATGCGACCTGGGTTTGATGAAAAGAATTTTAATAAGTATTATGCGTGGTAAAAGAAAGGCATGCAAATTAAATAAAGATAAGGTTACTGATATGTCGCAAATGTTGATTCAATTTAATAAGTACATGCCTACAGAATTTGTTAGAAAAATCAGGGGTCTTGATGAGGTAAACAGGTGGAAAGCAGTGGAACTTCGGATGTTCCTCTATTACTTAGGACCCATAGTTTTTAATCAATTCCTGCCAAACGAATACTGTCTTCACTTTAATGCCCTTCACGCAGCTTTATCTATTTTATGTAGCTCAAAGAATTACCGGCGTTATAATACGTATGCAAATGACTTATTACATTGGTTTGTTGAAAATTATCCAAAGTTATATGGTGACAATAGTGTAGTATACACTGTACATTGTGTGCAACACTTGGCTGAACAATCTTTAAGTCAACGTGAAACCCTTTACAATACTACATCATATCCATTTGAAAATTTTATGCAAACATTAAAAAGAATGATTCGTAGACCATCTGATCCGTTACCACAATTATTTCATGGATTTCATACAAAATCGAATTTTTGTCATTTGATGACAACAGGTGAAAGGACTGAAAACTTTCCTAAAGTTTTTAATTGTTCGATTAAAAGATTACCATTTGAATGCTCTAAAAAATATGAAAAACTTGTTTTTGAAAACTTTTTATTGACATCCAAAGAACCAGATAATTGTTGTTATATGACAGACAACAGTGTGATACGCATAGAGCATATAACATATAAGAATGGATGTATAGCAGTAATTGGAAAACGATTTATAAACGTAATGTCTTTCCCGAATTATCCTTGTGACTCGCAAGATATAGGGTTGATGATAGCTGAAGAATATTCTACCGATCAGCTGTATTATGTCACTGAAATCAATGAAAAAGCTGTTGTTCTTAAACTAAATGGCTTATATCATATTCTACCTCTTCTTCATTCAAGCTCTATGGAAAATTAATAAACACGTTATTTTAATAAGCAGTATTACTACAGGTTAGAAAATTTATGACTTATGCGATAAAAAATCTACTAATTACTACACAGACAAAAATTGAATTAATTTTCGTTGCAACTCAAAATGAGTTATTATGTTTAATCAAAACACCGCCTGACATTATCCACAAGTAATATGATCTTTTCAAGATAATCACCCTTGCAAAAAATTCTTTTAATGTAAATACAACTTTACCCCGACGTATTTAATTGTTTATACTACTTAATTCTCTTGACAATTCAACTATATTTTAGAATTGATCTTTATCTCATTTGAATTAATGAAAAACACTCTTTAACTTTTATATATATATATATATATATATATAGACTTTTGTCTGTACATTGCTCGGAACTTTAAATTGTATACATAATTACTCCTTTTGTGCATCCAGGATTCCAAATATGCCAATAAACAATTTCGTGTTCCCGCATCACTTGAAAATGGCTAAACCGTTTGAAACCTAATTTAGCAGATTGTTAGACCTTGGCCCAAGGAAGGTTTATAAATTTACAGAATTTTTTCAAAAAATTAAAAAATTTTCAAATTTTACATTTTTTAAAAACTGCTTCTAAATTTTTTATAATTGAGTATTACATGTTATTTAGTCACATTTTAGCATAATTTTTCCAAAAATTATATCCTATTACTAAAATGTAAGTTTAAAAATGTTATTAAAAAGTTAGGAAATGAAAATTTTCCAAATTTTATATATTTGAATTGATTGCTTTTAAACTGTTATATTGAATATTTCATGGTATTTAGTCATATTTTATTGTAATTTTGCAAAAAATGCTATCCTGTGATTAAAATGTAAGTTTAGATATATTTAGATTTCAAAAAATTAAAACAATTATAAATGATACCCATTAATATCAAACTTAATTCAGTACTATTTTTGGGATATCTAATTAAAATTTTGACGTCAAAACAATGCAATTCAGAAGTATTTATTTATCCAATTAAACTAATATTCTTTAATTGAAAGCATTTTAAAAATATTAAAACAGTTATTTTACTAATATTTAATTTTGAACGATGGTTTTTGTTTACCATTTCTTACAAACTCTTGCTAATACTTACTAACAAAACAATTTTTGTTTCCTTTGCTTGATTTTCAAATAGACAACTTTATATGTAACATTTATTAATTATAAGTTAAATTTATAATAAAAAATTAACTTATTTTTAGGACATTATGTGGTACGTTGTAACTTGTCAAGATTTCTGTAATATTGTTCCAAGCACATGGCTCACTGAAAATAATTCCCGTGTCATGTGGCCTCCGAAAAAAATAAAATTTAAAAAATGTTTATCAAAGTTAACTCCAGAATCTACATGGAAAAATTATGAAGTAAAAAAAATTAATGGCCCATAGAGTAAGTTATTGCTAAACATTTATGAATAAGTAAAATAAATTATGTTTAAAGAGAATAATATCAAATTTAGTTACCTATTTCTTTGTCTTTATTTATTAATATTTTGTAGGTAAAAAATGGGAAGCTGTTAATGTTGAAATGCAAACATCGATGCTTTCCAGTGGAGATGAAAATTATAATTTAGTTACTCCTGTAACTCATGTTTCAGGCAAACGAATTTCAAAACCAAAGAATTGAAGTTCTTCAGATAATGAAAATAGTGAGTACTTTGAATAGTATAGAATAATTGCAACAGTGGTGGATCGAATGGAAAAAAATGATTATTTTTGCTTACGATTTTATATTTAAACGAACTTTAAGTATAAATAATTATTAAGAGAAATGGACAGATCATAATTATAATTTGAAAAATATTGTTTAGTTTAAATGGAACAAAGCATTTCATTAATCACACGGAAATAAAGTTATTATTAAATTTTTTAAAAAAGTACTAAAATTTAAAAAAATGTGATCTTTAGTAAATTAATAATTTACTAAATATTATGAAAGTTTTTTAAACTTAAGTATTACTGATATCAAAACTTACCTTTGTCCAATTTTTTCCTACACTTGTATAAAGTACTTTTATAAAATTCGATAATAACTTTCTTTCCGTGTACTAATGTGGTAAAAAAAAAAGGTTTTCATTAGGTTGTTCGGTAATTGTATACCTTAGATTTGATAGCTTTGAATGGGTTCTACGAGTATTGAACTATTATTATGTTACCGATGATGAAAAGACTAACTTTTTGAGATAAATAAACAGTAGTTGAATGTTTTTTAAAGTCTAAGAATTAGCTTAATAGTCAAAGTGTAATTTTTCAAAAAATTAAATTCAATATTTTGTTTCCGTTATTTAAATAAAATAATACTAATATATTAATAATTTGAAAAAATATATAATTGAAATAAAATTTTATAAAATGAATATTAAAAATTTTTAACTAATGATAACGATAAAAAGTAAAATATTAGGGCTAAAACACTTCTCATTAATATTTTATTAATTTTTATCATGCAGTTAGTCTTTCTTTCATGTTTAAAGGATTGATAGTACCTATCCGTAGAATCCATTATGTATAATAATTTTTGGTAAGATTTTTGTGAGTGATCCACGACTGTTGAAAATTGTGATACACATTGGCATTATTAACAAATAATATTTGACATTTTTTTATATTTCATTGTATTATTTTAATTTGCAAATAATATTTGTATGATAAGCAATATCATAAAAAATTGTTATTTATACAAGTTATTCTCCTATTCACATTTCAGGTGAAATACATACCACAATGCTTCTTAATAAAAGAAAGAGGACAGACCTTAGTGGAAGGAAACATAGTCGAAAAATGTCAAGTAAGTATATGTAATTATTATGGAAATGTTGTTCAAAGTATCAGATATATTGGAAAATTATTCTATATTTTTTAAATAACTTTTTTGATATTTCCTACATTCATAAAAACTTCCTCTCTTCGATAAAAGTGACTTGCCTTGAGTCGTTTTTATTTTTACATTAATAAAATATCTATATTATATTTTTTACAGTAAATTAAGTAACTCAATGAGTCATTAACATTTTAGATTTAAAAGAAACACCAGTTCTCTCAAAACTACCACAGAATTTCGAGAAGGAAGAACAATCTGATTTTAAGAAAACATGTAAGAAAGTCAAATAATGTTAAAAAATTTTACACAGTGAGCCAGGAAACTATTTTTGTCAAAGAGCCCTATAAATACACAGAAAAAAGTTAGACTCATTTTTATTGTAACTCAAAATGTTAAATGGCATATCACATGGCGCCATCTGCGAGCTACATTTTTGTTACACCTCATAATGCGTCACTTTTTCGACAAATAATCATATTTTATTGCTTATAATGTATAACATTTTATATTATTTAATTTGAATACCTTACTTATGCATGGAATATTGATTTTCTGGGCCACTTAAATGAAAAGAAAAAATATGTTCTAATTTATAATTTTTTATTATTAATAGTGAAAGAGTGCGCCGAAAAAAATAAAGGAAAACCCTACATAACTAAAAGTGAAGTACTTCCAAAGAATAAAATAATCAAAATTAGAGAGAAAGGTAAAAATAAAAATAATTTTGAAAATATAACTTCTTCAAAAAAAGAAGAAAATTCTAGTCAGTGCTCAAAGGAAATAGAGCCCAATCCATTTACTTCTGAAAGGAGACATTCTTCTCTCCGAGACGTGTCGACTTTAGAAACAATTATTGCTTCTCCAGTCATTGGAAAAAAGAACTCTATCGCTACTACCAGTCCAGTCGCTTTAACTGCAGAAATTACTAATTATTCTCCTGTCCTTGGAGGGAAAAACTATTCTGAGCCTAAAAGTAGTAACAAAAAAAGAAAGCTTAATTCATTATACAATGAAAACAACAATCAAAGTATGAATTCTTCTCCTGTCCTTGGACGAAAAAACTATTTTGAGCCTAAAAGTAGTAACAAAAAAAGAAAGCTTAATTCATTATATAATGAAAACTCCAACTTTTTAAATCAAAATTACCAACCTGATTTTTCTGACTATTCTGAAAACGAAAGAATATCTCCTTTTACTTGGAGGAACTCTAAGTCGGAGTTAATGGAACATTTCATCCAAAATCAAGGTTAGTTAATATTTTAATTCTACATATCGTTAAATAAAATTAAAGTCTTTTTTATTCTTTGTGGAAAGTGCCCATAATATCTTTATAAATTATACATTGTTTTACAAATCTTTCCTGAAATTCAAACTTTATAAAAACTAAACGATTAATTTTTTTTATTGCTTCATTTCTTCTTATCGTGAATTATTTTTGTTTAAAATTATGTTACTTGACACGAGTTAAAATTATTTACAAAAAAGTGATCGTTATGAAGTGATAAAATACATGAAGATTCTGAATTTAAAATTGAAATTTTGTGAAATTAATTTGATAAATTGTTTTTAATTAATTTTCCTCAAGTTTATTAACATTTGTATGCCCTTCGGTGTCCGATGAGAGTCAAGGAGAGAATTTGTTAAAGGAATCTGTGTAGATTCCCTTATCGAGGCAATTGTAATCAATTTTTATATAAGATCTCTTATAAATTTCTATACAAGACTTTTTAACATAAAAATTTGTATAAAAATGTTATAGAACGACTTGTTTTTAATATGCATACTAATATTTTTAAATATATTAATACACTACCAGCGGTAATTGTGCAACCCTACTTTTTTGACTATTCAATATCTTTTGAGGGCATCCGGGAAAAATTTCCTCAAAAAGTGTTTTCCCACTTGTCGTCTCACTCCTAAATAATTATAGATATTTAGTTCGAATCTATCAGGATAATTATTTAAATTAGTTCCGACCAAGAATATTCTCCAAATTTGCAAGTAATTTTTGAAATAAGTATTGAATAAGAAAGTTAAAAACTTTGATTTTGGCTAAAGGGTGACACAATAGGGCAGCAAGTACACAGATAAGTGGATCTGTGTGTCAGTGGTCAATTTTCGGTAGGGGCCACGGCTGAACTAACAAAATATCTCAACCTCAAATTATTCCACTTTCAATCACTACTAGGATAATACCCTAGCAAAATTATTGTAAAAACGGTGAGGGGCCATACTTAGAGAGTCGTTCTCTATCACCAATCCAAATATAAACCAGAAATATTTTAACCTCTCAAAATGAGATGGCCATACCAAACCATTCAAAACCCCCTTTTCCCGTATGTTTAAACAATTTTTTTCGACAATTATTTAAAAAAATTTAACAAAATTCCGAGAGTAGCCAGGTTTTTAGAGCGTTTCTCCATATTTACCAAAAAATCCCGACTCAAAATATTTTCTTCCTTTCAACGTTTATTTTTTATTTATTTTTAACATTTATTATTATAGGGTGATGTGGGGTGATGTGAAACATGGGGGGATGTGCAACACTGCCGAATTCTGATTAATAGTTCAATTTTGAACAGAGCCAAGTATTGCCATTTGCTTATCTCCTCAGTAGCTTTGTTTTTTATATAAAACTCACGAGACAGCTCGCAGCTAGGTTTGCTGTACGTAAGTTGACTTAAACTCTAGAAGGAAATATTTCTCGCTCTTTACAATTCTAGTCGTTTCGTGAAGGGTTTTAATTCATTTTATAGATAAAAATGTGATTATTGTTGGTTTTTTAGGTGTTTTGAAATATCTGTTTATATTTTGTGTTTCAATTGCATTGAATTGCGTACAAATCATTTTTCGCAAAATATTATATTTGGGGTAATGTGCAACACTTTTTTTAGGGTGTATGTAACTAATTTTTACGTGTCATAACTGCGATTCACATGATGAATAAAAAGTTCTTAGTTATTTTCCTTTAATTATATTCCTTATTGAGTTATTAATAATTAAAAAATTAAAGAAAAAATTTTTTTTTCTTTGGTAAAATTTCTAATTTTTAGAGGTCAACTATACCGTAGTAAATTTTTTTTGGTAGATTTCGATTAGTTAGCATTGAAAAAGCCTTAAATTAATAATTAAAAAGTTTTTCATTTATATTTATGCATTACATACCTGAATTTTACTGGTGTTGCACATCACCCCAACTTTTTTGGAAATGCAAAAACAGACGTTTTTGAAAAAGCGAAAAATTGGTAGGAAAAATTTAAAATTCTGAAAATCTAATAATGCAGAAATATTCTATTATAATGCCTCTAAGTCATTCAATTTTGCAATATTTAAAAATTTAATTATTTGACATGTTTTTTCGTCCAACGAAAAAAAACGTTTTACATCACCCCACATCACCCTACATTTTATTTACATATATTTCTTTAGAATATGTAAAGTATTTGAAGTAGAAAGAAAAAATTATATAAATGTTGAAGGTACTTCTACAACTGAAAAATAATTTTAAAAAATCAAATATATGCTTAATCAAAAAGTTTATTAAAAGTCGAAAAATTTTTTTGAAATAACGGATCTTTCTAATTACTTTTAAGCGCCGTTCCTAAATAAGTCGATAGAGGGGGTTCGGACCCAAGGGGGGAACTTTGAGGTTCCAACTGAAAGTAGCTGATTTGGTAGAGCCAGTCGACGCTTGTTGTTAGAGCTACGAATTATTGAAATTTCTTTTCGGGTGAATTACACTCAGTTAGTACGCTATGTCACAAAATCAATCGCTGTAAAAACACTACAAAAATAAGTATCTTAAAATACATTATAATTACTTTTAAAACGATTAAAACATCTTATTTTTCTACCTTTTATCTTAGAAACTAATGCATTTTAAGATGCTTTGGATAACTTTTTGAAAACAACTTAAAAGTGACTACAAAGTATCTTAAAATAAGATACCTCTTTTTACAGTAATGTGAATTAATTCTCATGTCGCTGAAAAAATTAATAGTTATTTTCGTATCAAGGGCGCAAAATAGGTGATTGGGAAAAATCCTAAAATCTCGCCTGAATAGGAATTATCTATTTTGCGCCTATGATGCGAACATAATTTTTCGTCCTAATTGCATGGAAAGTATGGCATTGAGGGCACAAACGATTAAACGCTCATATTAGTTAAAAATTAAACTTAATATAAATGTTAACTCTTTGAAGTCTATTATGATAGAAATTTTAATATAAAATAAGTTTTATTTTTTTAAATTTCTACAGAAAAAACCAAAAAATTAACATGCGGGTAGTATTTTCCGATCGCTCTCCCTACTCCCGAGCGTTATGTGTTACTTTACGCCCGACTTAAGTGTCTGAAATGACATATTTTCTGTGCAGCTAGAACACAAAATATTTTTAAGCAATTCCCGTCATATTCTTGGAAAAATTTTAAACAGATTAAAAAAAAGAGTTTAAATTCATCAAGATACAGGCGATCAAAAATGCTGGTTTACGCTATCCCATTTTAGTACGAACCGTTACATTTTTATAGTTAGTACACTGAGGGTTAATAGTAATTATAATTTTTCCCATTAGGTGTCACACAATTACCGCCGGTACTGTATATGTAATTAATCTTGTTTATTAAAAAATATTTTAACTATATTCATGTAGAAGAAAGAAGTGAATTATATAATTATATATATATATATATATATAAAATTTATAAATTAGTAAAATATATTTAAATACATATAAATAAAATTTAAATGTTATATTGTTTAAACAGCCCATAATGATGATGATGAAAATGATGTCATGTCAGATATTGAAATAACTCAAGTACCACAAATAAAGTGCCGTGAGGACTGCAGTTGCAGTAAGTAAAATATCAAGTTTTCGCATGTCAATTTTCAACCTAAAAACAATTAATTTGACAAATGAAATGTGCGCTATAAGAAAGCTTTAAAAGTCAAAATGTTATAGGTTTCATTTGCATGACATTGCACGTTATATTTAAATGCTTTTTTGTGTAACTAACGCTCGTACAATCACAGAAATGATCTATTAACTACAAAACTAATTTCCTTTTAAATCCTGTTCTTAAACTGTTAGCAGAAATAGTTTTATTCTAAAAGGAATCATTTAAATACAAAAGATTAGAAGTTTATTTGATAAAAGAAAATTATTTGAATGATTTCAAAATGACATCATTAACTGATTTCTTTTGAATTTTATATGAAATCTTTTTATGTCAAAAGGATAATTTCAAGTTATTTGACGTTTGTAAACATCTTAAAATAATAACAAAAATTGAATTACTCTTTAAATAATGATAAGCTAATATGCACAATATTTTCAATACTTATTTATTTACAATATAACATTGAATAAATTTAATAATTATTAGTATGTACTAATTATAAAATTAAATTATTTTTATAAAATAAACAATGTAGGGGAGAGGGTCTCAAGGAGGTCAGGGCCTTAAGGTGGTCAGCCTAAGAAAATTTTTGTATATTAGTTAGTATCTTCAAATGTTTTCTGTTATTGTTGTTATTTGAGGAGACAAAAACTTTAGTAAAGTTTTGAGGTGAATAGTCGTATGAGTCTCTTTGTAACGTGAACGTTGTAAAATTTCTGTTTTTAAATCATCATGGAATTTTTTTCTTAGGGTGTTAAAATTATCGAAATTAACCATTTTAAATTAGTAAAAATCGTTATAATTATTTTTATATATCGTACAATAATATTACGAATAAATATAATTAATATTGTGCTTTAAAATTTTTTTTCATTAACGTTTAAAAAATTGTGTCTTGGCTCTAAGGTGGACACTTTTTTGGCCACAAGGTGGTTTTGATTTTGATGATCAATTTTGATTTTTTGTGAAAATGTGTTTATACGCTATATTTATCAATATTTATCACTGTGAATGTGAATTTTATAAATTTTTAAGTTTTATGGTGAATAATAATGAAATAGAATTATTTTCAAAATTTTACCTATCTAATAAATACACAAAAAGTATCATTTTTGACGAATGGACAAAGTGCAAAAAAAATGTAATATGTTTCTGTGAGCCTAAAAAATAATTAATATTAAATAAACAACTTAATAATACGTTTTTTACATTTTTTTAATAACTTTTTAGTGAATTTTCATATGGTGACTACTAGGGTGTCCCTTATTTTTTTCAAATTTTTTTTTCTATCGCATAGGGTCTAATTTTGTTTATTTTATCGTAAAAAAGTTGGAAAATAAGTTTTATGCCATTTGGTAAACATTAACCCGTGCCGTCTTTCATCAAAAGGAACATTGTAATCGAAATATCCCTAATAATTTTTTTTTATTTTATTCGGGATATTTCGATTTCAATGTTCCTTTTTTACAATCTGGATACAATTTCCTATGTTCTTGAACACAAAGCAAATGAAACTGTTTCTGTTCTTCATCAGCAGTTATTAGCCTATTAAAATCTTGTGTTAGTTTGACAGCTCTTTCAGCTGTATCATTTACTGCTTTCAGGGAAAGAACTTTTTCCCTTGCTGTTAAAAATGAAATGTTGTTTTCCCATGAAGTAGGACACTCTTGAAGAAAAGAGTCGTTGATTTTTAGTCGAGTGAACATATTTTTACTCTTGACTGACACAAAATCGTCTAGCGTTTTTTCTATATTAATAGGAATTAAAATTAGAATTTTTGATATATTTTAATAATAAAAGTAGAAAAAGAATTAAAATGTTTACCGTACAATGAGTGACTCAATTCTTCCTTCGATGGAACATATTTTTTTAATGTCTCAGTTCGACAATTATTTTGCAAGTTTGTAATCATATTTTGTTTTGTTTTTACATCAACCATGTCATCGAAAAGTGCTAAAATTACTATTTCTTCTGTCAAATAATATAAATGTCGAGAAAATTTGTTGATAGTTACTTCAGAAATTGACTTGTCGATTTTTTCATAATCCTTCAAAGTTTTCAGAAAACACAAATCTTGATGTGGCGCTTTTAATGCCAAACTGCATTGAAACCAAGGCTTAACATAAACAGTTACAATAAAAATGCAAATATCTTGTAAACCTTGTTTCTCTTTTTTGCCTAATTTGTGTTGAGAGCGCAATAAAAATATTTTTAAAGAATAAATCGCTCTTGCCATAAATCTTGCTTGATGCATTGCTCCAGGAGGCCTAATTTTAAATTTCTTTTCCACATCTCCATTTAAAAATATAATCGATAGTTCAAGCAGTTCTCGATAATCGTCCCTCACAATGGTTTTTTTTAATTCTTTAAAATAATAATTAATCAATCCTGCAATTTCCATGTCACTAAAATGCTTCTTTACAATGTCAATAGGAGTTTCAATATTACTGGAATCAATATTTTTCCAATTTTCTTTAAACTTTTTGAAGAGAGGTATATCAGGACTATTTGTTGAATATCGGATTTTCAATTCAAAGACGCTCTTTAATACTAACTCATAAATATGATGCCGACATCCAAACCACAATAGTTCCCTTTGTAGCTCTTGTTCCAAGAGGACACACGTACCACTGAGATGACCTGTGTTAGATGCGGTTGTATCACAACACATAATTTGCACTTTATCCTGCATATTCCAGTCATGTATTGCTTTCAAAACAGCTTTAGCTTGCTCTTTACCAGTAGAGTTTTCCAGTTTTGGCACAGCAAGAAGTTGTTCTCTATTTCCAAAAGTAATTACGATAGGAAGTCGTTCTTCTTTGGAACTTCTTACATTCAATCCAGGCAACAATTTTCCATCCCAGTGAATAGTCACAACTTCTGGTACATTGTTTTGAAAGTCTGTTTTGATAGCTTCTGCTCTTTCCATTCTAGTTTTTGTTCGAATGCGCTGAATCGATGATTTGTTAATTGAATATTCGTCAATATTAAGTCCAAGTGCCTCTTTCGTAGCTTGAAGAATATAAACGGAATCTCTTATGGACAGTTGACATCTATCTAAAGCTGCTACCAATTTTGGAGTAACAAAAGTTTTTCTTCCTCGTTTTCTATCTTTCTTGGGTGGTGTTTCTTTAGAATCAGGAGGTAAGTATTCCTCTTCACTTTCGTCAGAGAAGGAAATCATATCGTCTTTTTCCCATTCCGTCCTACAACGGAAAAACAGAGGTGACATTTTGGTGAACATTTTTATTTGTTATAAATGAATTCGTAAGACGAATCATCACTTTTTATAAATTTTAATTATTTATAATAAATAATTATTATTAAATATATCATAACTCTCGAAATATGATTAGAAAATTAAAAGAAAAAAAATTCACATTATTTTAGGTTGTCCCTAAATTGAAAAAGTCGCAAAATATAGCACGAAATTTAAGATCAAAATTCATACAAATAGTTTTGCAATTTTTTAAATTTATAAATTATTTTTTTCTATATATATTTCCGAACTACTATAAAGTTACCTATGTTTTTCCGTTTCGGAGTAGTTTTCTTGTGAATGTAAAAATTTATTTTTTAATGAAGAATTTGATGGCGATGGCATGTTTTATTTTTCTATTATTACCGATTCAATCAATCTATTTTCTCTTTCTGCAAATTTTTTATGCACTCCGACCAAGCAACCCAGACGTCCTGTCTCCCTTTGTTGTCGTAAAAAAATTTTGTCCTCTTCTATTTCCATTTTTTGAAAGGCATCAGCGTGTGCAATGTCAAACAAATTATCCAAATTTTTCTGGAAATCTTCTTCACGTTGCCTGTAAATATCTTGAGTTTTTTTTGAATTTTTTTGTAATGCCCTCCAACATTGGTAAAGCTCTACAAGTTTTTTTACACAATTTGGTAGCGCTTTTGTAAGTATTCTTCCTTTTTCCCAAAATACTAAACATTCACGGATAACAAGGTTAGCACTTTCGTTAACTGTTAATTTAACTTCTCGAATATTAAAAAATAAAACTTGAAGAACTTGTCGATATGATGGTAATTTTACACCTGTTATTTGATGATTTACCTCTCCCACTAAAAATATACTTTGTTTCTCATTTTTAACTTGCAGTGACATCTTACCACTTTTTGATCAACTTTATCGCATATCATTAAACAAAAATGAGAAACACATCGAATGTGAAATTAGCTGCATAGAAACAATTACCATTTGTTTAAACATGTTTTAAAATATTAACATTAAAAGAAATTAATATGTTAACGTATTGATTATTCTACCTGAGAAATAATTATTTTAAAATTTTTTTAGAATTTTGAAAACTTGATGTTTTATTCATAGTAAATAACTCAAAAAAACCCGGGAGAACGTGTTTCAAGGAAATCCGATTAAATTAAAACCGAAAAAAATTCATTATTTTCGTTCTACTTTCCTAAATATTTTAAATCTGATTTCTAAATTGACAACAGAGACCTAAAAAGTTAAAAACACTTAAATATGTAACGTCATGAGAAACGATTTAGAAATAAATTTTGCGGCGCGAAAATGAGCTTTATTTTCGAATAATTCTAGATTAACACCTTCTGATGAAAGTCGGCACGGGTTAATGTTTACCAAATGTCCTAAAACTTATTTTCCAACTTTTTTACGATAAAATAAACAAAATTAGACCCTATGCGATAGAAAAAAAAAATTTGAAAAAAATAAGGGACACCCTAGTGACTACCTTAGGGCCACTTTTTTAAAAGTCGAATTTTCAACTTTTTTTAAAAAGTGACATAACTTTTTTTTATTAATGAAATGAAAACAACTTTATGATAGAAAGTTAGGTAATAAGACAAAGCTTCAAACGCCGTATTATTGACCTTTATATATAATTTCATTTGAAATCTACAGTCGTTTAAAAGATGGGTGACAACCTTAGGGCCCTCTCTCCTACAAAATTTAAATAAAATATTAACAATTTTGGATAATTATAATAATTATTTATATATTGGGACACTATAATTTAATTTATTGAAAAATGTACAATCTAATAAGTCATAATTTTTTAAAATAAAAAATATTGTTAAAAAGTTATACATAGAAATGATGATGAAAAAAATTTAGTTATTATTTTTATATATTTTACCTGCCTATGAATGTATTATTTGCAGGCTTGTGCTATTATTATTTGATTTTAAATTAAATTAAAAATATTTTATAAATTTGAGTCCAAAATAAATAAATTATTTATAGTAATTTCGCTTATAGTAAAAAGATTCATTTTTTACTTAAATAAACTGTTTGTTAGTGTATCAGTAAAGAAATCTTGTTTAAACAAAATTTAAAATAATTATAAAAAATCTTGTATCATCAATAGATTAATATAAATTACTGTTTATAAAATATCAAGAAAATTATCAATCTTCCAACCCACACAGCATACGACATTTTCTAAATATTTCCTACATATTTCACTAAAAGATTAAAATATTTCAGTGCAAGATCCTTGCAATATTACTGCAAATAGGAAAATGTCCGCCTATTTTCTAAACTTTCACGTCAATATTTCACATAAGCGAACATTTTCCTATGTGCAGCAATATTTCAAGGATCTAGTACTGTAATATTTCAATCTTTCATTGAAATATTTAGGAAATATCTTGTGCTGTGTGGGAATTCAAATGTTAAAAAATAAAAGCAAAATGAAAATTTACTGTAAATTAATTTAAATTTTGTGCGATCAACACGAATAGTTTTATAATAGTGATTTAAATTATTAGTTTCATTTTTTTATTAAGCGCACCCTTAAAATAAAATATCTTCTAATAAAATTGTCTTTCAATTTTCTGTATGATGAATGGTATTTCGTTTCTTCTTATGTAGATCGTTGTAACAGTTTGTCATACATAATAAAAACTGTTGGTTTAATGTATGATAAACTAAATCATGCGAATTTTATGTCGAGAGAAAACGGGGACGGAGATGATGAATCCAGAAAGGGAACAATTCCTAAAAAGCCACTGAATTCAGCAAAAGAGTTCCGAAAGTTTAAAAAGTTGATCTCAAGAAATTCATTGGCTTTCGATCAGTTTGTAAGTATATGTTGCTTTTAACTTGTGTTGAATAAGAAAATAGAACGAAGAAAATAATCTTTGTATAAAACTATGAAATCAAGCGAGATAAAAAGAATTCGCTTTCGATTTACATAGATTAATTATATTTCTCTGTTTATAATAAATTAAAAAAATGTTTCTTACAATAATTTCTTTTCATTTATTAAAGAGAAGAAAAATTTCCAAAAGAGGTGGGAAAGATGCTCCAGATGCCGTACGAAAATTGATGCCTTATCTCATGACAAATTCATTGGCTGGGGAATTTTCCTGGCTTGGACAGATGGGAAACAGAAGATTGAAAGATTCGAAATTCGCCTCTACAATAACTGGTAACAGTAATAAAATAGTTATTTTCGTATCAAGGGCGCAAAATAGGTGATTGCGACGATGGCAAAATGAAGGGACCGAGGGGACACAATTTCGCGCCCGAGGCGAAGCCGAGGGAGCGAAATTGTGACCCCTCGGTCCCGAAATTTCGCCAGAGTCGGAATCACCTTTGCGCCCATGATGCTAACATAATTTTTTGTCCACACTGCAGGGAAAGTATGTCATTGAGGGCACGAACGGTTAAACGCTCATATTAGTTAAAAATTGAACTCTATATAAATGTTAACTCTTTGAAGTCTATAATGATACAAGTTTTAATATAGAAATAAGACAACAATGTATTGTGAAAATATAGTAATTGCCAATTTTTTTAACCAAAATGTGAACAAAACCAAATGTGTTGTAATTTTTTTTAAAGAAAATCGAAAAAAATTGCACATTTTTCTAGACAAAATAAAACAAGTTGAAAATGTTTGCATTTTTATAGTCAACATAAAAAAACTTCGAAAATATCACATTTTAATGAAGAAAATCTAATAATTAACATGTGGGCGCAAAATACTCTTCTGCCTGCTCGAAGGTAGGGGAAGCGGGCGCAAAATATTTTGCGCTAGCTTCACCTACCCCTGGGTGGTAATGAGTTACTTTGCGCCCGCTCTAAGTGCCCGAAATGACATACTTTCAGTGCAGGTAGGACAAAAATGATTTTTTATTATAATTAATTACAACATGTACCTGCAAAAAATTTTATTTTTAGCTTTGTATATAAAAACAGATTATAATTAATGACTTCTTGCGCTGAAAAAATCTCATTGTACATTTAATTAATAAAAATTACATTTTGTTTTCTGGGTGTATAATATGTCAAAGTGCCTTAAAAATGCTTTAAAAAAGTTTAAACTATAACTCGGTCTAAAATTGAGCTAGACCAAAAAGTAAAAAAAAGCATTAGTTTCTGTGACTCAAAACCTAGCGAAATATGTAACCGTTTTAAAAAAAATTTATTTTTGCAAAATGGCGTCCATTTGAAGGAAATAGTCCGTATTTTTGCATAAATTTCGTTACTTAAAGTAGTGTAGAAAATGTAAATATTAATATTTCGAAAAATCCGAACCTATTTCGATAGTCACTTGAAAAAAATCATGCATATATAGTAATAGATCTGTTGGTAACACTAAAATCTAAAAATATTGAGCATCTCTTCATTTTGTGCATAGATTTATTATTGATTATGATATATTTATGTGATATTAAACATTTCATTTTGTAATAAACGTTTCAGATGTAATAGTAAATCTTTACAAAACTACCACAGAAGTTATTGTAGAGCAAGCGCTGAGCCTTTGGTTAAGAATGGCGGGAGACCGTATAAAATATGAGATTTCCAAACAAAAAAACACATAGTATGTATGATACTTTTATTCTTTACTTTATTTGTAGTAAATAAATTTCATACCAGTAGAGAAGATTTCCTGATTGACCTTTGTCGCACTAAAGATAACTTACTACCACACCACTACCATTTAGGATACACTGATGTGCAGTAGACTACCACTACATTTGAACTTGCGCACTAATGTAATTTAGGATTTATTGATGTGCAATAGTCTACTGATTCATATGGACATGTGCAGTAGTACAATTTCCTATTTATTGATGCGCAGTATGTTGGTCTAAAATATTGCGCAGTAATAAATACTAAATAGCAGTAATGTGCATGTCTAAACGTGGTGGTAAACTACTGCGCAGAAATTAATACTAACTTCGACTACTGCGCGCCAATCAATATTAAATTGCTTTACTGCGCATGCCCATGTGTAGTAGTGGAATATTGTGCATCAATTAATATAAAAATAAACAATTGCGCAGCAATAAATACCGATTAATCAATTTTTAAAAACTTTTTATACGTTAACACCCTGTTAAAAATTCCTACAAAGGATGTTATATAGGATCCTGTTCCAGGAATATTCGTAAGATCCATTGCAAGTTCGTACGTAAGAACGCAGTAGCGTTCTTATGTACCCAGGTTCTCTAGTGCAGCTTAGTAAGATCAAGCGTGTTATCCTTTGTACCGAAACAAACAACAACATAGCTTCCTGGACAGTTTCCTTTCTAAAATCATTTGTAAGATCTTGCATTAACAATCTGTAACTAAAAATCTCAGCTTAAAATCCCCGTACAAGATCCTCTCAGGATCCTGTGCAGGTTCCGATGCAGGAACTTTAGCTATTAAAGGTTCCTGTACAAGAACCTTTGTAGTTTTGAAAATTGCAGGTACTTAAGTGTAAAGGATCCTGTAAGTGACCCGTGAAAGATCTTACACGGTTTCTTCAATTAATTTATTTATATTTTTAACTCCTGCGCAGTAGTTTTCTATGAGTTTCTCGAATGCGCAAACCATGTTTCTGTCCAACATTGTTATACGGGCCTAACATATTAAAACAAGTTGTTCATTTTATGACCATTTTGCTTCCTCAAAATATTATAAACCAATTGCTTAATTTAATTTTAATATATTAAGGTAATATTTCAAAAAACACAAAATTTGAATTTTTTGTGAAAAAGAAAAATGTTGATTAATTTTATAAATTTTGATGAAATGTGCACTTTGTATATATCAATCGATTCGTTTTTTTGTAAGGAATGTAATTTTGAGAATAATTTATAAAAATATTAAGAAATAAAAAAGTTATTTCAAAAAAAAAAAAAAAATTTTTCAAATTTTGAAAAAATTGTATAAAAAAAATTTTTTGGATAAATTTGAAAATCCTTGTGTCAGATTTTAGGTATTAATGATTGCAATAAACCTGCAAAATCTCAGGGCAATTCATTAAAATTTGTTTGAGATAATTTGTACACAACTTTTTGTGACATACACACACACACATACACACATACATCTGGACATTTGCCCAGAATTTAATATACATATATCCTAGATGAAAATGAGTCCATATAACCATGTTTTGAAAAATTGAAAATCGTCACGAATGCAAAGCTTCCTTATGAGGAAGCAAAATGAAGTTCATGTCTGTCAAATGTTGCTTAACATAAAAAAATTTAAACTTAACATTAAAAAAATTAAAAAGTTTCCTTTACATGATCCTGCAAGTGTTCCTGTACAGTACCCTTGCAGGAACATTTAATAGCTAAAGTTCCTGCATTGAAACCTACACAAGATCTCGAAAGGATCCCGAGTTTTTTACTTGCAGCTTGTTAATGCAAGATCTTACAAATGATTTTACAAAGGATACTGTCCAGGATGCTATATTGTTGTTTGTTTCGGTACAAAGGATAACACGCTTGATCTTATTAAGTTTCACTAGAGAACCTGGGTACATAAGAATGCTACTGCGTTCTTATGTACGAACTTGCAAAGGATCTTACGAATATTCCTAAAGCAGTATCCTATATAAGATCCTTCGCAGGAATTTTTAACAGGGCAGTTTTTAATTAGCTTTTCAATTTATCAATTATTCTGCATGGAAAGTATCCACATAGTTTCCTAAAAGTGTTCTGATAATGTCCTAAAAGTGTTCTCAGAATGTCCTGTAAGCGGCCTAAGAATGTCCTAAAAGTGTCCTGAGAATGTCCTGTAAGCGGCCTAAGAATGTCCTAAAAGTGTCCTTAAAATGTCCTAAAAGCATCCTACACGTGTCCTGAGAATGTCCTAAAAGTGTCTTTAAAATGTCCTAAAAGAGCCCTTAAAATATCCTGAGAATATCCTAAAAGTGTCCTCAGAATGTCCTGTAAGCCAAATAAGAATACCCTAAAAGTGTTCGGAGAATGTCCTAAATGCGTCCCTGAGAGTGTCCTAAAAGTATCCTGAGAATGTCCTAAAAGTGTCTTTTTAAGAAATTTTGAGTACATTTTTAAGACTTCCCATTTTTTCTTCTTTGCAAGAAATATAATTATTTATCTTTTTTATTTTAGGTTTGGACAAATCAACTGATGCTTATTTTTCTGTCAGCGAATCGCACAGCTTATTTTCTTTATCTTTATTATTATGAAGAAACATTTTCATTTTTTATTTTCTTTATTTCTACTGCCTCAATTTATTAAATTAAATATTTTTTATTTCTAATAATAAATAAATAAACATGTTCAGAAAAATCCTTGTTTGCAATTTATTTGTTACCCTAACTGCAATTTACTATACATATCAAAATTTAAGGCATTATATACGTGACAAATTTCATATGCAACGTTAATTAACAATGTTTAAAATGTAGGTAAAATTTCCTAAAAAATTTGTCAATATATTTGAAAGACGTTATAAAGCTGTTTCCAAGTATTATTGTGTACTTTTGAAAATATTATGAGTACATTTCTCGGATATTATAGAAATAATGTTTGGGACATTTTAAATACATTTTTAAGGCGTTTTTAGCACACTTTTAGGATATATTGGGATCAGTTTTAGGATACACGGGGAAAAGAGAAACGTTGGGTTAATACCGATTTCGGATTGGATAAACAGTTTTTCGGTGCTGTTTCAACAGAGGCGACATCTGTGGTATAATGTATGTTGTATTAATGTCACCTCGTAATTGAGTTTGATTCCGAAAGTCACTGTTAGGCGATGATATGTTGATTCACCTTACCATTAACCGTTGAACTAACGTACTAAATAATTTTATACATCAAAATAAATAATATTTGAGAAACGATTATTTAAAAGCTGATAAATCCATATTTTATCATTTTGATAAATTAAAACAAATGACATTTCTTATATAATCTTTAAAATAACGTTTCAATTTCAATTTTTTTAAAATAAATTATTTATTTTTTAACGTTTTAAAATAAAATTAAGGGCTTTAATAGTATATATATTTTTTTATTAAAAAAATGAAAATGATAAATTATTCGGTTAGTTCAAAATGTTGTTAAAATTGAAATTTCTTAAATAATAAAATGATAATTATAAATTAAATTTATAAATTTAAAATAAATTATGACTTTTTTGTTATTATTTCTTTTTTCTGAAAAATAGATTTATAATTGCTTCCCTTTAATTATAATAAATAAATAAAATAGAAAAATTTTACACAATAAAATTAATGTTGGAAATCCAATAAGTTTTATTTCAGACATATTGGTGATTTTTTAAATAAATATTGATGTCTTTTAAAAGGAGGGTTCAGGAAGAAAAAAAGTGTACAAAATATCTTTATTTGATAGTAATTTTAAAAATTACTGTAACAAATTACATTAACACAAATTATACATATGAAATTACATGTGACGGGAAAGAACATAAAGTTGGTCATTTTGATAAAAAAGTGGAAATATTTCCGAACAATTAAAGTTTTCGTAACATACAATGTAATCATTAGGAAGGCTCTCTTCTACGACCTCGTACGCGTTATACTTCTGATAAAAACATATAGTAATGAAAGTTTGAAAAGCAAACATTAATTGATTATTGAATTTAAAAATTACTTTAATTTTCCCAAATTTCGGCAATTCATTATCAAGCATTTCAAGTAAGACAACTTTTCCTAAGGCGTATTTAGTACCTTTAATAAGGACCCAGTTAAAATATTCGGTTTCCTGGCAAACGTATTGTTTTGGTATTAATAATTGCAATGAACGAGGAGCATTAGAACCTAAGGTTACACTTGATGAATCTATACTAGAAGCATGATGACTGATTTTAAAACATTGTGAAACGGCTATAGATTTTGTGATGTTTAATGACCCAGCTAAATTATTTGTTACACGTTTTAATTCTCGATGTTTAGATTCATAGCGCATGGTCCAATATTGTGTCAGAGGCCCAAAATTAAGGATAATTCTATGATAATGAAGTATAAAATGCATTTTCGGCTTCAACGAACCAATTAATTTTAAAAAAAGATAATTATGTTCTTCGATTAAAACTTTTAGGTAACTAACATGCGCGTATAAAATACTGTGTGACGTAAGAATCTCAACAATTTCTCGAAGTTTCAGGTACAGAATCCAATATTCATTTTTATCAGGTATTAAATCACCAAATAAAACACCGAAATAACGACAAAAACAAATCATTTCTGAGGCGGACATTTTTATTTTTCCATTCTTTAATGGGGGTGGTTTGTTGGATTCGCCACAAGCAGAAAAGTCGAATGTAGTAAGCCTTTCATTAATTTTGTCCCATGTCAACAAATTTTCTGAAACAAAATTATTTATAATCCCTTGCATAGTATAAAAACAGACACCTTCCGCAAGATCATGAAGAGCATCCACGACAGTATTCACACAAACATGAAAACCATTAATGGCATGAAAAATACAACTATCATGAATTCCAGTTTCAGAATAATTGTCATTCGCAAGATCTGCTTCGTAATTCTCTTTTGTTCTAAGTAATGAATCGTCTTCTTTCCAGCTAGTATTTAATGAACTTTTAGCCATTTTGCAGACTCTGCAACAAAAGTTTGCCGAAAAACTCTCGACAAATTCAAATATGCTATTTAGTCCTAAGTTGTCGCCAGTAATTAAGCCTATTTCAAAAAAAATTTTTTCTTTTTTCCCTTCGCATTCAACTTCTATACCGTTAGCAGTCATATCATTAATTTCATCAATTGCGTGTCTTAATGTGTTATAATTGCCAAATTGTTTCCTGTCTTGAGCCCTAAAAATTAAAACAGTGTAAATGTGATCGAGAAGAGCAGCAAACTGAGGTGGTAGACACGGAATGAATGCATATAGAACTCCAATTGAATTTTTTCCACAATGCGAACCAAGAGCATTTCCAGATTCAAAATCATCGTGGTACAAAATTAGTGGCAAAACAAATTTATTGTTGCAATGTTTCAATTTCTCACGCCAATATTGACCTTGAATAAAATTTCCTAAAAATGTTGTATCTTCTAACAATTGTTGCACGTAGCATTTTACTGTTTTAAAAAATTCAGCATTGCTGAAAACTCTAACAAGCGTTTCTTTTAAAGGAATCCAATGAGCTTTGGCCGATACAAACGAAGTAACCGTGGAACTATCTTTTTCAATAGTTTGAAACTTTTTTCCTATAATGTACTTAATCGGATTAAGAAACATATTGAACTTTGATAAAAGATTAAATCTTTTGTGTTCTGATACAATATCCTGAAGTGGGTTAGAATTAGCATCTAAAATTTCACAAATTTTTTCAAATTGCAAAGTCTTTATATCCACGCTATCACAGGCATTTTTTAACTGAACTTTTAAGTACGAAATAAATACATTTGTAATAAATGCAGCAAACAAAACAACAATTTTCTGTATGGCATTTCGAGGAATATCAGTTTGGCCATACAAAGAGTTCGCTAAATTTGCTTTTTCTTTGGTAAATTGTTCTTCGCTTAAAGAAGACATATTGCTCAGTTGCTTTATTCTTCCGAAGTTTGTTTATTTAAATCGGTAATTAAGGCGCAGACCTTATTGGGGACAAAGTTGGTATTAGACAAGCCGTACACAGCCTTTTCTAAAAAAATCCAAGGGTAACGGCCTTCTAAAGGGTACTCACTACCGAGACCTATAGCAACTTTAAAGCAAATGTCGATGGTGTTTAGAGGCGTACTACAATGATAAAGCGTTTTATCTACGGCGACGTAGCAATCCAAGATTTCGGCCAAAGATCCAACAATGAAAGCGAGTGGTCCTAGAATTTTGTTACATTGGTTGTAGAATTCTCTTTTTGTTTTCAAAAAGTCTTGCAATTCCTCATCGGACTGAAATTAAAAAATTGTTAATAAGAGAAAGTAACTTAATTTGTTAATATTGTATTTGAAAATTTTTTTTAACAATTTTTAAATTTAATGGATTTTTATTTAAATTTAGAATATGCATTGATACACTTTTTGGAAAAAAATTGCAGTTAGAGTTTTCGATTTAATAATTATTTTTCTTAAACTTTTTAAAAATAGCTGCTCTTTTTGAGTAACGATAAGAAAAAATAACATTGACAATTACCTTTACGACCTTAATAAACGTCTCCTGTGAATCCTCTAATTTGGGTTTCCAGTGTTTCCCATTATATTTCACTTTAGCCGTGCTTGGTCCAAGTAAAATTGGTAAAAGAAACAATGATACAATTTCTCGACAGTCTAATTAAATAAGAAATTCAAGATATATCAATTATAAGTAAAAGAAATTAGTATACCTATTTATTATTAATACATACCTGTTTTCAATAGATTTTCATTTTCTTTTAAGAATTTTTTAATTTTTAATTCTTTATTTCTAAAATTGGCCAGAGCAATTATTTTCGAAGAAATCGTAGGCCACTTACTGTAGAGAATATCCTGTTCAATAGGATGTTTTAGAAAAAAATCTTGCTCGAGCTGTAAAAAAAATTAAAATATAATTCTCGCCAATATTTAAAAAGCAAAAAATACACATACCAGAAAATAACATCTAGGAATTTTTTCTCAATAATTCAAAAAATGTAATTATTTTTAAAAATTTAATTTAAATTCTCGAAAAAATCAGTTATTTAAAAAAATGTTTTTTTTAATTCTTTGTAAGAATTCAATTATTTACAAAAATATTAGAATTTTTCACAGGAATTTAATTATTTTAAAATATTTTAATAAAACTGTTTAAAAGAAATCAATTATTTTAAAATTTAATCGATCATAAATTGCCAGATTTGAAACTTTCAACATGAAAATTTCCAATTTAGTATGAATTCATTATTAAAAGATAAAAGAAAAAATAGGGAAAATTTACAAAATAGGGCTCGAGCTGTAAAAAAATTATAATATAATTGTCACCAATATTTAAAAAAACAAAATATACACATACCAGCAAATAACCTCTAGGCTGAGAGAGAGCCTTGAAATTACAAAATTTTTCAGTAATTGTCCAATCTTTTGCAACTCGTTCTCTAATTTCAAATGTCGCGCTCCATTTGGCCGAAACAGTTTCAAATGGTTCTACTGGGTGTTTGAAAAATTCCAATTTCTCGATGCCAGCTAAAACATATTGTTAAATTTTGATTTTTTGGAGACAAAAGTTAATTAAAATTTATTTTCTTATTGTTATTTTATTAAATTTTTTAAAAGTCATTCAGATATTTATTATTTATATCATGAACTTTAAAAACTTTGTTGGAAGTTGTAATTAAAAATTAATTTATTAAGTTCAAAATTTATTATTAAAAACTAAAAAAAATTATTTTTAAAATTTGTATAATCTAATCTTATTAAATTTATTGAAATTAACGGCGTAATTATATTTTTTCGATTTAAAAAACTCACGTTTCAGTTTTAGGTTATGTTCAAGTATATATGTAAACAATGTAAACGTACCATTAGAAATGCTTTGTTCACTATTAGTACTTTTATTTAAAGTAATAACTCCACATTTAATTAAGTCTCTGCGTTCGTTTATGTACTTATTATACAGTTTCCCTCGAGATTTTAATAATCCATTGCATGGTGTGTACCAGAGTCCACCGTCATATACGTTTTCGAGAGTTTCTGACGTGGATTCATTCGGAATTAACACTAATATCTCGTCTCTTATTTGCTCAAAACGTATTTTTGAAATACTAAACATAACAATAAATAGAAGAATGATGTCAAATAAAAAATGTTTAATATGTAACTATATAATTACCTATAATCTATACTTGACTCTAATTCTACTTGAATTATAGCGTCAACGAATAGGTCTCGCCACTGCGGTTGATTTGCTTCTTTTAAAGCAAACGCTTTTCTTCCCTCCAAACGATCAAACAACTTTTGCCAAAACTTAGAGTCTATTTCAATGTATAAGAATGCAACATGAATTGTGAGTTAAATATATCACAAGAAATTAGAACTCAAACACTCACTTTTCAATTCTTCGATTTCCTCCTGACTTCTCACATTTACAGCATCACTTGGCAAATCCATTATAAAACAAAAATGATTTTTCCGCAATCATTAAAAATATTTACGACTATATAAATACAGCTGATCAGTCAATTTTAATATACGGCCATAACCTCTGATCAGTCATAATTACACACGCGCTGCGCATGCGCAAGCAGATATATTTCTGGTCAAGCAAAGTTGTCGTGGTATGTTGATTTAACAGGTGGACCTGTGTTAATTCAACGTTATTGCCGTGACGGAGGACCAGTTTGTTAAATCAACGTTTCTCTTTTTCCCGTGTATTTTTAGAACATTTTTAGGATCTAATGAAAACATTTAAAAGACATTCTTAAGACTTTCTTGGAACATTTTTAGGATATATTGGGAATTTTTTAAAAAATTCTTAAAACAAGATTTTTAGGATTTATTGGGGACATTTATAAGACATTCTTAAGACGTTCTTAGAATATTTTTAGGATGCATTGGGAACATTTAAAAGATACTCTTCAGAAATTCTTAGAACATTTCTAGGATATATTGGGAACATTTAAAAAACATTCTTAAGACATTTTTAATATAGGATTTTTAGGATTGATTGGGGACATTTTAGAGACATTCTTGGGACACTTATGAAGACATCTCTGGGCGAGACATAGAATGTTTTATGGATGTCGAATGGTTGTCTTTTTCATATCCTTAAGACACTAAGACTTTGTCCTGGGACACTTTAGAATATCCTTGGGACGTCCAAAAGACAACCTGGTGCCCACTATATATAGTATCTATAATGGGACTTACATATAACGCCGTTTGTTCATTTTCTGAAGATTCCTCTGGATTATGAATTACTTTCATGTCATTTGATTCTTCGTTTTCTGTTTGTAGATGTGGTTCTTTTATGGAGAGTGATACATTATGATCCAATTGTTTTTTATCCTTTAAAGAGCTTTGGTTTCTGGGTGAATCTTTAAAAATAATTGGTGGTATTGTGAAATCATGATCATATATTTTCCTATTTTTAGGCCTGGTTTCTATAAAATCATTTGTTTCGAAATTGTCATTTACAAAATATGGCTTCTCATAATTTATATACGAGTCATCATAGTTAAAGCATCCATAACCTCTATGTTCCTCTCTTCCGTAATCATCCTGTATGTTGTATCTTCTATATTCGTCTCTGAGATAAATACTTTCTTCTTCGTCGATAAATCTGTGCTGTAATTTTCTGGATTCAACGTTATATTCTTGCAAATTCTGATCCCTGTTGTAAAAATTTTCTCTTTTATAACCTTCCGATGTTATGTCCATATTTTGACAATGTTCTTCAAAATTCGTGTTCCTATTTTGGTTATTAAATTCATTATGGCCTTGGACCCTTTTACGAACTCGTTGCCTTTGTCGTTGGTTTCTTCTTTTCCGCTGTCGGTTACATGGTTGTTCGTATTTTTTCGATGCATCTAGTTCATACATGTTACCTTGGTTTTTCGCATTTTTATGGTTGTACCAATTCTCATAAAAATCATCTATTTCATCATCAAAATAATTAAAACCTCCAACAAAATCACTTTCTTCTATCCTATGCCCATCTTGTATAATGTTATAATTATCTTGGTATATGTTTCTGTGCCATTGATGTCTAGAAATATTTTCTTGATCCCTTATTTCACAATTATATCGCTCCGATTTCCATCTTAGTATGTGGCCTTCTTGTAATAGTACTTCATATACTGATTTCATTATTATTTAATACAATTCAAACATAAACAATGAAAAATAAGTGATTCGTTTAACTTCTCTTTAGTTGGAACTGATTTTCAATTCAAAATATCGATAACAATTTTTTTGAAACGTGGTGCGGTAAGACTATTTTCTTATTTCCGCTCATGTTACAAAATTCTACTGCCTTTTTAAGTTTATACCATTTGCTCGTTTTCGATAATTTATAGAATTGCTTGACCGACATAATTACTTGAAAAAAAATTTTTGCAGTTTTTTTTGTATTAATTGATCAATTATTTTTTTAATTTTAACACTAATTTGTTGATTTATTTTTAAAAAAATTATTTTATTCAAAAAACAATATTTTTAACTTTATTTAATTATTATAATTTATTATTTTAAAATGTAAATTTAAATTTCAATTATTATTTTAATTATCTTTTAATAAAAAAATGCCAACAAATTTGTTTGAAATAAATTTATATATATATATATATATATATATATTGTCCTCTTTAATTCTTTGCTAGTTGTGACCGGCCTTGACTTTGCAATTCTACCCAGTTTGAATCGTCAGCACTCTTCCTCAATCTTCGAAATGTTTTATATATTATTTAAATAGCTGTCGCTTGTTAGTTGAAGATGCACATATCTCAATTTATGGTAAATAATAATTATTTATCAATATTTTTTAAATTGAATTTTTTTAATCAAATAAAAGTAATTAATTGAAAGTTTTTTTTTTTAACTTAAATATTTATTATTAAAAAAACTCCCATTTTTAACAATCTTTTTTTTAATCAATCTTTATATTAATGTTTATAAACCAAGTAAATTTTTTTTATTTTAATTAATTATCATTTAAAAAAATGAAGAGATTATCATAAAGTTAATTTGTAAAATAAAATTTTTTCAGTAAAGTGTCAAATGTCTTCTATAGCATGCTTACTTGGTCTTATTCTGTTTTTATTTTATTTGATTTAAATCTATTATTCGTTAAAATTAATATGGAGTAAAATTTATTTAGAATTATAATTTTACAATTATTTATTTTTTATTTAAATATCTTAATAGTTTAAATTAAATACTTCTACAAAAATATTCTTATTCAAAATTCTTAAAACCCTAATCCTTTATGTATAGGTTTATAATCACATTTTTTTATTATCTTTTTTTTTACTTTGAGTCATCATCCTAATTAATCGTAATCACTTTTTGGTTAAAAAAATTTTTTTTAATCCTCTCACTTGTCCAAGTGTCCTACGCACTTTCGACAAGGTTGTTTTTTATTCGAGGAAAAAGACCGTTTTATTGAGGGAACCAGAGCTTGCCGATTGCAATGGTAGTTACCGTTCTCAGAAACTCGACTTTAGCGAGCATAAAAGAATCTAAAACCCGCACTATTCAAAAAGATTATTATTTCTGAAAAGAATAAATTAATTAACAATAAAATCATTCGCATAATATATGGTGCATAAGCACAAAATTCAATTCAATATGTATTTGTGTTTCGTGTAATTTTATAAGTGTCAAAAAAAAATTTTCTTCTAAAAATAACTATTTCCAACCTTTATCAATTTTTATTCTTTCAATAAAATATAAAAAAGAAATCCCACCGCTGCCACCAGTTTGTTAAGTGTGAATTCGATTATTTTAATTAATATTATTAAAGAAAATCTATATATTAAGCGAATTCAGGCTTAACTTTATCGAAAGTAATTTTCGATAAGTTAAACTAAAAGACTTAATATTTATTCACCCCAAGATAAACGTTTAACTATTCATAAAATAATTAATATTTCTGAAAAAGTAGAGGATCCCCCTTTTAAGTGTACTATTAATTCAGTACCTCCGATTAGACGGTATTTTAATTGAAAATATATAAAAAGAAAAAAAAGGTTGTATATAGTTGTAGACAGTAATGACACACTTCAGTTATATGAGTAGTACAAATATAAATTTTATTCAATTCATAAAACTTGAAAAATTGATAGAAAAATCGTACAATACAATAATATAAACTATCTTTTAATTATTTACTTGTATAAATCGTAGTAAATATTATTATTAAAAAATGTCATTTTAATAGAATATAATTAATATAAGATTCTCAATATTTATATAACAATATAATATCGATAAACAACAAACAATTTTTATTTATATAATAATTATGTTTTATGTGAATTTGTATCATGTGTGTGTATAAAATATGTAAAATGGAATAATTAATAATCAACTCACCAACTTACAATTTATTATTTTTATCAAGAATGGAAAAGTATCCTGTTACTTTTCTCAGGTGAATTACTCAGATTCACACCTGTGACAGAATCTCTTATACGAATTATTTCTTCTTTTTTTAGTATTTCCTTTAATTTGTTCTTCAATTGCTTCTTTTGTTTGATTCTTTATTATTATTATCGATATAATACTTCAAATTATTCACTTAATATTCACTTTTTGTATCCTTTTTTAATTATTTATTTTCAATTCGCGTAAAAATATTAATTCACTTTAATCAATTAATGAAATAAAAATTCAAAATCAACCCTTATTTCTGGGGACAAAAATAACACCTCCGCCTTTTGCGGGAAATAAATTCACAACTATATATAATCAACCGCTTTGCGGGAAAAACAAATTATTAAAACTTTCTACCGATTTTCGGGAGGAACACTTAATTTTACGCAGCTTTACTGCGGGAGGAACAAAATCGGACTCATTCGTTAAAACGATCGAAAGTATGGATCACACCTTAAAATTAATATAAAACGATAGAGTGGGGATGCCTGTGCACACGGCTCGCCAAACTTCGTTGTTGCCAGGCAAGCTTTTTGCAAGCTTGCAAATTCCTCAAAATGGCGTGATATAGTTCGATGCTCTGTATCCTCTATTGTCAATGTTTAAGTGTATACTTTTCCTTGGTATTTTACCAATACAATTAAGAGACTTTTCTGTGGAAAGTAACTTATAGCAAAGTAGACAAATTCCTTTTGAAATAAGAGTGATATCTATATTCTTTTAATCAATTTTAGAATTATAATTTTAAAAATAATATTGAATATTATTGGGAATGAAAACAATTGAAGAATGATTATCGTTATTTTTTTAGTTTGGATATAACTTAATTATGAAAAAATAGTTTTAAGACAATTTAATTGATTAGTTAATTTTGTAAAAATCCTGTTATGTCCTGATAATATGTCTATTGAGTACTTAATTCTATTTACAAAAGTCCCAAATTTTTAATGAAATTATACAATATAACAAATTTTTAATTAATGAAAAAATTAAAAATAGTTACGAAGTCATACGTAACACTGAACAATTCTCTGCAGTAGATTTTACCAAATTTATCCAAAAATTAAAAAAAAACCAATTATTGTTTCGAGGAAAAATAGATGATGATTGATGATTGTTGCAAAGAAGAATGAAATTAATTGTGCATATATGTTATATTTTAAAATATATTTTATAATTATATCAGTGTTTAATTTACCAGAAATGTATCATATGACAAAATTACAATAATGAAATAGAAATAGAAAAAATATGTTGATGTAATAACTTAGAATTATTATTTTAAGAGAGAATAAATTTGAACAATAAATATATTTTAATTTAAATTCTTAACCGCTTGACTGCCGATGGCAAAGATCTTTGCCATTTCGGACTTTGCTCTGACTGCCTGAAAACTGACAATCTTTGCCATGACAAAAAATTATGTAAAAAAGTCAAAAATGGCTGAAAATTAGAAATAAAATAATTTCTAAAAAGTCAACGCAATGCTGAATGCGACGCACGTTTCTGTTTTTAAAAACAATAAACTTTAAAAATGTTTAAAAAATTTTAAAACAACACTTCTAGCAAATTTTTCAAAATCTTTGCCATGGACAATACAATGCATTTTTATTTTTAAAATGTTTAAAATCGCCTGAAATGAATTACTCGGGGGTTTTCGGGGTCGCTGATTACGAATATGATGTCGGTTTTTCAAAATTCAAAATGGCGGATCCAATATGGCGGACGACTTTTTAAAAAATTAATCTAAATTACCTGAAATTTGTTACTCGGGGGTTTTCGAGGTCGCTGATTACGAATATGATGTCGGTTTTTCAAAATTCAAAATAGCAGATCCAATGTGGAGGAAGATTTTTTGAACAATCAATCAATGTAACTTAAAAATAGTTAATATTTTTACAAGATGACATAATATTGAAAAATAGTGTTATTTGAAATATATAAATGTACATGTGACTCAGTTCATCTTTTTTATGAACATCTCATAAACTTTGTCATCACCTAGTATATTTATAAATAACACAGCCACACAAAAAAAATAAAGTGTCTTGATCTGGGGTCGAGACATATATATTCCGATGTATTTCGATGCGCTGAATCCGAATCAGCCATCAGAATTTGGCCAATGGGTCCTGGTTTCGTCCTAACCTCAAAAAATACCCTAAAATCGTTAAAATGGTCACTTTTGATTTATCAAAATTGAATGTAACCACATGTTGACAATTTTCTATGATCCCTTAATTCAAATAAACTATTCTATAAGCTTTTCAATTGAAAATTCATATAAAACATTAAATATATCGAAACTAACCTCAAAAACACTTCTAAGATTCCAAACAAAAAAATTATACCATACACAGCGCAATAAAAAAAGGTAAGCTCATGAAAGTTACAACTTAGGTGTTTCTATGACTGCTGATTACGAAGCCGATGTTAGTTTATCAAAATCCAAAATGGCGGATCCAATATAGAAAACAATATAATTAAAATTTGTTTGGATTGGCTTGAAAATCGTTACTCGGGGTTTTTCGGGGTTGCTGATGACGAATCCCATGTCGGTTTCTAAAAATTCAAAATGACGGATTTAATATGGCGGTCTTTATTATCAATTTTTATAATCTTAAAGTCTTACGAAATGTTAGACAAATCAATTTTTATAAGTTATAGAAATTTTTATAATCTTAAAGTCTTACGAATTGTTCGACAATTCGTAAGACTTTAAGATTATAAAAATTTATATACGGTTTGTTATCAAAGGTTCCGAAAAACCGCGAGTAATAAATTTAAAAAAATTGTTAAAATAATAAAGATCGACATATTGGATCCACCATTTTAAATTTTTAGAAACTGACATGGGATTCGTAATCAGCGACCCCGAAAAACCCCGAGTAACGATTTTCAAGCCAATCCAAACAAATTTTAATTATATTGTTTTCTATATTGGATCCGCCATTTTGGATTTTGATAAACTAACATCGGCTTCGTAATCAGCAGTCATAGAAACACCTAAGTTGTAACTTTCATGAGCTTACCTTTTTTATTGCGCTGTTTTTGGTAAAATTTATTTTTTTGGAATCTTAGATGTGTTTTTGAGGTTAGGTTCAAAATATTTAATGTTTTATATGAATTTTTAATTGAAAAGCTTATAGAATAGTTTATTTAAATTAATATACTAGCTGATGATAAAGGTTATTTAATGTTCATAAAAAAGATAAACTGAGAAAACTTAAAAATCACCTGCACATTTATACATTTCAAATATCACTATCTTTCAATATTATATCATCTTATAATTATATTAACTATTTTTAAGTTATATTAATTCATTTCTCAAACATTCGTCCGCCATATTAGATCCGCCATTTTGAATTTTGAAAAACTAACATCAATATGATGTAAGTAATCAGCGACCTCTAAAACCCCCGAGTAACAAATTTCAGGTAATTTGGATTAATTTTTTAAAAAGTCGTCCGCCATATTGGATCTGCCATTTTGAATTGTGAGAAACCGACATCATATTCGTAATCAGCGACCTCGAAAACCCCCAAGTAACAAATTTCAGGTAATTTGGATTAATTTTTCGAAAAGTCGTCCGCCATATTGGATCCGCCATTTTGAATTTTGAAAAACCGACATCATATTCGTAATCAGCGACCCCAAAAACCCCCGAGTAACAAATTTCAGATAATTTGGATCAATTTTTAAAAAAGTCGTCCGCCATATTAGATCCGCCATTTTCAATTTTGAAAAATTAACATGAGATTCGTAATCAGCGACCCCAAAAACCCCCGAGTAACAAGTTTCAGACAAATCGGACTATTTTTTATTTTTGGCATTCTGGGCACATTTAGTGTTTTTCAGCCGGCAGTTAAGGTGTTAAATTTATTTATTTCAATAAAAAATTGGTTACATATCCTCATTTCTTCAACTATTATGAGAATTATCAAAACCTAACTATTTAACATACATTCGATGACGGCGTCTTTAAAATATTTTTTAATTAAATAAAAATTAGGATTTTTAACCTTAACAATTTCTTCTTCATAGAAATTTCCAGCTAAAGGTCTATTTTTATAATCTCTGAGCAAATATGTTACTGGTGTAGTATTGTTTACCCGATCAATTGTAAAAATTTCTGTTGTCAAGTTGGGTGTGTAACCTTTCTCAAAAATATGTTTAACCCTTTAACGACGAGATGTGCTGCTTTTCAACATGAACTTCACACGCCTACAATTAGTAGAAAGAAGCCATAAAATTGTTTGAAAGGCCATATCCTACTATTTTTGGGGTCGCTCTTTCAAATAGAGTAGTCAAAATTTTCAAAAAATGATATTAAACTCTTCTTTTTCAAAAAATACTTAAAAATGTCAAGATTTTTTAATGCAATTTTATTTTAAAGAATTTTTTTCTCCGCCATAACATTTGTTAAATAGAACCAAAAGTATAAGAAGCGTGTTCCCGATAGTTGTACTTAAAAATATTCATTTCTAATTTTTATTTTTTTTCGATTTTGAATTTAAAATGGCGCTTGAAGGACAAAAAAATTTCCTAATTTTACGTAAAATTACAAACTTTTATAAAATTGTACAAATCTAATTGAAATTTGTTACACGGGGGTTTTGGGGGTCGCTGCTTATAAATCTGAAGTCAGATTCAAAAAATTCAAAATGGCGGATCCAATATGGCGGTCGAATTTTGTGAAACTCTTTGAACTCAGTTGAAACTCGATACTCGGAGGTTTTTGTGGTCGCTGATGGCGGCTTAATTTTTCAAAATTACTCAGATTTGCTTGAATTTTGTAACCTGGGGGTTTTTAGGTCGCTGATTTTGAATATGAAGTCGCCTTTAGCCTTTAAATAATTAAAGTTTCCCGATTCTTACCACGACTACGTAGGCAATATAGAGAATTTTTTTTTACTTTTTTAGTGAATTAAAATTTATTTTAGTCTTTTTTTTGTTTTTTTTCAATATTATAATTTACTTCTTTCAACTTCTTTTTTAAAATAATTAATATGTATAATGCGCTTTTTATTAAAAAATATTAATTTGTATAATGTTTTTGGGCTCGCTGATCACGAATCTGAAGTCAGATTAAAAAAAATTTAAATGGCGGAATCAAAATGGCGGTTTAATTTTTCAAAATTACTCAGATTTGCTTGAATTTTGTAACCTAGGGGTTTTTAGGTCGCTGATTACAAATATGAAGTCAGATTCAAAAAATTAAAAATCGCGGATCTAATATGGCGGTCGAATTTGGTGAAACTCATTAAATTCAGTTGAAACTCGTTACTCGGAGGTTTTTAGGGTCGCTGATCACGAATCTAAAGTCAGATTCAAAAAATTCAAACTAGCGGAATCAAAATGGCGGCTTAATTTTTCAAAATTACTCAGACTCGCTTGAAAATTGTTACTCGGAGGTTTTTAGGTCACTGATTACAAAAATAAAGTCAGATTCAAAAAATTCAAAATCGCGGATCCAAAATCGCAGCTTAATTTTCCAAAATTACTGAGATATGCATGAAATTTGTTACTCTGGGGTTTTCGGGGTCGCTGATTTTGAATATGAAGTCGCCTTTAGCCTTTAAATAATTAAAGTTAATATAGATATTTTTTTTGTTTTTTTTTTAGTTTTTTGCTTTTTTAATATTAAAATTTATTTCTTTCAACTTTTTATTAAAAACTATTTGAGGTGCAACAGTATCGAGGTAAATGCTGTTTTTCTGTCATGTACTGATGACTTTCCCGTTCTTACTTTGTTCAAATAATCTTTGCTGATGCACATAGCCAAAAATTTTGTACTTTCTATTTCCTAACAAGGAAATACTGAAAAACATGCCAGTTATATTACTGTGACAAATGCTTCAAAAAAGCGCATTATACAAATTGATATTTTTTAATAAAAAGCGCATTATACATATTAATAATTTAAAAAAAAAGTTGAAAGAAGTAAATTATAAAATTGAAAAACAAAAAAAGAAGACAAAAATAAATTTTAAATCACTAAAAAATTTAAAAAAAAATTCTCTATATTGCCTACGTAGTCGTCGTAAGAATCGGGCAACTTTAATTATTTAAAGGCTAAAGGCGACTTCATATTCAAAATCAGCGACTCCGAAAACCCCAGAGTAACAAATTTCATGCATATCTCAGTAATTTTGGAAAATTAAGCTGCCATTTTGGATCCGCGATTTTGAATTTTTTGAATCTGACTTCATATTTGTAATCAGCGACCTAAAAACCCCAAGATTACAAAATTCAAGCAAATCTGAGTAATTTTGAAAAATTAAGCCGCCATTTTGATTTCGCCATTTAAAATTTTTTTAATCTGACTTCAGATTCGTGATCAGCGACCCCAAAAACCTCCGAGTAACGAGTTTCAACTGAATTCAAAGAGTTTCACAAAATTCGACCGCCATATTGGATCCGCCATTTTGATTTTTTTGAATCTGACTTCAGATCTATAAGCAGCGACCCCCAAAACCCCCGAGTAACAAATTTTAATTAGATTTGAACAATTTTATAAAAGTTTGTAATTTTACGTAAAATTAGGAAATTTTTTTGTCCTTCAAGCGCCATTTTAAATTCAAAATCGAAAAAAATAAAAATTAGAAATGGATATTTTTAAGTACAACTATCTGGAACACGCTTCTTATACTTTTTGTTCTATTTAAAAAATGTTATGGCGGAGAAAAAAATTCTTAAAAAAAAATTGCATTAAAAAATCTTGACATTTTTAAGTATTTTTGGAAAAAAGAAGAGTTTAATATCATTTTTTGAAAATTTTGACCACGTCATTCGAAAGAGCGACCCCAAAAATAGTAGGATATGGACTTTTAAACAATTTTATGGATTCTTTCTACTAATTGTAGGCGTTTGAAATTCATGTTGAGAAGCAGCACATCTCGTCGTTAAAGGGTTAAGTTTACTTACTCTAATTTTATCTTCTTTTTCAAATTTCGGTTTCTTTTTTGAAGATTTTACAACGAATATTGTATATACATTAACACATTTAGTCCCAAATGTCCGTTTTTTTAGTACAAGTTCGAGCTTCCCGTTCTACGAGTTCCGGTTTAAAAAAAATCGGGACAAAGGTTTTCTTATGGATTTGAGTGTCCTCTTTCAGAATCTGGAAAAAAATTTCAATTTTGACTTAATAATAAAAAGTTATAATTGTTTAAACAAAAAAAACTCGTTTTTTTTTCTTTAAATGCAAATTATTTAATTGAAATCGGCTTGGGAAAAATCTGGAACATCAAAATATCGCGTCCAAAATGTTAGGACTATCAAATAGACATACTGCCAAAAACAATTTTTTACAAATTTCAAAATGGCGCCTCAATAATGGTAGCAAAAATATGCAAATTTGGAAAAATAATTTTCAAAAATTTTAACTCTACATTTTTTTTACTTTTATGCTTCATTTAAATAAAATAATGCTGCTTCAATAAAAAATATTGTTATTTGATGATATTTAACAATATTATAAACAATTATTATAAACGATTTGTAAACTATGAGCCAAAGTGGATGTAAAAAATTTATTTTCATCAATTCTCTTTTTTGGGGGAGGTAAAAATGGATATTGAAAGTAAAAAATTTAATTCAAAATTATTTTGCAATGTTTAAGAATGTTATAAACAATTTTTATAAACAATTTTGCAAAAAATGAAATAGAATAGTAGAAATTTTATTTTTTTAATTTTATTGTGCTCTCTGGTTATCAAAATGTTGCATAAGGATTAAACTTCCATTTAACATTATTTAGCAATATTTAAAAATGTTATAAACAATTTTTATAAACAATTTTCATAGAAAAACAAGTTTAGAATGAAAAGAAATATTTTTTTCACTATTCACTTGGTTTGTCATTAGAATAGATATTTAAAAGACAAATCTTTGTCTGTAATTATTTAAATTTTTTTACAATGTTATAAACAATTTTTTAAAAAATTTTTTATAAAAGAAGATGTTCAGAGTGGACAAAAATATTCTTTTCTTCACTACTAACTTTCCTTTGTCATTAAAAGTGAAATCTAAAGTATCTATTGTTTATAAAAAATTTCTAAACAATGTATAAAAATGTTGTAAACAATTCTTATAAACAATTTGCTAAAAATGAAGTACCATCATGTAAAAAAAGCATTTTTTTATTATATAATACCTTCTTGTAATCAAATTCTTTGTTTTAGATATATTCTTTCATTTAACATTATTCAGCAATTTTTATAAACAATTGTCATAGAAAAATCAGTTTAGGGTAGAAAAAAATTTTGATTTTCTTTATTTGTTTGTTTGTGATTAGAATAGATATTTAAAAGTCAAATCTTTGTCTGTAATTATTTAAAATTTTTTTTACAATGTTATAAACAATTTTTTTTAAAAAAAGATGTTCAGAGAAGAAACAAATTTTTTCTTTACTACTTACTTATTCTAACATGAAAATGAAAACTGATGATTCAACCGTTTATCCAAAATTTATAAAAAATTTTTAAATTGTTTATAAAAATTGTTTATAACATTGTTAAAAATTGCTATATAATGTTAAATGAAATATATCTATAACAAAGAATTTGATTACAGGAAGGTATTATATAATAATAAAATGCTTTTTTTCCATGATGGTACTTCATTTTTAGCAAATTGTTTAGAAGAATTGTTTACAACATTTTTATACATTGTTTACAAATTTTTTATAAACAATAGATACTTTAGATTCCACTTTTAATGACAAAGGAAAGTTAGTAGTGAAGAAAAGAATATTTTTGTTCACTCTGAACATCTTTTTTTATAAAATTTTTTTTTTAAAATTGTTTATAACATTGTAAAAAAATTTAAATAATTACAGACAAAGATTTGTCTTTTAAATATCTATTCTAATGACAAACCAAGTGAATAGTGAAAAAAATATTTCTTTTCATTCTAAACTTGTTTTTCTATGAAAATTGTTTATAAAAATTGTTTATAACATTTTTAAATATTGCTAAATAATGTTAAATGAAAGTTTAACCCTTATGCAACATTTTGATAACCAGAGAGCATAATAAAATTAAAAAAATAAAATTTCTACCATTCTATTTCATTTTTTGCAAAATTGTTTATAACATTCTTAAACATTGCAAAATAATTTTGAATTAAATTGTTTACTTTCAATATCCATTGTTACCTTCCCCAAAAAAGAGAATTGATGAAAATAAATTTTTTGCATCCACTTTGGCTCATAGTATTCAAATTGTTTATAATAATTGTTTATAATATTGTTAAATAACATCAAATAACAATATTTTTTATTGAAGCAGCATTATTTTATTTAAATGAAGCATAAAAGTAAAAAAATTTAGAGTTAAAATTTTTTAAAATTATTTTTCCAAATTTGCATATTTTGGCGGCCATTATTGAGGCGCCATTTTGAAATTTGTAAAAAATTGTTTTTGGACGCGATATTTTGATGTTCCAGATTTTTCCCAAGCCGATTTCTATTAAATAATCTGCATTTAAAAAAAACACTAAAGAAACGAGTTTTTTTTGTTTGAACAATTATAACTTTTTATTATTAATTCGAAATTGAAATTTTTTTCCAGATTCTGAAAGAGGACACTCAAATCCATAAGAAAACCTTTGTCCCGATTTTTTTTAAAACCGGAACTCGTAGAACGGGAAGTTCGAACTTGTACTTAAAAAACGGACATTTGTGACTAAATGGGTTAAATAAAATTGCCTTTTCAATATTTCTGTTTACATTTTTTGGTTTCATTTTAATGGTTTGATGCTTAGTGTTATTGTACGAGAAAAGTAAATTTTGTAAAATATCTAACTATTTGCAACTGCCTTGTAAACTAAATTGCATTCACATTTTTTTATGGTACGATTAAAGCGTTAACAAATCGAAGCTTTTAAATTACTAATTGTAGAATACAGATTTATTTTATATTGTTGCATGAGATTTTTGCAAATAAAGTTGTAATATCATTGCAGTTGAAATATCTTTACCTGATTTATTCTTTACAGGAATAGCCCAGGCGAATTTAGAAAAATTATCAATGATGGTTAAGATGTATTTGTAGTTTCTATTTATCTTTGCGTATGTAGCATATCCACGAGGTCGGCTTCCCAAGTGTCATCGATTGCTCGTGTCAACCTTTTGCCTAGCATAATTTCTTCTAGCTGGTTTATGTAATTCTCTAACTAGAGCTTCTTTTTCTACATCTATATTTTCTAATCAAGATTTTTTATTATCTTCAAGTGTACTAAGTCTTTTGTCTAACGTAGTAAGGATCTCTTTATTAATTGCCAACCACTCTATATTTCTCTCAATACTTATTTTTAGATTCTGTAAATATTTGTTTATAGAATCTTCTAGCTTTGTTATTCTTATATTATTGTTAAGTATGTCAAATCTCGACGATCCTAATATCTCATAAATATCGTTGACTTCAGAGTTAACAATTTTTTTCACAAGACTCAAATTAGTTGCTTCACATTCATTTAAAGTTTGCTTGCTTCTCTTAATTCTTTCATGATTGTTAAAATTTCGTTTGTGTGACTTGCATTTCCTGCTGTTTGAGATGCTAACAGTAAACGAAGAACGTAAATCCATTTGGTTTTTTTTGTTTAGCAAGCACAAATTCAGGCAGAGCCTCATCATCATCATCATCATCATCATCATCATCATCATCATCATCATCATCATCATCATCATCATCATCATCATCATCATCATCATCATCATCATCATCATCATCATCATCATCATCATCATCATCATCATCATCATCATCATCATCATCATCATCATCATCATCATCATCATCATCATCATCATCATCATCATCATCATCATCATCATCATCATCATCATCATCATCATCATCATCATCATCATCATCATCATCATCATCATCATCATCATCATCATCATCATCATCATCATCATCATCATCATCATCATCATCATCATCATCATCATCATCATCATCATCATCATCATCATCATCATCCATCATCATCATCATCATCATCATCATCATCATCATCATCATCATCATCATCATCATCATCATCATCATCATCATCATCATCATCATCATCATCATCATCATCATCATCATCATCATCATCATCATCATCATCATCATCATCATCATCATCATCATCATCATCATCATCATCATCATCATCATCATCATCATCATCATCATCATCATCATCATCATCATCATCATCATCATCATCATCATCATCATCATCATCATCATCATCATCATCATCATCATCATCATCATCATCATCATCATCATCATCATCATCATCATCATCATCATCATCATCATCATCATCATCATCATCATCATCATCATCATCATCATCATCATCATCATCATCATCATCATCATCATCATCATCATCATCATCATCATCATCATCATCATCATCATCATCATCATCATCATCATCATCATCATCATCATCATCATCATCATCATCATCATCATCATCATCATCATCATCATCATCATCATCATCATCATTATTATTATTAAAAATTCTGCAGGCACATAACCATATGTTTTTGGGGTCGCTCTTTCAAATGGCGTTGTCAAAATTCCCAAAAAGTGCCATTTAACCATTATTTTTTTCAAAAATACTCAAAAAATACAAAATTTTGGAAAGTAATTTTTTTTAGATCCAATTTTAGTTAGTATATTAATTTTTCCAGGTCACCTAAGGTATACAAAACGTGTTCACGATAGTTCTAGTTTGAAAATATGCTTTGCGTTTTAAGATTTTTTGATTTTATTAATTCAAAATGGCGCCTGAAAATAAATTTTTTTTCAAAATTTAACACAGGATAGACAAAATTTTCAAAAATTGTTGAATTCGCTTGAAACTTGTTGCTCGGAGATTTTTGGGGTCGCTGATTACGAATCTGATTTCAGATTTTAAAAATTCAAAATGGGGGATCCAATATGGCGGACGACAAATCTAAAACTTTATCGTATTGTCTTCAAATTTGTTACTCGAGGTTTTTCGGGGTCGCTGATTACGAATCTGAATTCAGATTTTCAAAATTCAAAATGGCGGATCCAATATGGCAGACGTCAAATCTAAAACTTTATCGTATTGTCTTCAAATTTGTTACTACGGGGGTTTTCGGGGTCGCTGATTACGAATCTGAGGTCAGCTTTTTAAAATTCAAAATGGCGGATGCAATATGGCAAACGACAAATCTAAAACTTTATCGTATTGTCTTCAAATTGGTTACTCGGGGGTTTTCGCGGTCGCTGATTACGAATCTGAATTCAGATTTTCAAAATTCAAAATGGCGGATCCAATATGGCGGACGACAAATCTAAAACTTTATCGTATTGTTTACAGAAAGTGAATTTATCATTCGGTTTACAAATATTAAATGAGAAGAAGCTATCAATTTTCCGAATCAAATAATTAAGTCTTAAATAAATCTCTATAAGCTCGTGGGCTTCATATGTATTGACAGCACAGCTGCCCTAATACAGAAACCTGCTTAATCAGAAAAATATTTTCGAAATTAATTAATAATTTCAAAATTATCAAAGAACTTAGAAAAAAGCGGTAGCATGGTGGGATACGAGCCCACGACCTTTCTATTGCCGGTAGACTGCTCTGACCACTGAGCTACATGCACCCCGAGATTCTCCAAGTTCCTTGAAATATACTATCACTTCCTACATTATTTTGATGATAACGCAGGAAGTGTCTTAAAAATAGTAAGCCATATTTTCAATTTCAAAGGCGATGATAATTTACAGAAAGTGAATTTATCATTCGGTGCATGTAGCTCAGTGGTCAGAGCAGTCTACCGGCAATAGAAAGGTCGTGGGCTCGTATCCCACCATACTACTGCTTTTTTCTAAGTTCTTTGATAATTTTAAAATTATTAATTAATTTCGAAAATATTTTTCTGATTAAGCAGGTTTCTGTATTAGGGCAGCTGTGCTTAATTATTTGATTCGGAAAATTGATAGCTTCTTCTCATTTAATATTTATCGTATAGTCTTCAAATTTGTTACTCAGGGGTTTTCGGTGTCGCTGATTACGAATCTGAATTCAGATTTTCAAAATTGAAAATGGCGGATCCAATATGGCGGACGACAAAGTTAAAACTTTATCGTATTGTCATCAAATTTGTTACTCGGGGGTTTTCGGGGTCGCTGATTACAAATCTGACATTAGTGTCAATGGTTTAGTATCAATGTATCAGTATCAATGTATAGATATAAATGTATTAGTATCAATGTATTAGTGTAAATTTTTTTACTATCAATGTATTAGTGTCAATGTATAAGTGTCAGTGTTTTATCTTATCAGTGTTTTATTAGTATCTGTGTATTATTATTAATGTATAAGTATCAATGTATAAGTATCGATGTATTAGTATCAATGTATATGTATCAATGTATGAGTATCAATATATAAGTATCAATGTATAAGTATCAATGTATAAATATCAATGCATAAATATCAACGTATAAGTATCAATGTATTTGTATCAATGTAATGACAATTTTTGTGCGGATGATACATTCTGCAATAACGAATGCTACACTATTGTACAACCTTCACACGAACACAAGGATCTATTTTTATTACAAAATTTAATTCAAAACCATTGAAAATTAAAACACAAAAAACTTTAAGCATTAAACAAAAAATTTTTTTTTAAATAAAAAATGATTCTCAAATCCCAAAACCCCCCCGAGTAACAAATTTGAAGACAATACGATAAAGTTTTAGATTTGACGTCCGCCATATTGGATCCGCCATTTTGAACTTTGAAAATCTGAATTCAGATTCGTAATCAGCGACCCCGAAAACCCCCGAGTAACAAATTTGAAGACAATACGATAAAGTTTTAGATTTGTCGTCCGCCATACTGGATCCCCCATTTTGAATTTTTAAAATCTGAAATCAGATTCGTAATCAGCGACCCCAAAAACCCCCAAGCAACAAGTTTCAAGCGAATTCAACAATTTTTGAAAATTTTGTCTATCCTGTGTTAAATTTTGAAAAAAAATTTATTTTCAGGCGCCATTTTGAATTAATAAAAACAAAAAATCTTAAAACGCAAAGCATATTTTCAAACTAGAACTATCGGGAACACGTTTTGTATACCTTAGGTGACCTGGAAAAATTAATATACTATCTAAAATTGGATCAAAAAAAAAATTACTTTCCAAAATTTTGTATTTTTTGGATATTTTTGAAAAAAATAAGGGTTAAGTGGCACTTTTTGGGAATTTTGACAACGCCATTCGAAAGAGCGATCCCAAAAACATATGGGTATGTGCCTGCAGAATTTTTAAAAATTTTTTTCTTTCAATAATAAGAGTTTGAAATCGAAGTTAGAAATCAGTACATTTGGTCGTTAAAGGGTTAAGACGAACAATGGAGAATTCTTAGAAGATAACATACTTTTCCCTCCATAACTCTCTACGAACATCCCACTTTTTGTTAATTTTAGAGTATATAAGCAAGAGCTTTCTTTAAGAAACTTGTCAAATGTTCCGGTGCGGTTTTATAGACCAGTAGTCATTGTAGAGGGATCCTTCAGTTTTATACGAAGTTGTATTATTCTTTCTTTAATCGGCAATTGCAGATAGAATTGTACTCGATTATTGTGCAAGTCTACTTTGTTTTTCACTTAGAAACAAGTTTCTTTCCCTAAGGGGTGCAAGAAAAGCAATTTGACACTAAGAATTTATAATTTCAATATATTAACTGTCGTATTTTGCGTGTCAAGTTTCATTAATTGTAGTTTTTCACTAATTCTTTCTTTAATCGGCAATTGCGGATAGAATTGTACTGGATTATTGTGCAAGTTGCTTTTCTCACACTTAGAAACAAGTTTCTTTACGTAATAGGTGCAAGTGGCGAAAAGTAACACTTAGAAGCGGTACTAACTCTTGAAACAAACGCAAAAATCTCAAAGTTGTGAACGTTATATAAGTGTAACAAAGCAAACTTTCTAGTTTCGTTTAAATTGAAACAACTTCTTGAAGACCAAACTTATAACGACCAGCGCTTTATCATTAAAAATTACGACTACATTGTAAGTAAAAGTAAGTAACATTTGTGTAAATTATTGTAAACATTTATTTAAAAGGCAAATAAATTATTAAAAGGGAATATTCATTTGTTTTAACACAAAACCCGTAGTTTTGACAAGTACAAACGATCCTACTTAAAAATAAAGGTCAAGCTTTACCAACTTGACCATAATCAGCCTACCATTCCTCCAAAATTCTTTAACCTAAACTAATACACTCGCCTTCTGCTCGGGATGTAATAGTTGAATTACACGTTCCCGGATAACAATCTTCTGCTATAAAATTAGCTCTAAAAGGTGCACGTGTAGCTGTGAAAGTAGCAGGTGGAAAATGCAAAGTGAAACAACCTCGAATTTTACCAATACCGAAAAAAATTGGTGGTTTTTTACCATTTCTTATATCACTCTTTACTAGTCTTAGTGCAATAGAAGATCTATCTGGTGAAGCAGCTGGAATAGCAAAAGCAGCTAAAACTCAACTGGAAGAAAGTCAACGTCATAATAGAGCCATGGAATCTCTAGCTGTAGCAAAAGGTCTGAGATCTTAATCAGTATAAACAAGATTAGAATTAGCATGTGCTGTTGGAAAAAGGAAAAAAGGCAAAAAAAATGTAAATTTACCAAAACGAGCGTTTACTAATTACGATATACTTAAATATGCTAAAATATTAAAAAATTCCACACTTTCGTGGTGTTCTCATGCGTGATAAGTTCCCAGTTTCAGGACCATATAAATTTGAGTCAGCTATAGTAAATTTAGATAGTTAATAATTTTAATGCCAGTACTTACTGGGTAGCTTATAGTAAGATGAAAAATAATGTTGTATGTTTTAATAATTTTTGTGATATTCAACTACCTACAGATCTTGTGAATTATTTCGGTGTTAAAATTATTAAATACAACAACAAAAGTTATCAAAATTTTAATACCTTTGTGTGTGATCATTTGTGTATAAAATGTCTGTTAAATCAGCACACGGATAAAAATATGTTTACTACTCAAAAGTAAAAAAATGGAAACATTGAGTTTAGTATAAATGAAACTATCAATATGAACGATTCAATAACATTTACCTTGTCAGGTAAATCATCAATATTGGAGACACAATATTATCCACCAATTGAATTGTTGCCTCAAAAGAATTATGTACTTGGGCTTGTTGAATTTCTTACATTTAATTCAATTCCAAATATAGATATTGGATACAATAAGTTTTATGTTGATCAAGAAGAAATAACTATACCAACTGGTAGCTACGAAATTGGTGATATGCAGCGCTATTTACAAAGTGTTTTAAAACCTAAATTGATTTTCAAAAAGATGATTCAATAGCCAGTTTATTAGGATTTGAACCTTAAATTCTTGAAGCTGATAAATTTTTCCAATTTAACCCTTTAACGACGAGATGTGTTGCTTTTCACCATGACTTTCAAACGTATAGAATTAGTAGAAAGAAGCCATAAAATTTTTCAAAAAGCCATATCCTACTAATTCTGGGGTCGCTCTTTCCAATAGCATGGTCAAAATTTTCAAAAATGAAATTTAACCCTTCTTTTCTTCAAAAATACTTAAAAATGTCAAGTTTTTTGAAAGGCATTTTTTAAAAGAATTTTTTCTCCGCCATAACATTTTTTAAATAGAACAAAAAGTACCAGAAACGTGTTCTCAATAGTTGTACTTGAAAAATATCCATTTCTAATTTTTATTTTTTTCGATTTTAAATTTAAAATGACGCTTGAAGGACAAAAAAATTTCCTAATTTTACGTAAGATTACAAACTTTTTCAAAATTGCTCAAATCTAATTGAAATTTGTTACTCGAGTGTTTTGGGGGTCGCTGATTACGAATCTGAAGTCAGATAAAAAATTCAAAAAGGTGGATCCAAAATGGCGGTCGAATTTTGTGAAACTCATTGAATTCAGTTGAAACTCGTTACTCGGAGGTTTTTTTGTTTGCTGATCACGAATCTGAAGTCAGATTCAAAAAATTTAACATGGCGGATCCAAAATGGTAGCTTAATTTCCCAAAATTACTGAGATTTGTATTAAATTTGTTACTTTGGTTTTTTCGGGGTCGCTAATTTTTAATATGAAGTCGCCTTTAGCCTTTAAATAACACAGGCCTACAAAATTTAAAATTTTGCCAGACCCAAAAACCGGACAAGTCATTTTCGATGTATTTCCTTACCTTGAATCCAAAACTGGAAGCGAAATTGCTCTATCACGTCAGGATTCGGAGATATTTTAACCTAAAAGTGTGAAAAAGGCCATTTTTAGAAACATTCGTCTCTTAATAAAATATAAATTTTTTTTTAATATTCAAACGAGTTTTAAATGAAAGTAAAATTATTCACCTTTCAAAATTTTCTAGATCCGATCCGATCTGACATTTTTTCTCTAAGATACAACAATTTAAAGTTCAGGTTACACGACCTGAAAGATAGGAAAAATAAAAAAAAATAATTAGAAAGTACTTTAACTTAATCATCTGATTCTTAATGTTTTTCAGATCGTTGATTACAAAGCCGATGTCAGATTTTCGAAATTCAAAATGGCGGATCTAATACGGCAGATATATTTTTTAAATATTTCATGGATTTGTTTGAAACTCTTTTCTCTGGGGTTTTTAAGGTCGCCAAATACAAATCCGATGTAAGATTTTCGAAATTCAAAATGGCGGATCTAATGTGGTGGAAATATTTTTTAAAAATTGAACGTGATCGCTTGAAACTCTTTACTCAAAGGTTTTTGAGTTCGCTTATTGCGACTCTGGTGATGTTATGCTTAATCGTTTTGTTAAAAAAAGTGTCTCAAAATCTGTTATTGAACCAATTATTATGGCGTAAACCTTCTAAAATACCAATAAAATAGTCTATGCTGACGTTTCTAATATTCCTGGAGCTAAATTAGGCAAAAAGGAAGATTAAAAAGAAATGGAAAATGATATCGACGTTGATGATTATATTATCGAAAATGAATCAGTAAAGAGTTTCAAGTGATTCCGTGAAATTTAAATAAAATTTATCTGAAATATTATATCTGTCATTTTTAATTTCAAAATTTTGACATCGGCTTAGTAATTAGTGACCTCAAAAACCCCAGAGAAAAAAGTTTCAAGCTAATTCGTTGAATTTTAAAAAAACATGTCTGCCATATTTGACCCGACATTTTGAATTTCGAAAATCTGACACCGGTTTCGTGATTAGCGAGCTAAAATACTTCAAGAATATAAACTTAAGGTTCTTTCCAATTATTTCGGTTTCTGGGTCTAAAATTTGTAGGTGTGTATAATTCTCACCACGAGGAGGTAGGCAATATAGAGAGTCATTTTTTACAGTGATTTTGAATTTTTTTTGTCTTTTGGTTTTTATTTTTTTTTGTTTTTTCAATTTGATAGTTTTTCATTTTGCATTTTGAGATGCAACAGTATTCAGGTAATGGTGTTTTTCTGTCTCATGTACTGGCGACTTTCTCGTTCTTACTTTGTTCAAATAATCTTTGCTGATGCACATTGACAAAAATTTTGTACTTTCTTTTTCCGAACAAGGAAATACTGCAAAACATGCAAGTTATATTACTGTGACAATTGCTTTAAAAAAGCGCATAATACAAATTAATATTTTTTAATAAAAAGTTAAAGGTAGATTCCACGTCAGTTCAACACACTTATTTTCATGACCTGTTGGGATTTGGCTGTACTTTTGTAAATTTATTACTTTTATAGTAATAAACAACTCCACCAAATATTTTTTCAAAATTTTAGAAATTACCAAAAATATAGCATTTTCAAAATTTTTGTCTTTTTTTAAAAAAGTGCTATAACTTCCGTTCTAATTAACCGATTTTGGATTTTAAATAAAGGATTTCTTTGGTTTTATGTATATTTTAAGATACAATTAATATAAAAAAGAAAAATTCAAAAAAATTTTTTTTTGAAATTTTGAAAAATTAAAAATCCGTTTTTGAAAAAACATCGTCTTCAATTTTTTTCAAAATTTTATTAAATGTTAGGGCAAATGTGCTCTACAAATTACAAACATATGGGTCAAAATTCCTTAACTGCCCAGGTAAAAAAATGAATTTTCTCTAAACTTTGCTAAAATGTTACTATTATTAGTGGAAATATAAACATTAATTTTTTTTAATTTGATAAAATATTTTTTGAGTTATGGGATAGGTTACGAAAAAATAAAAAACACCAAGTAGAACTTGGTTAATACAATTTTTTAGGACCCGTACTAAGAATGCGTCTTATTCGGGAAAACGTATTAGGTGGGATATAAAATTATAATGTTTAATTGCAGAGACTACCATAAACGAGCGTCTTAAGCGGGAAATCGTATTAAACGGGATCTACTATATATTGAATTTAAGAATTTGACCTTAAATTTCAAGGTTATATTAACAGAAAACAACTTTTTTCATCACCAGCTTCTAGCCCGTAAAAACCCCTTTAAAAATCACTATTCATACTTTTAATTTGATTAATTTTACTTATCAACATATTAAATCGAAAAAAAGATATTTTTAAACAAGTCCAAATTTTGAAACTCCATAACTCAAAAAATATTTTATCTATTTAAAAAAAATTAAAATTTATATTTCCACTAATAATAGTAACATTTTAGCAAAGTTTAGAGAAAATTTATTTTCTTACCTGGTCAGTTAAGGAATTTTGCCCTATATGTTCGTAATTTGTGGTTACGTTTTATTTTATTACTCCGAATTCCTTTGAGATCCTAAGATAAAACTTACAGGACATGTAGAGCACATTTGCCCTAACATTTAATAAAATTTTGAAAAAACTGATTTTTAATTTTTCAAAATTTAAAAAGAAATTTTTTTTGAATTTTTCTTTATCATATTAATTGTATCTTAAAATATACTTAAAACCAAAGAAATCCTTTTTTTAAAATCCAAAATCGGTTAATTAGTACCAAAGTTATAGCACTTTTTAAAAAAAGAGACAAAAATTTTAAAAATGCCATATTTTTGGTAATTTTTAAAATTTTGAAAAAATATTTGGTGGAGTTGTTTATTACTATAAAAGTAATAAATTTACAAAAGTACAGCCAAATCCTAACAAGTCATGAAAATAAGTGTGTTGAACTGACGTGGAATCCATCTAAAAGAAGTAAATTATCAAATTGAAAAAACAAAAAAATCAAAACCAAAAAACGAACAAAAATCAAAATCACTAAAAAAGTTTTTATGAAAATGATTCTCTATTAGATTTGAGCAATTTTGAAAAAGTTTGTAATCTTACGTAAAATTAGGAAATTTTTTGTCCTTTAAGCGCCATTTTAAATTGAAAATAAAAAATAAAAATTATATATGACTATTTTTTAAGTAAAACTATCGGGAACACGTTTCTGGTACTTTTTGTTTTATTTAAAAATAGTAATGGAGGAGAAAAAATTCTTTTAAAATAATTGCTTTCAAAAAACTTGACATTTTTAAGTATTTTTGAAAAAAAGAAGGGTTTAATTTCATTTTTTGAAAATTTTGACCACGTCATTGGAAAGAGCGACCCCAAAATTAGTAGAATGTGGCCTTTTGAAAAATGTTATAGCTTCTTTCTACTAACTGTAGGCGTTTGAAATTCATGGTGAAAAGCAGCACATCTCGTCGTTAAAGGGTTAATTTACCAATGTCTATTATAAATGTAATCGCATTACGTGTTGAATGTAATATTACAACCGGTGTATGTATAAACAATCAAAAGGTTCACACAATTCATGAAGTTTTTCCAACTGTTCCACCAAGATATAAAATAGTGGAAGTACCTTCTCATGTTATTTACTTGCCTATAGCAGTCAAGAGCATTGATCAATTTCAAGTAAGAATTGCACAGCCACACAAAAAAAGAAAAGTGTCTTGATCTGCGGTCGAGACATATATATTCCGATGTATTTCGATGCGCTAAATCCGAATCCGTCATCAGAATTTAGCCAATGGGTCCTGGTTTCGCCCTAACCTCAAAAAATACCTTAAAATAGCTAAAATGGTCGCTTTTGAATGATCAAACTTGAATCTAAGCGCATATTAGCAAGTTTCTAAGGTCCTTTATTTTTAATAAACTATTCTATAAGCTTTTCAATTGAAAATTCATATAATAAATTAAATCTATCGAACATAACCTCAAAATTATAACTAAGCTTCCAAACAAACAAATTATATCATACACTTCGCAATAAAAAATTTGTAAGCTCATGAAATTTACTATTTAGGTTTTTCTGTGATTACTGATTACGGACCCTATGTCAAGTTTCCAAAATCCAAAATGGCGGATCCAATATGGCGGACACAATTATAAAAATTTGTTCGGATTTGCTTGAAAATCATTACTCTGGGGTTTTCGGGGACGCTGATGACGAATCTGACATTAAATTTTTATTTGTTCACCCTTAAATATTTCTAATAATTAATTTCAAGTCGATATATTTATTGTGTGTATTTAATCTTTAAATGTATGCTATTGCTACTTCATGGTTCAGAATTTCTCCTTGTTAGCATTTTTCGCCTGTATCTGTAACCAGGGCACCTCCACGTGGTGACGGTGGGCAACGGATCCATATTGGCAGAGTCCTTGGGTTAACGGCGTTCATGCCGTCATGGCAGATACAGGAAGAAAATGTTTTACGATGCAGGGATTAGGAACCCCAGTATCGGCGTCTGGTCAGGGTGGGAAAGCGGGCCCTCCGACGTCGTCATTCATTGATGGGTAACTTGGTTGATAAAGAGTCCGATGCTACAAGAAAAGTGACTTCTCGACTACATAATTCTAACAAAATTCCCGATTCCTTTTGTTACATTTGTAAGAAATATGAAGTCAGCTCCTTGCTGAAAAAAATAGATAAAGAACGCAAATTGTTTTGGTCGTAAATTATTACACCAAGAAACAAATTGGGTTCCTCATATTGTTTGTAACTTCTGTAGACTTATGTTGTATCGCTCAAAAAATTCGAAAGTTGAAAAATATCTAAAGTTCTCTACACCCACGATATGGAAGAAACCACGAAATTTAAAAGACTGCTATTTTTATATAAATGACATCAAAGAAATTACCTCAAAAAATAAGAGTTCCATTACATATATAAATGTGTCAACAGTAATCAGACCTACTGAAATTGATCGAAAAGCAGGAAAACTTGATGTTACTTTTAAAATATGTCGAAAAAGTAGAAGTCAATAATGAAACAGAAGAATTTAGTAGTGGCAGTGATGAAAATGACAATGATGATGAGGAAAATGAGTTCACCGCGTATTACAATAAAGAAAAAAAGCCAGTATTAGTATCGCAACAGGAGCTAAATGATTTTATTAGAAATCTAGGTTTACCAAAAGATGGTGCAGAATTTGCTGCTTCATTTATGAAGAAAAGAAACATCTTGCATCCGAATACGAAAGTGTCATTTTATAGAGATAGAGATAAAGAGTTCCGAAAATATTTTACGAAAGATGAAGAGACATCATTGGTGTACTGTACTGACATAATAGGTTTGATGGACAATTTAAAAGAAAATGTGTATAGAGATGAAGACTGGAGACTTTTTATCGATTCCTCCAAACGTAGTATAAAAGCCGTTTTACTACACAATACAAATGTCTACTCTCCTGTTCCAATAGCTCATTCTACACAAATCAAAGAAGAATATAATAATATAAAAATGCTTCTAGAGAAAGTGAATTATCAAAAACACAAACGGTTAATTTGTGGTGATTTGAAAATTATAACAATATTACTGGGTCAACAATCGGGTTTCACGAGAGAGCAATGTTTCTTGTGTCTATGGAATAGCAGAGATCGTGCTAATCATTACAAGAAAAAAATTGGCCTTCAAGAGATTCGTTTAAAGCAGGTTCTCACAACGTCATTCATCAAAGTTTGGTAGACCGCGAAAAAATTATATTTCCATTTCATCACATTAAGCTTGGTGGGATTAAGCAATACGTGAAAGCGTTAGATAAGGACGGTTTATGCTTCAAGTACATTGCAAAAAAATTTCCAACTGTTTCTGATGCTAAATTAAAACAAGGGGTATTTGATGGACCACAGATTCGAGCATTATTTAAAGACAAGAATTTCGTTTCTCAAATGACCGACACTGAAAGGGCAGCTTGGGAAAGTTACAAAGAAGTTTCAACAAATGTTCTAGGAAACATTAAGAGTCCCGAATCTAAACAAATTGTAGCCCAAATGCTTAAAAACTTTCAAAAATTAGGATGTTTAATGAGTTTAAAACTACACATCCTCATTTCGCATCTGAATAAGTTTCCCGAAAATTGCAGACATTACAGCGAAGAACAAGGAGAGCGATTTCATCAAGATATCAAATTGATGGAAGAACGATATCAGGGAAGATGGGATGAGGTAATGATGGCTGACTTTTGTTGGATGTTGAAGAGAGAAACGAGTAGAAAAGGAAAAAAACGTAAACGAAACCCTTTACATCGGTCATTTGAAGAAAAAAGAACACGGTATAGTAGCAAGACAATGGACTGAAGAGATGTTCCCAAAAAACCGCAAGTAATAAATTTGAAAAAAATCGTTAAAATAATAAAGAGTGCCATATTGGATCCGCCATTTGGAATTTTTAAAAACGAACATGGAATTCGTCATCAGCGACTCCGGAAACCAACCCCCTGAGTAACGATTTTCAAGCAAATCCGAACAAATTTCCATAATAGTGTCCACCATATTGGATCCGCCATTTTGGATTTTGGAAACTTGACATAGGGTCCGTAATCAGTAATCACAGAAAGACCTGAATATTAAATTTCATGAACTTACAAAATTTTTATTGCGCTGTATATGATATAATTTGTTTGTTTGGAGGTTTAGATGCATTTTTGAGGTTATGTTCGATAGATTTAATTTATTATATGAATTTTCAATTAAAAAGCTTATAGAATAGTTTATTAAAAATAAAGGACCTTAGAAACTTACTAATATGCGCTTAGATTCAAGTTTGATCATTCAAAAGTGACAATTTTAGCGATTTTAAGGAATTTTTTGAGGTTAGGGCGAAACCAGGACCCATTGGCTAATCGAGAAGATAACAAAAGTAAAAGTTGTATGCATCTGTTTTGTGGTTTTTTTCTTTAAAAAGTTTTCTATTTACCAAAGAAAATAGAAGATGAAGATGTGTTAAATATTGCAAAACCAATCGGCTACAATCAATCTATTGCTCACTATGAGATTCATGCTCATCTGCCATATGCCTTTAGCAACATTTAAAAACAGTGATGAAATAAGACTAGCTGTACAAAACCAGGATCATTGTGTGCTGCCAAGCAAGAGTTTTTTTGCATATTCAGGGAAAATTAATAAAAGAAAACGGATTACCTGTTATACATACTAGGTGTGTCAACAATGTCATCTGTCATCTGTTTGAAGAAGCTCTTTATGAACTTAACGCTATTGAAATTGATAAAACTTAAAATGTTGGTCTTACAAGTCTCATGAAAAATTACGTTTCAGTCTATGGAGTTCAAAGTAAATTTTTAGAAAACGCTAGTTAGTTTTCGACTAGTAATGCAAATACTGTTCTTGTTGATAACCTTGGAAATTTTTATATTTTATTACCATTTAATATTCTATTTAGCTTTGCTGAGGACTACCAAAGAATTATTGTTAATGCAAGGCATGAATTAATTTTAACGAGAGCAAGAAGTGATGTGAATGCGATTCTACAGACAAGTGAAAAACAAAGTATAGTATCTATTAATAAGATTGAGTGGTTATTACCTAATGTTCGCTTGTCTGATTCACGTAAATTCAAATTACTAAAATATATTGAGAAAGACCCACTTATTCCAATTAGCTTTCGAACGTGGGAACTCTATGAGTATCGTTTACTACTACAGACAGACAATCATGTGTGGACAATTAAAACATGAACACAGTTGGAAAACCCTTGTTTGATAATTTTAAGGTTTTCAGACGAATCGAAAAAATGTTAATAATAGAAATACTAGTCATTTTGATCATTGTCAAATTACAAATGTTAAATTATTTTCAAACAATCAAAGTTATTCATCTGGAAATTTGAGTTTAGATTTTGAAAAACGACACTATGCAGTCCTTTATGATACGTATACCACTTTTCAAGCGAGCTATTACAATGAGGAACAACAGAAATATTTGTCAAAAAATGAGTTTTTTGAATATGCTCCACTTATAGTAATTCATTGTTTAAGACAAAATGAGTCAATAAAATACGGCCCTGTTGATATTCGTCTGGAATTTGAAGCAAAGGAAAATTTACCAGACTAAACAGCAGCTTATTGTCTTATTTTACATGATAGAATTGTTGAGTACAGACCAATTAGTGGTGGAGTTAAAAAAATTGTTTGAAAAAATCATATAAATTAATTAATATTTTTAATAATACATTTAATCTTTAGAACAATGGCATGCATTGTAGATGTGCAATGTTTCAAATTACCTATTAACGAATTTATTATAAAAGAATTAGCCGTTTTACCGCTTGAAAAAATTGCCTACAACCATACAAATTCATTTTTCAACCTCCATGTAATTGGAACTGTATTTCACCACATTACAAAAGAATGAATAGGTGGCTGGAAAATAATTTACATTGTATAAATTGGTCAACTGGTAACATTCCATAACATTACTTCCCATTATATTAGAGACTGTTCTTAAAAACGCAACTCTAATTTATGTAAAGAGTTCAGAAAAAAGAAGTGGTTAAAAAGCTTTCTTAAACCATATACTGTAATTATAGATATGATAGATATAGAATGTTCATCGCTTCAAACACTAAAACATGATGCAAATAATATTAAGCCATGTTCTAATCATCGCAATATAATTAAAATAAGTTTAATTCAATGTGCGTAACGAAATATAAATTTTTTTACACAGTGGTTGCCTAAAAACTCTAGCAATAAGTTTTCTTAAAAGAAAAATGTAAAAAATGGTATTTTTATTTTCAATAAAATAAAATAAAATCAAAATTGTCTCATATTATTTATTTATAAAAACCTTATTATTTTGATTAAAATCTTAATGTATTATAGAAAACAAAAAAATTACTTTAAAGTAGCTTAAAGTTTATTTATAGTTGATAAGTGTTTATTTTAATATTTGGGAACTAAAAACAGAAATTAAATAAGTAAATGAATAACGTTTCTATCTTCAAGCGTTATTTGAGTCATTTCTTAGTTTGTAGGTACGTAGAAGCAGTGATGGGCGGCAGGGGTCTGAGTACATGTTGATGAAGTGAAAAAGAAAAGTATGATAAGTAACACAATCTTAAGACGTAAGAGCAGTGAAGGGAGTGACCAATGTATATGAGGAAGCGGAAGACGGACGAGGAGAGCTGAGCGTACTATATAGATATATAACACGCTCTGAGACTTATACATCATATGCGTTTCCAAGAATATATTATTATATATATATATTTAAAATTATTTTACAATAATTTAAATTAATATCGTCTATATATTTTATTTTAACACTGACAAATATAAAACTATTTTGTTGTTTAATTAGTATTAACTTTTTTAAAAGTAAATTATAATTTTAAAATTAAATTTAATAATTTAATCACTTATTTATTTTTTAAAATTTTTTAAATCTGTATTCTAATAAGGTCATTACAATTAAACACATTTTTACTATTATAAAAACTAATTTATACAAAACATTATTTTACACAATTACATATTAAACGATTTTATTTATACAAAACATTATTTTACACAATAACATATTAAGCGATTTTATTTATTACTTTTTTCTAAGCTCTAAGATTTTATTTTTGTAAAAAGATAATTATTATTAACTTGTGTTAAAACACAAAATGAATTATTGATCCTTAAAATAATTTTTGTCTTAAAATTTAAATTAACGTATTTTTCAATATACTGATTAACAGTAAAATTTAGAACGGGTAAAAGAAAATGTAAATCATAAGAATTAAACCACACATTAGGTATTGAAATTGCGCTTTGTACCTTGCAGTATTGGGGAAATCCCGGTCTGATAAAAGCATATTCTTCGTTGACTAGGTTAATTTTGGCTGATATATTTCCAATTTCGATAGACATGTCAGGCTCCACATTTGATTCCAAATATTGCTCCACGTAACTGTCAATTGATTTGTTCACTAATTGTAACAATTCTTTGTGCTGCATTGCACTTATTCACTCCTTTGGCACAATAATTGTTGGTTGCACTTAACATTACTATCAGTATTAGTATACAGTAATTTTGCATTACCATAAAAGTCTTTTTAATATAATTATACTGAAAATCGTGTACTATAATTTCTGAAATATCTAAAATTGTGAATCCTGTGTAAATTGGTTTATTAAACATCACTTCTGTTTTATTTATTTCAATGATAACCATATCTTTATCTTCCCATTTTGTTACTAATTTTACATCTCTATGTTTTCTAATATTTTCCATAGTCTTCCCAAATAATAAAAATAATTCATTAATTTATAGAAATTTTTTTCAAATTCATTGCATGACTTTTTTTACAATTTTGGTAATGTAAAGAATATATCCTTCTAGAGATTTATCTGGAATATTTGAGTAAAAGTCATTGTTATATTCTTGGAACAATTCAAAGTCTTTATATGGCAAATAACCATATTGATTGTTTGTATCAAAATACATTATATGAGGCTCTGGTTCAAAATGGATTAAAGTTTTTTTCCATAAATCTGTTATTAGCTTTCGCATATCTATTTGACCATTGGGATTCTCCACTTCTAATACCTCTTTCAATGAAAAGTAACATTTCTATATCAGTTAGTAAATCAAGTTCTATGTTGGTATACTTAAGCATTGTATAGAATGCCAAACCTGGTGAAGTATAATAATGAAGTGGATCTAACTTATATGTTAATAAACATGTTTTTCGAAAATTTTCCAAAATGTCAGCTAGAAGTAAAACATCAGTCTTTAAGTATAAGTCATAGTATTCATCTAACGTTTTCAAATTAAATGTGTCCCATACTTTACAAGCATGATTGTACTCCTCTGCAGAAATATGAGAGTCACTTAATTCAGAATAAAACGATTTTTTAACCGGTAACTGATAATCTTCTAATTTTCGGCAACTATTAACATATTCATAAGGAAAGACCCCCTTTCTTGTCAATAAATTAAATTAATTGATATTACTGCAATATTTTTTTGTGATTTCTTTCTTATTATTTTCAAGTTAGGAAGATAATTTCTCTAAACTACTAGGCGTAAATCTAAATGAGTCAAGAAATCTAAATTTTATTTTAGTATTTTTTACATCCTTTGTAAAAGAAACATATTTTTCTTTATTTATTGGTAACAATTTAATTTCACCTTTAAAACATATGGCAAGTTCTTTTATAATAAAATGTGCATTGTATCCAGACAAGTTATGAAATATTATTGGAATAATTTGTGAATCTTTCTAGTTTACATTACAACTCTGATGGATTGGACTATGATATTTTCCTGTAAAATGACAATGATCACGATGTTTAAATTCATCTTTTTTAAAAGTTTTTTTTACATATATGACAAATTTTTGCTGTATTAAAGTGCATTTGCTGTGAAAAAGTTAAATTTTCTGTTGAAATAATATTTGTAAAATAAGAATTTGCTTATACAGAAAATTTCTTTAATTCGTTCATAAACCATCTTATACAATCCGATCCTCGATATATTTTTAATTCAGAGACTGATTCATCAAAGGTGCAATGTAAATAAAAAGCTACACTTGTCGGAACATGCTTTACAAATGGAGCTGTATTAGTGTGTGTATTTGTTACTGTTTTTAAGAGACTTTCAGTGTCAGCATATATAACAAATAGAGCACTTAGTTATATTTGTAATTTTTAAATTTTAAAATATTATCATCACTTTTTGGCATAATAACTCTACACTTGTTTAATTTTTCACAATCAGGTGTATGCTTATTAGTGAGTGCTCATATCTAAAATGACATAAACACCTATTACAAAACAACAACCTATGGCTATTTTTGTAATTTGTGAACTAACTAAGCGAGATAAATTGTTTATCAATGTAAAATGATAAATTCTCTTGTCTCGAGTAATATCATCATCATCATCCATTTCAATTTTATTATTTTCAATCATTAATAAATGATAAGTTGGTTCATCTGATTTATTTTCACTTAAATAAAGTGGTACAATATCCTTCTTTTAATCAAGTTTATCAATTCCATAAACATTAAGAGTAAACTTGTTTAATTTTTCAAATTTTGAAATATCACTCAGAGAAATATAAAAGTATATATTATTTATTTTTAAATCAGAATCTTTAAATTGTGGGTATAAACTAGTTCAACAAACATTATTTTTTGCTGGATAACATCGGGCAATACTGTACCATAAAATACAAAATTAATCGTTATTTTTAACATTAATAACGGCTTTTTTATTAACTTTAAATTGTGGCATTTTTATAAACGTTGACAATCATGTTGAAAGAGGAACGTATTTGTTAATATTCACACTCAAATCAAGATTCGCGGTAGAGAATCGCCGCCAAGTGGAGCGTTAACTCCTAAATGTATTGCTGAAATCTTCTAGAATATTATTGAGTGGGTTAAAACCTCGATATATATTTCAGGAAATTTTCATACACTTCAAATTTTTTGAAAAATTTTGATTTTTCTCCAAAAAAATTGAATTTTGTAACATTTAGACAAACGCAGAGACTAAACTTCTAAACAGTTATGTGAAATCTTCTAAAATATTATTCATTGGGTTAAAATATCGATATATATTCCTGGAAATTTTAACACACTCCGAATTTTTTGAAAAATTTTGATTTTTTTTTAATTGAATCTTTTGACATTTAGACAAACGCAGAGACTAAACTTCTAATCGGTTATGTGAGATCTTATAGAATATTAATTTTATTATAGATTATTAATATTTTTTCTATAAAAATTTTGATTTTTCTCAAAAAAATTGAATTTTTTGACATTTAGATGAACGCAGATACTAAACTGCTAAAAACATTTTTAAAATATTTTGAAATCGTATTATAGGTTAATACGCTTGAAATTCATTTTAAAAACTTTACTGTAAAGTATAATACCTCAAATAAATTCTTATTTAAAACTTAATTGTATTTTATTTTAAATTATTAGATCAAAGACCAAACTATTTTTACAATTAATTATTTCATTTATTAAAAAGTTGAGATGACGCAAAAAGTTTTAAAATCCCAACAAAAACATCTATGATGCAAAAAACTTCCGCCAAGTAAAAGATTTTCTAACTGTCCAAACAATTAGTGAAATAAAAGTTTACTAAGTAAAATTTATAAGTAAAATTTTAATAACGATTTATTTTAAATATTTCCTCTCTTACACAACTCGAAGTACATATTGCAATTGGAAAAATAACCTGAGATTAGCTGCTGATATTGCACATTGAGGCTTAATTACATTTCAGAATTAAGTCAATATTCTTCACTGCATTTTGAATTGTGACAAATAAAATTAGCTTCATAATTTATATTAACAAAAAACGAAATCCAATTATTCATCATAATAAAAAATTTCTATATCTGCAATTTAAAAATCGTGGTCCGCCATATTGGATACGCCATTTTTAATTTTTAAATTTTGACGTCATATTTGTAATTAGCGATCTCGAAAACCCTAAAGTAATAAATTTCAAGCAAATTTGACCAAATTTTAAAAAAGTGGTCCGCCATATTGGATCCGTCATTTTAAATTTTTTGATTTTGACGTCAGATTTGTAATCAGCGACCTCAAAAACCCCCGAGTAACAAGTTTTAAGCGATCTTTTTTATGTTGGAAATAAAGTTAAATAACTCATGAGATAACAAAATATAATTTGACGAACGATGAAAAGACGGATATATGTAAAAACAACTTAGAATTATTCTTATTGACCTTTTAAACAAGTCCACGAAAATACACACTTTTTCACGATTTTCTTTTAAAATCAAAAATTAACTTCGATATTTCAATTGAAAATACCGTCAAATCCGTTGACAGAAAGCGAAAAAAAATTAATATAGACAATTGAAAGTCTATTTTTTACAGCTTTTTGTTTAATCAAATCAAATCTAATTGTCATTGAAAATTATATTTTAAATAATAAAATAATTTTCAACTTCATTTAATTGCTAAACATATTTTTTCCTTTTTAAACCTTTTTTCAGAATGAAAATTTAACTTTTATAATGTACTAGAAAATACTGATGAATAAATTGTCATAAAACAAATTGACGAAACAATTGGCAGGCAAAAATTAATATATAATTGTCAAAGTAAGGCAGTTTTTAAAATTCATTAAAAATTAAAACTTTTTAAATATTAAAGTATAGTAATAAAGATCTTTACTATGATAAAACACTTTATTTATTCAATTTTAGAATGCAATAGACTTTTTTTGTTTACTTTTAAATGAGTAAAAATTTTATTATTTCTTATTCTTACTCTTCTTTTCAAACACACCTTATTTTTTGCAATGTTTAAACTCATCGTACTACCTAATTTTCGAGTATATTTTAGAATTGTTTTTTCCTAAAGTTTTCTTTGATTATATCTCACACAGAAAAAAACAATAATTGGTTGGTTGAACCTAGAAACTATCATACAGCTTAAGACTCGCTCAAGGCTGGAGACTCGGTTAAAGATAAAAATTATCATATCGCTTTAGACTTACTCATGGCTCGAAAATTGATTGAAGCTAAAAATGATCATAAAGCTTAAGACTTGCTCAAGGCTCAAGAATTTTTGAAGCTAAGATGGTTCATTAAAAATTCAAAATTATAATATTAAAAGACAAAAAACCCACATTTGTCTTCAAAATAACAAAATAAATTTATGTACTTCTCTTTCAACATTTTAAAAGCAATATCAAAATTACATTATCACCCACTCTGTTTTTATATTGAAAAAACTACTCCTAGTATGTAAAAATTCAAAATGTATAATAAAAAAATGAAAAACCACATTGTTTTTCAAAATAGAACAATAAATTAAGGTACTTATTTTCCAACATTTCAAAAGCAATATCAAAATTACTTTATCGTCAACCAGCTGGAGTTAAAATATTTTTGACTACACAAAAAGAGATTTTACTTTTTCACTGAAAACGCTATGGAAATTAATTCAAAAAATATTTTTCCTATAATATATATATTTTTTTATTTTCTATATGTGACGTGCCGCGACAAAACGGACCTTAGCTGTTTTTGACAGAACTAAAATTAGAAGTATAAATAAATAAAAGTGACCAATTTTCGTTACAAACTATTAATATTTAATTCATTATTATGTGCAATATTTTTAGAAAAATATGCTTTTGATGTTAAATAATCATTAATACATTTTTAATGTAGTTAAAAGTACTCTAAACATAACCTAAAATTCTAAGCAGCTAAGGTCCCTTTTGTCGCGGCACGTCACATATGTCTTTTTTACGAACATCGAACAAAATTAATTTTTAATCGCATGAACTATATTTCTCGTGTGATCTACGCGTAACTATACATGTGTGCCCATTTTTAACTCTCTAGGTATAAAAATGTGAACGTTATGGTCATTTTCATAATAGTATTAATAGAAAATTTCTACCGGGTAAAGTACCGTGAATAAATATAAATTATTCAATTTTTTTATTATAGAATAATTATTTTAAAGTGTTATGATAAAATGTCAAAAATACTAAATTTTAATTTTTTGTAAAAAATTAAAATATTTATTAATTCTATAAATTTTAATAAAATATATACTTTTTATACTAGAATCGATTCGTTTTTATGTCAGGAATGCAATTTTGACAAGAATTAATAAAAATTTTAATATAGATAAAAGTTATTTAAAAAAATCCAAAAATTAAAAAATTGTTGAAAAAAAATTTATATATATATTTTTTTAAATCCTTCTGTCTGACTTTTAGTATTCATGACCGTAATACACCTACAAAATCTAATCAAAATCCATCAAGATGTGTAAGAGAAAATTTGTCCACAAGAATCAGTAACATACACACACATATACACACATACATCCGGACATTTGTTCCTCTCGACGAATTATATATACTACACTTGAAAATTTGTAAAAATAATTCATTCTAAAAAATTAGGAAATCGACATCACTATAAGGCTTCTTTTATGAGAAAGCAAAACTACACCTAATATGTAAAAATTCAAAATGTATAATAAAAAAATGAAAAACCATTGTTTTTCAAAATAGAACAATAAATTTATGTACTTCTCTTTCAACAACTTAAAAGCAATGTCAAAATTACTCCATTCCCCTTTTTGTATTTGAAAAACCTACCCTTAAATTTAGAAAATAAAACTTTAAAGTAAAAAAATTAAAAACTACATTGTTTTTCAAAATAGAACAATAAATTTATGTATTTCTCTTTTAACATCTCAAAAGCATTATCAAAATTGTTCTATCACCCTTTGCTTTTTTTAATTTAAAAAACCACCTCTTATATGTAAAAATCAAAATGTATAATAAAAAAACGGAAACCGCAACAAATTGGTTTAAATTATATTGAGAATTAAATTAAAAATTAAACAAAAAATAATTATGATAGTAGTATTCAGAGGCCAAAGAAGGTTTTTATATAGATGTTTAAATTCGAATTTAATACCTAATCACATAGTTAATAATACTAACATCAATATTAATTTTTTTCTTAAAAAATACCTGTTATAAAATAGAAAAATCAATACGTTTTTTTGCTTTCAAAATTCTTAAATTTGAAATAACAGATATTAATCAAGAAATTTTATATATTAATAAGCAACTTAAGCTTTATGAAATTTTTATAATAAGAAATTCATCTAAATATTTTTTAAAAATTTTACAAACAGTTTAACAGATAAAATATTAAAATATAAAGAATTATTAAAAATTAAACATATTAACAAATTTAATAATCTTCTTTATCAACACAGACTATCTCTCTATACCAATACTGATAAATGGCTAATTAATTTGACAAATATTAATATTCCTAATGATATTCAGGAACTTCTTAGTCTTGGTGGTCATTTCTCTTTTTCTTATAATTCAAAGAGAGAGATTCCCATTTCAAATATTACTAGTCACTTTTACTTGCGCGCTACGCGCGCCCCCTTTCTTTCTGCTATTCAATATGAAAATATTTTAAGATTGAAAAAGTTTCTAACATTATTCTAAAGATGAACACATATTTATTAAAAGAATTTTATCTTAAAGGATTAAATTTTGTATTCCTAAATTGCACTTGAATTGCATAATGTTTATTTCTCAATAACAATATTGTTCACCAACTCATTCTTTTCTTTCAGGAAATAATTTGCATAATTTCTACACTAAAAATAATTTAATTGAATCAAATAAAAATAATTTGACTCAATTAAATAGTTTAATTGTCTATTATTTAATAAATATTTATTTGAACTAAGTAAATATTTATTAGATCTGAGTATTTTATTTGACAGTATGAAATAAATATTTATTTGCATCAATAAAATAATTTTTTTAAGTAACTAAATCTTTATTTGTATCAAAAATTCAATTATTTATTACAATTAATTCTTTTAATTAAGATTAATATTTCATTAATTGAATCAAATAATTAATTATTTAATGGAAATACAAAATTGTTTGCTTAAACTTAAAACAGTTCTGGATCAACTAAATCTTAATTTGTATTAAATAAATGAAAATTTTTACAATTTTTAAAATTATAAAAATAATAAAAATTCAAATTTTGCACCATCGACTCTACCTTCTGAGAGACTCAAGCTAGAAAGTATTAAGCACTAAATTTTTACAATTGTATTAAAATCTAAAACCTACGACCTACGGGGATCGAAACCCAGACGCACATATAGCTAACCCAAGACCTATAATCGCAAAACTAATATTTAAAATGATATTTTTTATGTGAATCATATATGATAAAAAATATATTTTTTACATTTTTTTATTCAAAAGCTTGTAATTTTCTTAATTTTTTATGTTTTGATTATTTTAAGATTTAGAACCTGTATTAAGTCGTCTGTTTTGAAATGATATTTGATTTTATTATTTTAGATGATTCTACAATGACCACCGTGATTGAAAATAGTTTTTACCAGTGGACAAAGCATATATCGTTTACTTTCAAGATTTTTTCCCTTAATTGCATTTTTTTTCTAAATCCATTACTAAGTTCTTCTAAACTTTAAATAAAAAATGTTGATAGTCTTAATATAAGGTTATTCAATAAAATTGACAATAAGCAAAATATTGATATTAAGTATTATATCAATAAGTATATATATATATTAAGTATTACTATATATACTTAACTTTACTATTTTTTGAGAAAATTTAACCAATTTCGAAGTAATTTTTACAAATTTTTACAAAAATTGACTGCAAATATTGTATAATTCATGGAATTTTAAAACAAAAATAAATGTTTATACAAATTTAAAAAAAATTTTTAAAAAATTAATTGTGGAAATAGTAAATTTTACTATTTAAAAATCGTTATTTTTAGAGTAAATTTTATAATATCCGAAGAAAATATTTAGTAAAATAAACTATCAGCGTATTAAAATTTATTTTGGAAATAGTTAAAATTTAATATTTGTTTTGTTAATTTTAAAAATTTGTTATTAGTTTTCATAGTAAGTTTGCTTAAAAAATAGTAAAATTTACTCTGGGAATATTAATTTTCAATAACAAATTAGGGTCATTTGGGGATAAATGTAAACAGTAGATGTTTTAGCTAAATTTACAAATTTAAAAATAAGTTCAACGTCAATATTTTTACCTCAGCTCACTTACAAGATGTTCTGAATATTACCAATATTTTATTTTTACAATTGGCAATGCCATAGTGTAAGTTATCTTTTAATGCAAAAACAATAGAAAATCAAAGTTTTACTGTTTCAATGTTTTGTCTCGCATTTGCATAAAAATAAATTTTAAAATCAAACTAAAATTTGTAATTCTTCCTTATTAATGCGTTAATAAAAATTCACTTTGATTTTTGTTCTTCGCCAATTTAGTTAATAAATAATTAAATGTTTACATTTAGCATAAGAATTCGAAAACTTGGGGTAAATATAAACAGAACTTCAATTATACATTTTAAAATAAAATAATTGAATAAATTTGCTTTTGTTTTACAATTTCATTACTTTGGCAAGGTAAAATTACATAGGAAAGGAAAGTAGGTTTTCTTTCATACATACATTACTAATTCTGTAATGGTTGATTGTTTATTTTATATAATACATTACACTGAAAAAAAATAGTATTGAACCAAGAAAATTTTTCTTGGTTAAAGCAAATGGTGGGATTGAATACGGCCAAGAGTATTATAGTATTGATTCAAGAAAACGATTTTCTTGACATAGTATACTTGGTAGGAGAGTATATGTTCTTGATCCAAGAAAATATGGAATTCAGTCAAGAAATTAAGTTGCATGAAAAAAATGCAGATTATATTAATTCAAGAACATTTGTGTATCAAATCAAGAATATATTTTTTTGATTTGAGAAAATTATAGATTTCAATCAAAAAAATATTTTTTCAATTCAAGTAAATTATTTACTTGAATTCTCTCCCCCCCCCTTACCCCCATCCCATCATTTCTAATACTTAGGTCAAACATTTTTATTATTTAATTAATTAACATTTAAATTTTTTATTTAAATAATTAAATAATTGTTATTTTACATATATATTCACATTTAATTAATGCTTAATACAAATACAACAAATATACCTTGAAATAAAATTTTTTTACGGTCAGAGGAATTGAACCCGGGTTGCACGCATCAGAAGCTGTACCGTTACCACTATGCCATCCAAGCCTCAATGGACAGTTTTCAAAAACTACAATTTAAGTTGCACATCCATTTGAAGCGAAATATTTTCTTGGATCAAGAACACCGGCATTGTATTAAGTAAAAAAAAGTTTCAAATCAAATGAATGAAATGATTTGATTTAAGAAAAACGATTTCTCCAGACAATACTTTACTATTTCGCTTAAGAACATAATATTCTTGATTCAATCCTTTTTGGTACTTCGGATAAGTAAAATTAATTTCTCTCTTCAAATAAATATAGGATTGATTCAAGTAAACTCTGCCAAGTAAATGCATTTACTTGGTTCAATTACAATTTTTTTTCAGTGTACACACCCACACAAAAAAATAAAAGTTCTGACCTGGGGGTCTCACTATGTTGACTTAATGTTTTTTGGGCCGTTGAATCCGAATCCGAGGTACATTTAACTCCATCAGATCAGGATTTTGACATAACCTCAAAAAACCAATATGGCGGACACGTTTTTGAAAAATTCATCGGATTCGCTTGAAATTCGTTACTCGGGGGTTTTTGGGGTCGCTGATTACGAATTTGAACTCATATTTCAAAAATTCAAAATGGCGGATCCAATATGTCGGACACGTTTTTGAAAAATTTATCGGATTCGCTTAAAACTAACGAGTTTAACTAATAAACTAACTCCTGAGTAACGACTCGGGAGTTTTTGGAGTCGCTGAATACGAATTTGAAGTCAGATTTCAAAATTCAAATATACAAAAACGTGTTCGCCATATTGCGACCCAAAAACCCCCCGAATAACGAATTTCAAACGAATCCGATGAATTTTTCAAAAACGTGTCCGCCATATTGGTTTTTTTAGGTTGTGTCAAAATCCTGATTTGATGGAGTTAAATGTGCCTCGGATTCGGATACAGCGCCCCAAAAAACATAGTCTACATAGTGAGACCCCCAGGTCAGAACTTTTATTTTTTTTGTGTGGCTGTGTTATCAGTTAACTGGTTGATTTACTTATATATCTACACTGAGAAAATTTTGGGGACAATGCTGCTCCGGTAGGTGGCACTGCTGCGTTAAATGAAGAGCTGGAGCGCAACTTTACCTACGATTCCCAGCCGCCCCGGAAAAGGTAAGAATCTGTTCTTATGGACTTTACTCCGTGCACATTGAACTGATCCTTACCTTTCAAAAGTCAGAATCAGCCCCTTGAGGAGTAGATGCTGCCTTTTGCTGGAGCGGCTGGGAATCGTAGACAGAGAGCGCCAGCGACTCCCATGAATTCCCGCAGCGTCTCCAAAATTTTCTCAGTGTACGAAGAATTTTTTTTCAATTTGTCCATCCCTTAAAACAGTAGTATACTTGAAATAACTTGTTTCTTAAACCTTGCTTAACTACAGTGGAGTTTACCTTTACCTCGAATTTTAGAAAAATTTCAGAATCTCGAGGTAAATGTAAACAGTCAGTTTTAGGCGATTCAGGTGCATCAATATTTTTTTGTACCTCATAAAATTTTTCTAGGGAAGTAAAGTAACAAGTTCATGCAAAAGAAATTCGTCCATTTTACCTTTTAACAAAAAAAACTAAAAACTGACTTCAGATTTGTTATTTTATAAAATTCCAAATATCATAAGGCTGTATGATTAATATGTTTAGCTAAGGGGTTAGTTTTGAGATAAGGGTTGAGGTGAAAAATTAAAACTGGTAGTCTGCAAAATGATATTATAATTAATCAACGATTAATTTAAAAAAAGTTAAACATTTATTAGTTTTATTAGTATTTTTGTTAATTAAATCGAAATAGGGGTAATTTTGGGGTTGAAATTTGGACCTGAAATATTAGTAAGGGTATGTTTATTAGTGCCAATAATATTTAAACAATTTCTAATAAAAATTCAAGGTAGCTTTTTCTGGTTCTGAGATATGGAAGCAACGTTAGATATTACATTTATTCCGTTTTAAGTAAAATAGCTGTCTACGCGCGCCTTGGCGCGCGTGAAGTTTCTTTACATTTGGACAAGTAAAAATCTCTTGCTTCTAAATCCAGTCAGAAATGAAAGATTCATAGGCGTCTCGAAACACAGATCTAGAATAGAGATTTTTGTTGTTGCATAAAAACAGTTACAACTAATTATTACTTTACCAAACCACATAAAATTATTTAAAGAATTATTAAATAAATATAAATTTACTTTTCGCATAAAATATTATTTATATTGATAACAAAATATGCTTTATAATAATTGTTAAAATAAGATTGTGTATTATTTATTGGAACAAATTTTCAAGACCTATATTCTTTTCTTGTTATAGAATAATTATAGAACGTGTTCATTGGGCTTTTTCTTTAAAAATAGGGGAGACCGGGGCTAAACTGGACGGATTTGTTCTTTGGCCAAAAACCTCATACAAAAAAATTTTTTTTGCTAAAGAGTAATATACCGTTTTGAAGCTTGTACCTTCACCTACAAATCGCACTTGTTCGATGTAGAAAAACTACAGTAGCTTTGGAGATATGTTGCTTCGAAGATGACTACCTCAAAAACAAAAATCCGAAAATTGGTGGGGCTAAACCGGACACCCCATGGGGATAAATCAGACACGGCTAATTAATTAAAGAATAAGACACAAATTTTCGTTTTTTTTGTAGAAAAGTCAAATCAATTCTTCTCTTATTTAAATGTAGGTAGTTCTATACAAAGAATATAATATAAAATGTAAAATCGGTAATTAATATAATATAAAATGAATTACAGTTTTCAGACTTGTCTATTTGCAGCAACTCGCTTGCAAATTCGAGTTTTAAAATAAATTCTTTATTTATTTAGTTTTAAAGTGGTTCTATGCAAAGAATATAATATAAAATAGTTAATTAATATAAAATAAATTAAAGTATTCAAAGATTTGGTTGTTTTTTATCACGATGTCCGATTCAGCCCCACACCGTCATCTAATACATAATTAAACTGCAATATATTTTTTCTTCTTAACGTTTTTCATTAAACTCTTTTTCTACTAAACTTAGTACACCATGAGCTAAAAGAAAAATTGCTGTGTGATATTTGGACTTTAATTTTAACGATAAAAACCCTAAAAAATGAGAAAATTTTTTTTTTACTTTTACCTCAAAAAATGACATTTTCACATATTAACGGCAACTATTATTACAAGAAAAATGATACGTCCCTAAAACCTCATGCAGCATTTGCATCAAGAAATTGTGCGTATATAGGTTATTTACACGGTTTGAAATTTTTTACGGTTTCGGAAATGTTTGACTTGTCCGGTTTATCCAAGGTCTCCCCTACAATAATACGTAATCGGACTAAATTTGGTTCCGACTGTCTGTTTGATTTTTCCTTAAGAAAAGTTCTAATAATTTTGGATAAAACATATACTTAACTCGGTCAGAAGTGAGAAACTATCCATTTTTTGGTGAATGGAAAACAAAAGAAAATTAATAAAAACTGAATTTTTTTTATTTAATTATTAAAAAACTAAAAAATTGTGGAAAGAATAAGTTCTTATAGAAGTGATTTGGATAACATTTTATTCAGATATTTTGATAGAAACCTCATTTCTAACGTTTAACAAAAATTTGAATAAATTATAAACCATAACGGGCTCGAGTTCGTTTTTCCGCCTGCGCGCACAAGCCGGGCCTGAGGGACCCGGTATTTAAAATCAATAGAAATAAAAAATTTGATAGCAAAATTGTTAATATTTTTTATCTAACATATAATTGTATCATTTTAGAGAAATTATTTAAAAAAATAGTTTTAAAAACAACATTATTTATTATAAAAAAATAAAATAAAAAATATAAAGAACAAAAAAATATTTTCAGACAAATCACCGTATAATGTATAAATAATTAAATAAACATTATAAATATATATATATATATATATATATATGTATATATATAATAGTTTAAAAAATAGTAATATAAAATAATGGTAGAAATATAAAACATCTGAAAAAAATCTTTAGCTAAATTACTTAATAATAATTATCTTTATTTAAACGTAAAACCAAAAAAAAAATTTTATCGACCACCATATTGAATTTTTTAATTCTGACATCAAATTTGTAATCAGCGACCCTAAAAACCCCCGAGTACCGATTTTAAAGAAAATCTGATCGATTTTCTGTTCTTTAACTTTTAGGAATGGAATTTTCCAAAAAACGTACAACACGCACTATATTTTTCGCACAACGTCACTTCCGGAATTATTTGGGATTTGTTTACACTTATTACAGTAGGTGATGTTGAAACATTACAAAATAATGCAATATTGCAGAAAAATTACTAACTTTTTATACGCAATTATAACCCGGGTCCCTCGGACCCGGCTTGAATCTTTACGTAAGTTCGACTTAAAAGGGAATTTTCCAGAGTATTTTATGAATTAAAAATTCTATACAAAAGTGAAAAATGTGTGTTTTTACGCCCTTAAGTCTAATGTGAAGTTGACTTTCTAATAATATTTTCTTAACCGGAAAAGGAAAAAAAACTTTTCTCTGGGTCCGAGGGACCCGGCTCGAGCCCGTGAGGGTTAACAAATATAAACGCTTTTTAATGGTCCTAAGCTTATTTAAAAATATTTAAATATTTATACTTTGTATATACTTATCGATTCGTCTTGACATAAAAATTTCAATTTTATTATATATGAATTTAGATTTTGCTAAAAAAAATTTTTTTACTTGAACAAATTTTTGAAAAAAACAACTGTAAAATTTTTTGTGTGGGATATATTCTATATTCCTTTTGTCCATTTTGAAAGATTAATGTGATAAATAAGCCCTCAAAATTTTATCCGAATTCAAGAAAATCTATGGAAGGTATCATGTTCACACGAAAGCAAGATCTATAAACAGATACACAAATTGTTTAATACATTTTAGAAAATATTATTATTTAAAGGACTACATAGCTTTTTCACGAGAAATAAAAATCAATTATAAGTAAATAAGCATGAAAATATAATAATATTGTTTATTGTTTTAAGACCTAAAAATCTATACACAATGAAGTTACATGGAATCAATTTATGTTAAAGTTTAAAATGTAATTTCAAAATATAGTAATTTTAAAAAATAAATAAAAAATACACTCGACTTAAAATATTAAATTAATAAATAAAAAATATTGGAAATTATATATTTTTTAATTTGGAAATGAAACTCAAAAATGCACTTTTTTGGGAATAAAATGTAAATTATTTATCAAAAATAAGGTAAGAAAAAGGAAAAAATGTATAAATTAGAGTTTTGCAGATACTTCAATTTTGCGTAAACTCGAAATTGGAATCAAATCATTCCTTCATATTAATTCTCATTGAAAGGATAGAATATTCGAAATTTGCACACATATTTTTACATTTAAAAAAACTTGTTTATAATTGTAATCAAGAAATATATAATTAACTATTTTTGCAGTTATTATCAAATTATATTCCTTTAAAAATATGGTTATGAAATAAAAAAAATTTATAATGATGTTGAATTTATCACTTGGTTAAAATTGTTTAATTGAGAGATGAAATATTATCAATCTTGTCTTCGTCCAGCAATGTACACGTTCATTTGATTGAACAAATTTTGTGACATTTTTTTTGTTTCTGAAGAGGACGACTGTGTCGTTGAAACGTAAACAGATTGTTTTTTATTCGAACCTGACTTGGATAGATTGATAATATTTCATATCTCAATTAAAAAAAATTATATTGATTTCATTTCATTTATTTATTCTAATATCTGTCACTGAGAATACAGAAAACCATGATGCTCAAGCCAAAAAAAGTAGGCGTTACTTTCTTTACTGTTCGTCTCTCTCTCTCTCGCTTCTACTCTAAACTGAATGAAAAGACGATACTTCCCACTCCTTCTCTGTATCATGTTTTCTCTCTTATATACTCTGACAAACTTCTCTCTCCAACTCTTCTCTGTCATCAAAAGCACAGCAGGAGGGCGGACGGAATTCTTGCGGACAGAATGAATGAAAGAATACGGAGATTAATATGTATAATTGTTAATTTCAAATTGTTTTAATGAAATATGAGAAAAAACCAAGAAATAAATTTATGTTTAATAATTTTTGACACTCTCACCTTCTTGTTCAAATTTTAAAACTTAGTACTTTAATAAATAAAATCATCGTAAACAAATTGGCTGCCTTTATTCCCGTGTTACTTACGATATTTTTTATTCCTATTGCACAAAAGTGTCAATTTCAGATAGCAGACGACAGGGAGTAAAAGACATTCACTTGCTCGACTTATATGAAAATTACGGCCGTTTTCTCCCTTGGGCAAAAATAACGCATGGGAACAGCGATTATGTTTGCACATGGGAGAAAATGGACGCCATTTTCATATGGTCGAACAAATGAGTGACTTTACTCCATGTCGTCAGCTATCTAAAATTTGTGCATATGGGATGAAAAAACAAATTTTTATACATGTTTTTCGAAAAATGACAACCATTTTGTCAGTTTTGCAAAAAGCAAAAATCGTGTAAAACTTCATACGCCAATATTTATTATTTGAACCTGAAAAAATGTACAAAAATAACCTTTTTTAGGGCGTTTAAAGTGGGTATATCTCTTAATAAAAAACATTAATCCTGAAGCCTGTACTTACACGACTAAAATACTCATAACTCCGTTAACCTTACCGCCCTTAAGAAAAACTGGGAAAAGGGGAAATCTTAATATTTTAGAAGATTTTTATTACTATAAGGAGATAGAAAACAGATAATAGAATTAATTAAAAAACGAGGACTATAATAAGAATGGTATTTAGTTACATTCAGCGATAGTTTAAACAGTTATACAAATTAATAAATAATGATGGTGGTCATTTTCTTCACTAATAACCCTTCATGATTTCGATTAGCAGTCCAAAAATTGACATATATGTTATTTGCACGATTATAAATTTATGCTAATAAATAATATTCTCGGCTTTTTTAAACATTTGTATATAATCCATTTGGTTGTTGAATCTTATTAAAAGAAAAATAATTTTTAAAATTAAAACATATTTTTTTATATTACATATGTATACCGAAAAAAGTTTAGTTTTCATAAATTTTATGTTACAAAATTTTTTTCTTTCCTTTGAAAATAGATGAACTTACATTTTGACCGGTACTGTAAATATTTCACATTGAAAATTCCGATAAACATAATGATAGCAAATTAAACTTAATTAAAATTGAAGGGCCGGATGCATCAACTGCCGCTACGCGCTATTACACGAAATAATACCAGCCAGGTAGTAGTGAGAGGCCCAGAAGCGCTCACTGCTCACTGACTGGTATGGTCCTTTACGGCGGCGCGTAGCGGCAGGTGTTATATCCGGCTCCTTAATTATTCAAAAATTGCACTATAAACATAATTTTTTATATACATATTACTTCTAGTATCTCCTAAATATATTTTTACGGATTCAAATAAACGTACCCTCGATAATGCAACATACATCTGACCGTGATTAAATACATCTCTTCTTAAATCTATATATATTCTGTTAAATGTTTGTCCTTAAGACTTGTTAATAGTCATTGCAAAAGCTAATTTTATAGGAAATTGTCTTCTTTTAAAAGTAAACGGATATAAATTTTCACAATATAAAACTACTCTATGTAAAAAGACAATATTTCCACTCTTATCTCCCGTTAATATTTGACATTTAATAACATTATGTGATAAATCTAAAACAATTAACCTTGTTCCGTTACATAATCCTTCATTAATACTAAGATTTCTAATAAGCATTACAACGGAATTAATTCTTAAATGTAATTCATGTGGTGGTAAAGAAGGTGGAGAGAGAGAGTATTTAAATATTCTGGTAATAAAGTTTCAGAAAATTTTCCATTATCACAATTTTCAGTAGAATCAATACTTTTATATATTTTTTCACCTTTACTGTCTAAGACATTATCATCTGCATCATTTAATTCAACATTGCCTACTTTAAGTAAAAAATCTACAAATTCCGTTTCTTGTGGTAAGGCTCTCATATTATCTGTTAATGTGTATTTTTTGAAATGTTTCCATAGTTTACTATTTTTTATTGATAAATTAACTATTTCTGATCTAGTACCCCGTTCTTTAATTGGTAAAGTTTGTCGAAAATCTCCGCCTAGAATTACAATTTTACCACCAAAAGGTTCATTGGAATTCATTATATCTCTTAATAGATAATCCATAATTTCTAAAGCATATTTTGGAGCCATTGGTGCTTCATCCCAAATAAAGACATCTATATTTTTTAAAAAAAGGCCTTCTTTAGATTGAATTTTAATGTTTGAAGATGAATCACTGTATAATGGAACGGATAAACCTAAAACTTTATAAACAGTTTTTCCATTAGGAAGCAGAGTCGCAGCTATACCTATAAATGCCATGTTGCAAACATTTATTCCTTTACCTCTTAACAAATGCCATAGCGTAATGTATAAAAATGTTTTTCCAGATCCTCCTCAACCATCAACATATAAACACTTGGAACTATCAAATGAAGAATCCTTTAGGGCATCAAGTACATAATCAACTACAAGTTTTTATTTTACATTTAATTTATCATAATTCTGTTCTCCTATGTTAATATGTTCTGCAATACTTATATCATTAACTTGTTGAGTAAGAATTTCATCTTGTATATCTAACAATCCCTGAAAGTCAGTTAAATTATATCCTTCGTTAAATAACATAGTTTTAATATTTCTATAAGCCCTTTGTTCAGCATCAATGTCGTTAGTTTTTGAATAATCTTCTGACATTTGACCCTTAAATTGTTCCCAAAGTTTATCCGGTTGTACAGGATGACAATGAATTAAAATTCTTATAAATAATTGGCGAAGTGAATGAGGCATCATCCATAATGCAGCTTCTTCCATTGTTCTAATCCACTCACTATCATCTTCTACAAGTCCTAATGCCAAACAAGCAGATGTAAAAAATTCATGAACAACTCCATTAACTGTTCTCAAACTTTCAAAAGAAGTTGCTCCTTTTACTGTAAGCAATAATAGTCTAAGATTAAATAACTCTAATGGATTTGGATTAACTGAATACATTCTTCCCAAAACTTTTTCTTTACGAATTCTTTGTTTCCATTTAAGAGATTTTTTTACCCATGTATAATGCTCTGGTATTTCTGAATAATAATACTTTTGAGCATTACTATCCCGTTGGTTAAGTTTAAAGTAATCGAGAAGTTTTGTATTTTTATTTAAATCGAAAGAAATACCGTTACTATCTTTTTCTTCTCGAATAATAACATTCTGTTCATTTGGCAAATGTATGGGCAAACGATTAACGCTATGACTCTTTTTTCCTAAAGGTTTACTTAGAATTTCGACTATATCAGCAGATAGTGACATCTATTAGATGTCATTTGAACTCTTTGGTTTAGAGTTAGGTGTTACATGATAATTACTTCGATATGGTTGTCGATAAGTAATTAATTTTTAAAATTAATCAATTAATAATTTATTTATTTATTTATTAATTTTTTAGGCAGCTATGAACTGGGGTTCGAGTCCTCACAGATGCACAGTGCATTCGTTCACGCAGATTATTTTTTTAGATCAAAATTAATTTTAAAAATTAATTACTTATCGACAACCATATCGAAGTAATTATCATGTAACACCTAACTCTAAACCAAAGAGTTCAAATGACATCTAATAGATGTCACTATCTGCTGATATAGTCGCAATCTTCATATTTCTTCAATTGTAGTTTCTTCTTGGTAAATTTTTGGAAATTTTTTTGAACATTTTCCATCAATTAAACACCAATCTCCACAAGGACCATGAATATTATTTTGCATTATTATTTTATGTAAAACAGGATTATTATTTTCATCGGGAATCTCTGCAGAAATATAACGATTAACACTTTCAACTGTTAATATTATAGAATTTTCTTTCAATATAACTAACAAATGTATGTGTGGCAATCCTCGCTTTTAAAATTCAATAACATAGAACATAAGATTTGACCTCTCCAAATAATTTATGATCAACAATATGTTTAAGTAAATGTTTTACTTTTAATGCGAATAATCTAGTTACAATATCAGGTCTATCAGCAGCAGTTTGATGGGGTAATAAATTTTCCTGTATCTCTTTCCAATTTGGATTACACGTCATTGTAATAAATAAATCTGGTCTAGCATGACGAGCAGCAATAGCCATCGAATCCTGATATTGTTGCATCATATTGCGAGGTGATCCAATAAAAGTGGAAGGCATATAAGCATTTTTCCACGTGTACATCATTTTCCAACTCATAAATTGTGTAAATAATCGATCAATCCTTTATATGTTTCACTTCTTAATTGAGCTTGATTATTTGCACAAAATCTTAATCTATCTTTTTTTATTTTTACATAATTGTCAACCACCCATTGTTGAAACAATCTACCCCCATATAAAAATGGATTAAATTCCTCATCTCTTATAGCAATTTTGTATTTAATATAGGCAGATCTAGAAATAGTATGATTTCTACTTCTATAATCACTATCACTACGAATCATATTAATATTATAACCCTTATTTCCCAGTGGATAAAATATAGGATAAATCCATGGTTCAACATTGGGATCTAAATTGCTAACCAATTTTAATTCCTTTGTAGATTTATTATAAACCGTTACATAAGATTCTGGTATTTCTCCCTCAGAGTTTGTATTAAAAATTGCAGCAACTTCATTAAAACTTTGAAAATTATATCTATTTTTATCAAAACCTTTTTTCAAAGTGAACAATAATTGTAATTCAGGAATTTCTTCATTTTTTTGTCTTGCTAATTCAGTTTCTATTCTAATTACCTCTGACATCATCATGTAAGATTTTGTGTATGCATTAGAATTTCTCATAATATTTTCTATAGATTTTAGAATGTGTTCATCCAAATTGTCCTTGCTTTTCAATCTGTATCTGATTGATTCCTCAGGGTCATAAATAAATAATTGACCAAAACATTGATCTTCACCTTTATCCGGATATAAAGCACTATTAATTTGATAATAAATTTGACCTTAAATTTTGTAACAGAATGGTCCTCTTCTTCTTTCATTAAAATTAATTACATTAGCATTTAAAGATGCAAAAGGAAAAGAATTATTGTACAGCCTTATATTCTTTTTAAAATGACCAGATTTTTCATGAAGCCCTTCTAGCAAAAGCTTTAATTCATCTGGATATTGTATGGAAGTTAAAACAACACCTTCATGACTACAACAGTCATTAAAACTAACTTTTCTACCAGCAACTTGTTCATCTTTAAAATGTTTAGCTTGACAATGTGTGCAATAATAATTCATTGGACCTAAATAATTTTCAACATTAAATTATTATATGATATTATCACTCGGTTGTTTAGTAACTAATTTTCAACATTATTTGACTTAAATGTTTTATTATCATCTAAATCTATTTTTAATATTTTCATTGGAATAGAAATATTCAAATTTGAATTTATACTATTATTTACCAGTTTCAACTCATTTTGAATTTGATGATTTAATACTATTTCACAATAATTTCTTTGACATAGAGTATTTTTTGTTTTTGACAAAGTACTTCTATCACTGTTTATATTTTTTAATTTAAGGTTTTGAGCATATTCTATTTTAGATTCACCTTGAAGTTTGTTCTTAGTTGAAGTGTGCACTTCACCTGAATAATTTACATTATCAATTTTACATTTCAGTTTTTGCCTATCACGATAATTTTTTTGAATTTCAGCCCTATTTTGTTTGAGTGTTGTTGACGCATTATTTTTTTCATCTATTTTATTTAATACTCTCGTTAAAGAAATGGAAGTGTGTGCTTGCTCTAAATAATTTGCAATATCAATTTTATGTTTTAATTTTTGCCTATCACGATAATTTTTTTGAATTTCAACCCTATTTTGTTTAAGTGTTGTTGATAATCCAATATTTCCTTTATTTATTTCTCTCGGAGAAGAAAGGAAAGTGTGTACTTTCTCTGAATAATTTGCATTATCAACATTACGCTTCAATTTTAGCCTTTCGCGATAATTTCTTTGAATTTCAGCCTTACTCTGTTTAGGTGTTGTTGATGATTCAACATTTCCTTCATTTATTTTATTTAATGCTCTCGGAAAAGAAAGGAAAGTGTGTACATTCTCTGAATAATTTGCATTATCAACTTTACGCTTCAATTTTTGCCTTTCGCGATAATTTCTTTGAATTTCAGCCTTACTCTGTTTAGGTGTTGTTGATGATTCAACATTTCCTTCATTTATTTTATTTAATGCTCTCGGAAAAGAAAGGGAAATGTGTGCTTTCTCTGAATAATTTGCATTATCAACTTTACGCTTCAATTTTTGCCTTTCGCGATAATTTCTTTGAATTTCAGCCTTACTCTGTTTAAGTGTTGTTGATGATTCAACATTTCCTTCATTTATTTTATTTATTGCTCTCGGAAAAGAAAGGGAAGTGTTTGCTTCCTCTGAATAATTTGCATTATCAACTTCACGCTTCAATTCTTGCTTATCGCGATAATTTTTCTGAATTTCAGCCCTACTTTGTTTAACTGTTGTTGATGCAATACTCCCTTTATTTATTTTATTTATTATTCTCGGGAAAGAAATTTCTTTCTTCATAGAGTTTTTAGAATAGTTTGATTCTCCATACTTAAGTTGAATATATTTTTCATTTAAATGGCAATTCCAGTCATTCACAACTATGCAAGATCTACTATTAGAAAGTTGTTCAGAGGGAAATTCACTCAAACTATTGCCTTTAAACATTAACATTAAATGATTTCTTATATTACAATAATAGTAATGAACAGAGTGGGGCATAATATTAAAAAATAACGATGTTGCGAATGCAATTGCACATACTCCACAAGAAAGACTGTATTCTGGTTGCTGATCAACAGTGGTGAAAACTACTGGTGGTTCAAAAGGATATAATCTAATTAAATAATTTATTTGATCATGATTTAAACATTTTTTATTAAGACTATCAAAAATGTAAAGACATCTTCCATCATAATAAGTACAGATCCAATGACCAAATTTATAAGATCCACTAAAAAGTATTTGAATGTGCTGCTTGTTTTCTCGATTGGAACTATCAAATCAAGTGTTTGTAAACACAAAGTATTTTGCATATTATAAAAAAATTTGATTGTCTTCCCAATAGCTTTTGAAATTCATACATATGTGACGCGACACGAGAAAAGGGACCTATCGCCTCAAAAGAGAATTTTACAGGGGGGGCGTTTAAAGTGACGCCATGAGCAGAAAACCCGTGTATTTACGCGGACACGTTCAACTTTCGGGCTTTATATTAATTAAACTATGTCAGATTTTTAATTTCTGATTTTTTTACGTGAAAGAGCGACTCAAAATCTATGGAATACGATTAGAAACTCAAAAATGATTTTTTTATCGATAGGTCCCTTTTCTCGTGTCGCGTCACATATGATCATTATTTAGCATTGCTCCTTCAGTGCCAACTATACTTAAATCATGAATAGTCAAATTAACAGTTTCTCCTTTGTTAGACATTGTTCTTTTTATTTTAGAAAAATATTTACATATATTTCGTTATCCAATATAATCAATTTCCAATTTGGCCTTTCATCCAATTTAACAAATTTCTAATTTTGTATCTTATCCAATTTAACCAATTTCCAGCTTTATTTACCCAACATAACCAATTTCCAAGTTTGCCTTTTAACCAATTTCCAATTGTTTTTAATCCAATTTAATCAATTTATAAATTTTCTTTTTATCCAATGTAACCAATTTCCAAGTATGCCTTTTATCCAATATAATCACTTTAAAAATTTGCTTTTTATCTAATTTAACCAATTTCCAAATTATCTTTTTATCCAATAAATACAATTTTATCTGATATAACCAATTTCCAAATTATCCTTTTATCCAATAAATCCAATTTTATCTAATATAACCAATTTCCAAATTTTCCTTTTATCCAATTTAACCTATTTCCAAATTTGCCTTTTATACAATTCAACTAATTTCTACATTTTTCTTTTATCTAATATAACCAATTTCCAAGTTTGCCTTTTAACCAATTTCCAATTGTTTTTAATCCAATTTAACCAATTTATAAATTTTCCTTTTATCCAATGTAACCAATTTCCAAGTATGCCTTTTATCCAATATAATCACCTTAAAAATTTGCTTTTTATCTAATTTAACCAATTTTCAAATTATCCTTTTATCCAATAAATGCAATTTTATCTAATATAACCAATTTCCAAATTATCCTTTTATTCAATAAATCCAATTTTATCTAATATAACCAATTTCCAAATTATCCTTTTATTCAATAAATCCAATTTTATCTAATATAACCAATTTCCAAGTTTGCCTTTTAACCAATTTCCAATTGTTTTTAATCCAATTTAACCAATTTATAAATTTTCCTTTTATCCAATGTAACCAATTTCCAAGTATGCCTTTTATCCAATATAATCACCTTAAAAATTTGCTTTTTATCTAATTTAACCAATTTTCAAATTATCCTTTTATCCAATAAATGCAATTTTATCTGATATAACCAATTTCCAAATTATCCTTTTATCCAATAAATCCAATTTTGTCTAATATAACCAATTTCCAAATTTTCCTTTTATCCAATTTAACCTATTTCCAAATTTGCCTTTTATACAATTTAACTAATTTCTACATTTTCCTTTTATCTAATATAACCAATTTCCAAATTTGCCTTTTAACCCATTACCAAATGTTTTTAATCCAATTTAACCAATTTATAAATTTTCTTTTTATCCAATGTAACCAATTTCCAAGTATGCCTTTTATCCAATATAATCACCTTAAAAATTTGCTTTTTATCTAATTTAACCAATTTTCAAATTATCCTTTTATCCAATAAATGCAATTTTATCTGATATAACCAATTTCCAAATTATCCTTTTATCCAATAAATCCAATTTTGTCTAATATAACCAATTTCCAAATTTTCCTTTTATCCAATTTAACCTATTTCCAAATTTGCCTTTTATACAATTTAACTAATTTCTACATTTTCCTTTTATCTAATATAACCAATTTCCAAATTTGCCTTTTAACCCATTACCAAATGTTTTTAATCCAATTTAACCAATTTATAAATTTTCTTTTTATCCAATGTAACCAATTTCCAAGTATGCCTTTTATCCAATATAATCACTTTCCAAATTTGATTTTTATCTAATATAACCAATTTTCAAATTATCCTTTTATCCAATAAATCCAATTTTATCTAATATAACCAATTTCCAAATTATCCTTTTATTCAATAAATCCAATTTTATCTAATATAACCAATTTCCAAATTATCCTTTTATCCAATAATAACCAAATTCCAAATATAACCAATTTCAAATTTTATCTCTTATCCCAAATTTCAAATTTCACAAAATTTTTAACTTAATTAATTAACACTATACTTAAATTCACAAGTTTTTCACTAACACTTACTATTCACTTAATCACAATTCACTAATTTACTTATTACACTTTATATTCACTCTCGTATAGTGAGTGAATTTACTAACAATGATAAATAAAAAAATTTAATTGAATGTTATGCGTAACGTATAAGAAACGTGTCACATATACTTAGAAAATATTCTACAATATTATCACTTTCGATAAACTGAAAATTTCGTCCTTATTTGGGGGTAAGCGCTAAGTGTGAGTTCGAGCGAGCGTCCCTTTAAAGACGCATAAGAGTGTCTTCTTCGCACTCATAGATTTATATATATATATATATATATATATATATATATATATATATATATATATATATATATATATTATTATTATATTTTATTAATCAATTTTTATATTTCTCTGTAATCTTCACTTAAAACTGAAGATCCCCGCTGAATTTCAGCTCACCAGGTTCAGATTTGTAGAAGTTAAGGGGGACAGGGTCATTTTTTGCAATTTTTTCGAAAAAATTTAATTTCTTTTCCTTCTATTTCGCAAATATGTAGGCCAATCGTGTTTGCTATATTTTTCCCGTAATCTGCACTTAAAACTGAAGATCCCTGCTGAATTTCAGCTCACCCGGTTCAGATTTGTAGAAGTTAAGGGGGGGCAGCTCATTTTGCGTGGCTGGGACGGACACACGAGTGATTTCATAAGGGTTCCATCAGTACACCTACGGTGTACGGAACCCTAAAAACTATTTTATCTATTGTCGTTACAGAAATACTATGATTTAATGTTCGTTATTAATGAAAAAGTAATTGAAATTTGTCATTAAGTCCAGTTTCCTTGGTGAAATCTTTTTTTCAGGACCTTACTTGAAAACCATATAATAATATGTTTAAAAAAGTTTAATTTAAAAAAATTTTAAATAAATAAACTTTTTATTGAACTAACAGAAATCATGTTCATTTATTTTATTCAAACAGTGACTAAGAATAAAACATAAATTATATCAACAGATTATTTGATTACCATGGAAACTAATTTTATAAGAGCATTTAATAAGAATAACTCAAAAACTCTTCCAGCGCTAATTTAAAAAAGTGACTTTCGATGCTCAAGATATAAATCAAGTTTATTTATTTAAAATTGTTTAAAATTAATCTTTTTTATACATATTATTATATGGTTTTCAAGTAAGGTCCAGAAAAAAAGATTTCACCAAAGAAACTGGACTTATTGACAAATTTCAATTACTTTTTCATTAATAACGAACTTTAAATCATAGTATTTTTGTAAAGAAAATAGATAAAATTGTTTTTCTTGTTTAGTTTTCCAGAAAATTTTATGTACTTGAATTTACATTTGCATAATATTAGTGTTTAATGACTTATAAAAGAGTAATTTTCAGAAAAACGAAAAAATTCATACTTTTTGGACAATTTTTTAGCATTATATATATTAAAATATTGTTTTTACTAAATAGAATGTTTTTTTAATGTTAAAAGATATCTTTTAAAGCAATAAATATTGTTTAAAACATTATCCTTCAGAAAATATGTACAATAACCTAGAAAAAAATTAAAAAATCAATATAATTTGACTTTCCCTCCAACGATTATTTTAATTTTTATCTTAAAATGATTATTAGACATCACTTAAATGATATTAAAAATAAACCAGAAAGGGTCTTGACTTTTGGGTTGAATTTCATCCAAGCTCACCGTGGTTAGGAATTATCGGTACGGCTGCACGTGCAGGGCCCAAAAACATACCATTCTTTAAATCACGATTTTTTTGTTAATACAAATGTCAGAAAGTTAACAAATATATCAATCGAAAGATTATTAGCTTCTACAATTAAAAATACTTAACTGACAATTTTAATAATTTATACAAAGTTTGCAGCAATCGACAAATTTTACAAAAAAATGAAAAAAATAAATTTTTTTTGAAAATTATTTCAACCCTTGCATATTTTTAAAAAATTGTAGGAAAAATTTAAAACTCAAATAGATTTAATAATTCAAGTCTCATCTTTAATTTAAGACCAAAAAAGTTAAAAAATTTCATTTGGTTCCTGAGATATCATTCTAAACGTCTGACCATATTTGCTAATTTTCTGACATTTGTATTTACAAAAAATCGTGATTTAAAGAATGGTATGTTTTTGGGCCGTGCGCGTGCAGCCGTACCGATAATTCCCGACGGTAGTGAATTTGTTTACAAATGCTTGGATTCCAACTTCTCCACCATATTCACCATTTTTAAACATATATACTTTGTATGAATTTTGATCAAATAAAATTTTATTATAAGATTCATCACCTACTATAAATGGTTCATAAAAACTCCAATTATTGAATATATAAGTGACAATTTTTGATCTTACTCTTTTATGTTATTCTTGATCATTATAAAAAAGAATGCAAATGATCGAAATAAGCAATTGCCATCTCCTTTGAATTTTATAAAACTATTTTCGCAGTTCATTTCAAATTTTATTGTAACAAATGTATGATGTTTATTATGATTAAAAATATTGTATAAAATTTAAAATTAATATAAAATTTATCACTTCATTTTCAGCAAAAATTTTCGTAATTTTATTTGGAATAAATAACGATTACCTTAGATTTGTCGAGATATATTTGTTCAAAAATTTAAAAAATTAATTTGTTAATTTAAAATTTATTTATTTAATATTTATTTATTTATTTAAAATTTATTTATTATTAATTATCAATTACTAATAATTCATACTTATATAAGTTAATGTTATATAATTATTAAAATTATTTTGAATCTTTCATATTTATTAATAAATTATTACTAATCATTCATTCTTTTTTAAATTAATGTTATAAAATTATTATTATCATTTGGATCTTTCCTTTCGATTGGTTTATTTCATTATTTTTTATTATTATTTCATTTTATTGATTTAAATTATGTTTTTTAATTCAGGTTATAAATTTTAAAATATAAAAAAACAGGTTATTTATTCTTTTTACAATTCCTACAGAAAAAATAAATTAAACTTTTTAAATACAATATTATAACTAACATCTAACTTAAATTTTGAATCTTTTCTTTTGATTGGTTTACAATGAATTTATAAGAAATTGTCCATCCATATTTATAATTTGAAATCAATTCGAATTTTTTTCCTTATTTTTCTTTAATTAAAGTAATTGAATACATTTCATACATTATTTAAATTTAATATAATTCCATTCAATTGATTGAAACATTTTAAAATTTTAAATTTAATATCAAATAATTATTTTTTCATCGCAATTTTTTGTAATTTTGAAAATATGACAGATTAAAAACAATTCAATAACAAAATTGAAATTGTCTGAAGTTTTTTTGTTTATATTTAGTTTATTATTTAAATTTTAGAAATCAGCTGTGCCAAAATTTAAAGATTAAATTTTTCTAATAGAAATGTCTAAAAAAAGAAATAACAAATCTGATAACTTTTCGAATGATAAACAAAAAAATTTAGCTTGATGAAAAAATATAATTCACATCTTCAAATTTTTTAAAACAAAAAGTCCAGGTTGGAGATAAATTTGTAAGTTCTAAAATATTTTTATTTTAAATTTTATTTTTATTTGAAATATATTTATTATTTTATATTATTTATTTATTGTATAAATCTACAAATAAATTATTTTTTAATAATATATTTTACATTCACTTTAATAAAAAATAGGTCACTTGTGGGTTATGTAGAAACTACACAGAAACTAAAAAAATGTTTAATAAAAAAGATGATGAAAACGAATATCAGCTACTTAAATTTCTTTTGAACAACAATGACAACTGTCGAATGTCGTGTTTATCATGGAGTAATAATGCATTGAAATTTTCTAATCTTGTAAAAGAAAATCAAGTAATTATTATTATATTATATAATTTACTTCCTATAGAAATTAAAGGTTATTTGAGGGTTGAATTAATTCCCATTAAAATGAATTCAAATAACTATTTTTGGAGTATTACAAACGGCGAGAATAAAATTATTATTAAAATTCAAAATTTGAATCTTTCGCTAGAAGGAGGAGAATTAATTTGTAGAATGAATTGATTTTTTCATTTATGTAAAATGTAATTAACTGTTTATTTTATAAGTCACTTTACTTATTTTATTACCGAATAAAATTCAAATCAAATGAATAAAAATTAAATATATTTAAAAATTATGTAGGAGGAAATGATAAAGAAAATATTCAAATAGATTTCAATTTATAAATATGGACACTTGACCAAATGTTTGTTTGATGTGAAGGTCAAAACTGCCCTCAAAATGAATTGACCTATAGATTCATTTTAGAGCTATATTTTGAACAATAGACCAGGTAATCAAGCAGACCTTTGGTTTCTCTTTATATATAAAATATATCTATAGATATTCTTTCTATCTTCTTCTTTCTCGGCAATAATAACATCATTCGCTCTCTGTTTGTAACGCAGAAAGATAAATAGAAGGATAAGGAAGAGCAAACATATTATGAAGCAACAAACGTACCAAAGGATCAGATGGTGAATGGATATTAATTATTAATGGATATTAATGGTGAACTCCACGTCAACTCATCACAGATATTTTCTAGACTAATTGGGATTTGGTTAATATTTTGTGTATACGCTCCTTAGGCGATATGAAAAAAGTTCCCCAAACATTTTTTGAAAAAAATAAAAAAATGGCGGAGATATGACACTTTGAATTTTTTAGTACTTTTATTTTAAAAAATTCATAACTTCTACTCTAATAATCCGATTTTAATTTTCAATATCAGAAATTGTTCGTAAAATACCATATTTTACACTAAAAAATATTATAATTAACAAAAAATATTTTTGCTCTATTTTTGTCAAATTTGAAAAATAAAAATCGTCATTTAAAAAATATGGGGTTTTCAATTTCTTTTTTATTTATACCAAAAGATGCTAAAATTTGTCTGTTAAAAATCTGGTAAGTTTCATTGTGGGACCGCCATGGGTTTTTGAAAAAGAAATAAATTTAATGTGATGCATAGAAAAAAAACTTTAGAAAGACAGGGAACAATTAGCAATGAATTCATATTACTTGTGATGGTCATTTGTTTTTTTTTACATTTCCTGAAAGAACGTATAAATTTGTATCATGCATCACATTAAATTTATTTCTTTTCCAAAAACCCATGGCGGTCCCACAATGAAACTTACCAGATTTTTAACAGACAAATTTTGGCATCTTTTGGTATAAATAAAAAAGAAATTGAAAACCCCATATTTTTTAAATGACGATTTTTATTTTTCAAATTTGACAAAAATAGAGCAAAAATATTTTTTGTTAATTATAATATTTTTTAGTTTAAAATATGGTATTTTACGAACAATTTCTGATATTGAATATTAAAATCGGATTATTAGAGTAGAAGTTATGAATTTTTTAAAATAAAAGTACTAAAAAATTCAAAGTGTCATATCTCCGACATTTTTTTATTTTTTTCAAAAAATGTTTGGGGAACTTTTTTCATATCGCCTAAGGAGCATATACATAAAATATTAACCAAATCCCAATTAGTCTAGAAAATATCTGTGATGAGTTGACGTGGAGTTCACCTAATGTAAGAAGAGAAACAAAGAATGACGATATGGACAATGACAATTCGATTAAGTATTTGAGTACTTACTTACTTACTAAAGATAATTTGAGAAGATACAAACGATGAAAAAGCAAACCATTCATTTTACAAACGAAAACTGAATACGTACCGATTGACAAGATATACTTATAAAAAAGAAGCACTATAGAAGAATTTAAAGTTGTAAGAGAAACGAATCGAGCTATTTAATATATCAAACAGAAAATTGTGACGCGCATTTAGGGAAGAGTCTCCAGTTGTGAGACATCTCCAGTTGTGAGACAGTCAATTTTTTTTAACATGCAATATTAAAAAGCCGACTAGTTTATATAAAAACATTTCTTTTTATATGAGGTAAGTTTTTCTTGTACGCCGAAACGGATATATAATTTGTTTTTGTTAAATACCAATACTGGGTGTGATAATCGACAAAAAAGCGTTTCTTCAATAAATGCAAAGTACTTTTTTCTAGCTTAATTAATTGGAAAAGGTAAATGTAATGCATTTTCTTTTAGTGTTTTCTCTACATTTTGTGATGCAATATTGCATTGTTCCAATCTAGGATTGAAAATAATTTAATTTTCCTTTTTCTAAATAGCGCCAATTTCTGGGTGTGAGACAAAGCATTACATTAGTTGTGAGACAGTCTCGACAGCCATTTGGGCAGCATAAAAAATACGACTTTGCAGACATACTATTTAAATATTTTTTTGATTTTTTTCTAGTATTTTCGGGCATGTCAAGTGGAAAAAAGTCAATTGATTCAGAAGAAATCAATTTTAATTCTCTTGTTGAAGCTATTTAATTGTGTTTATTTGATAGTCATATTTTGTCGGATAAATATTGTTATTTAGGATATAATAATATATATTATAATATATTTAATAATTTCTACTAAACATAACGTTTTATATAAAACTTATTAAAGTTTAGCAATTTTTAATGACTGTCTCACAACTGGAGACATTTTTTTTGAAAAATGCGATGTGCTCCGAAAATGTATCGTAAAATTTATTGAGTTCATCGAAACACTATACTTTCTTTAAATAAAAGTTGCGTATTTCTGTTACCTCTCGAACAGTGTATTTTATTTACAATTTCGTTTACCCGTTTAGAATTTACGGGTCAAAAATAAAACCCGTCTCACAAATGGAGACTCTCTCCTAATAAAAATGTTTAACGAAATTTGTCTAAAATCTCCATTATTACTAAGCGCTAAAACATTTGTGAGAAACAGCCATAGGTTATGTACGTATAATTATAAAAGAAATAGTTATATCATTAGTAACCAGTAATAATACTGGTTCAACTTAGCATGTAGCTATTGAGAAAAATCTGCAAGGATTAAAATTTGAATTATAATCGAAACCTCCTAGTAGGAAACCTGCATCGAAATTTAAATAAATGTTAATTTAAAAATCATCGACAATTTAAAGGGGGAGGTGTCGACAGTATAAAGTATGTATGTGTATTGTAAAGAGTGGGGACGAGTTCACAGTCTTTAAAAACTAAAGCAAAAGCAGGTGCGGTCAGATTAATTAGTGGCTATTCAAAGTGATAGCACGTTTGTCTTCCAATAAGGCTCAGTAAAAAATAGGAAGGATTTATTATCTCCAAGTTTTTGTACTTTTACTTGTTAAATAAATAAAGTAGAGTTGGCTCTCAGTTGAGTAACCAACTCACCAAAAATAATAATATTAGTTGTTTCTTACGGCGACAACATACTGAAGCAAGATAAAAATATTTTTACTACAAAAGAAAAGTTTATTTTATATTCAAGAGACAAGATTCACAATTTTACAACTATTCCAAATGTTATAGATTTTGATAATATGCTATTTTCCAATGTCTTCTTCGAATAAAAATACAACCGATTTCATACATTTAACACGCTCTCAAATAAAAAATAATCCAGAATTGATATTGAATTCAGGAATTCCTTAATATAAAGAAAAACCACACACAAGTGCACCTAGATATTCTAAAGAAAATCCTGATTCCGAAGAAATACATAGAGTTTGATTCGGGTTTTGTTAATTCTATTCTTTTTGACACTTACGATAATTCTTCCGAAACTGACGATAACGACTGCAAAGATTCTATATTAGAAAATACTTTAGCACATCAAAATTTACCAAATCATTCTGAAGTAATTTCAGGATTAAATAACTCTTTAATTGACGACGTTGAAATAAACGATCACTCTGCAAACAATTATTTTAATAACTCTAGAAATAATATTATTTTTGAAGAAAATATGGCGCTTCCAAACAATCAGCAAGTGTCTTTACGCGATGCATTAGAAATGCACCGTAAATTAAGAAAAACTGAGCAAAATACCGAAAATAATTCTTATCTTAAAAATGTCAAAGAGTTTGATAAAACAACAAAAATCAACATAGCTTAAGATAATATAATAACGTGTTTAGTTCTTGGTAAAAAAGGACACTTTGCAGTAAACTGTTTTCAGCTTAATAAATTGATAGGACCAAGACGATAAAACTCATTTTACCCAGCACCACGACAAAATTTTTCAAATCAAAATCCAAGGTTTAATAAATTTCAAAGTCAAAACTTTAACAAAAAAGCTCAACAAAATCAGTTTCAAAATCAATTTAGAAATACATCACAAAATCAGTTTAAAAACATATAACAAAATCAATTTCGTCCTTTATACCAAAACCAACAACAAAATTTTTTTCAAAATCAACAACGAAATTTTTCTCAAAAATCACGATTTAATAATACAACAAACTTCACAAACAGAAGAAGAAATCAGGAAAACTCCAAAATTCCTCTTCAGTAGGAAGCTCTGAGGAAGAATTATGAAGAAATTACTATGCATCTAGAAATATTAACTTAGCAAAAACTAATACAATACCATACATTCGAATTGATACTAAAGAACTAAAAATTCCGATAACAATGATGATTGACACAGGGGCAGAACCAAATTTATTAGAAAATCCCGCATTTAATCCAGATATAAAAATTGATGAAAATAAATGTCTTAAATTAACAGGAATAAAGGATCACGCAGTTTATACTTTAGGACAAGCAGAAATTAATATTTTCGGAATATTGTAAATTGATCTTGCTGGGATCCTAAAATAATTTTTTGAATCAAAATTAAATTTTTGTTTATTGATTTCTAGATGTCTTTCTTTATAATAAATTTTAACTTTATATGGCGAAAAATTTGTGATCGTTTTTTTTGTTTTTTTTTTGTTTGTTTTTTTTTTAAAGTTGTTGACAACTTTCAACTCGTTATCAAACGATGTTTCAATTAAACATGACAGAATATTAGGAACAGAATTTTTTATCAAAAATAAAGTTAAAATTTATTATGAAGAAAGACATCTAGAAATCAATAAACAAAAATTTAATTTTGATTCAAAAAATTATTTTAGGATCCCAGCAAGATCAATTTACAATATTCATGTAAAAATTTTGAATAAAAATATAAAAGAAGGTTATATTCCAAGATTAGAAATAAAAGATGGTGTTTACATAGGTGATGCAGTAGTTACAAACTTAGAAGGCTTAGCTTATTTAAAAGCAATTAATACACTAAATAAATCAATAGATATCCCAATTTTTTAAGTAAATTTAGAATAGATTTTGATAAAATAAAACAAGAAAACAAATCTGATATTAAAAATGAAGACTCATCAATTAAACAAATTATTGATGTATTTTCAAAAAACATTAAATCAGAAAATATTTTCAACATTACAGGCAACGATAGAGTTGAAGAAATTAAAAAATTACTTCGTCCTGAACATTTAAATAAAGAAGAATTAGAACACGTAATAAATTTAGTAGAAAACTATTCGGATCGATTTCAAATACCTGGAGAGTATTTAGAAGGAACAGAGCCGTTAAAACATAGAATAATAACTACAGATGACACACTGATTATTAACACTAAACAATACAGATTTCCCGCTGTTCACAAAGAAGAAATGATTCGTCAAGTAAATGAATTATTAAAACAAAATATTGTTAAACATTCTGATTAACTATACAATACACGAATATGGATTGTACCAAAGAAAGATGATTCATTAGGAAATAAAAAATGGTGATTAGTTTTGGACTTCAGAAAACTCAAGGAACGTACGGTAGGTCAATTTAACCCCCTCCCTAATATAAGGGACCTGCTAGATCAACTCGAAAATGCTCAATATTTTTCAGTCTTTGACTTGGCGTCAGGTTTTCATCAAATCAAAATGGATCCTAGACATTCTTATAAAACAGCATTTTCAACGCCATTTGGACACTATAAAAAATTCACTAAGCAAATTTCAAAAACTTATTTATCAGGTATTATTAGGTTTACAAGGATAAGAATTATTTGTTTATTAGGACGACATTGTTATTTATGCAGATACCCTAAAAGAACACGAAGAAAAATTCTCGAAACTTATGGAACGATTACGTTTTGCTAACTTCAAATTGCAACCGAATAAATGTGAATTTTTGAGGTTAGAAGTAGGATATTTAGGTCATATAATTGATAAAAGTGGTGTACGACCCGATCCGAAGAAAGTAGAAGCTGTAAAAAATTCCCAATCCCAAAAAATGTTAAAAGTATAAAACAATTCTTAGGACTAGCAGGTTATTACCGCAAATTTATAGACGGATTTTCAAAGATTGAAAATCCTTTAAATCAAGTTTCAAAAAAGATATACCTTTTCTTTGGACAGAAAAACAACAAACGGCTATTGATTTGTTTAAAAATAAACTATGTGAGGAACCACTTTTAAGAAGACCAGACTTTTCTCAACCATTTTTACTAACAACAGACGCTTCAGGTTTTGCAAAAGGAGGAATTTTATCACAAGGAATAATTGGCAAAGACCAACCAGTAGCTTATCCGTCACGGACACTAAACGAATGTGAAAGAAAATATGATACTTATGAAAAAGAAGCATTGGCAATTATATACAGTGTGCAACATTTTTGACCATACCTTTATAGAAGAAAATTCACCTTAGTTACGGATCACAAACCGCTAGTTTGATATCAAAATTATAAAGATCCTTGTTCAAGAGTTACAAGATAGAAGCTGAAATTAGCAGAATATGATTTTAATGTGGTCTACAAAGCAGGCAAATCAAATGTTAATGCAGATGCCTTATCCAGAAACCCAGTCGAAGATATTATTGAAGAAAAAGTACAAAAAAATAAAAGAAGAAAAAATTGATGAAACTCAGGAAATTCAAAGAAGAATAAAATGTGTGCAAGAAAAAATTAAAGAATATTTACATTGTGTAGCAAACGGAAATAAATATTATATGAATTTGGAGAGAATAAGAAATTTTCATGTTATTTAAAAAAGGGTTAAGGATAATGAATACCATGAAAATTCGGAGATACTAAGAAGTCTTTGATTTATTAAGAAATTATTTGAGGACTATGGATCCTACATAAATTTGGAGATAAGGCAAAGCCTCCAATATATTGAAAAAATATTTAAGGACAATGAATCTTACATGACTTCGGAGATAATAAGAACTCTCCAAAATATTGAAAGAAATTATTCTATAAGTAATGAAACTTGTAACGTTATAACAAGAAATCAACGAAAAATGCAAGAGAATAATAATCAAGAAAATATAATACAAGAAAAGAAAAATGAAGATATCCAAGAAAAAGAAATAAAAGAACAAACAAAAAAGAAACGTGTCAGACCCAAGATACAAAGCACACGTTCGAATATCTCCTTTTTAAATAAGGGAAAGGGAAGACCAAAAAAGGTATGTAATACAAATAATAAAAGAAAAGAAAAATTTTATAATAAAGTTTATACTGATGAAATTGTGTCAGATCCTGAGTATAATAAACAAGAAATAAAAATGAAGAAAAATAAAGAAATTGATCAAGGCTACGAAAATTCTAACTCCGAAGAATCATCTGATGAAGAAAATAATCTTATGGAAAATGAAAATTGTGAAAATTTAAATATGAAACGAGAAATTAATTAATTTTTGAAAATTCATTTGTGAAAGTTGTCATATGTAAAGGATGTACAAAATATCCTACTAAAGAAGAATATATGGAGTTAATAAAAGAAGCTCATTAAAGCTGAGTTGGCGGACATAAAGGTGTAACTAAAACGTATGGTCGAATACGTCAAAATTATTATTCAGAAAACATGAAAAATAATATTCAGAAATATATTCAAGGTTGTCTTCAATGTCAACTTAAAAAATTAGTTAGAGTGAAAATAAAAGATCCAATGATTATAACAGATACACCAGGAACAGCATTGAAAAAATTGCAGTGGACATTGTTGGTCCATTACCAGAAACTAAAAATGAAAGTGAATACATATTAACAATACAAGATAATTTAGCTAAATATTCATTAGCAATCGCACTCCCAAATCATCAAGCCAGTACAATAGCTGATGCATTTATTAAAAGATTTATTTGTATTTTTGTATCACCCAAAAGAGTGTTAACAGATCAAGGAACCGACTTTTTAAGCAATTTAATGAGAAGATTAGCAAAAAGATTTAGAATACGACAATTTAAAACAACAGCATTTCACCCTCAGTCACATGGATCAATTGGAAGATCTTATCACGTTTTAGGAAAATATTTAAAGCAATTTATCAACAAAAATGAATAATGGGATGACTGGTTAGAACTAGCCATGTTTTCCTATAATACAAGCATTCATAAAGGCACCAAGTGCAATTTTTGGAAAATTAGCACTGTTACCATCAAGCGATCCACCAGTTGAACACGAAAAATTAGAAACTTATGATCAATATTTAGCAGACTTAATAACAAGACTTCATGAAATGAGAAGCGTAGCTAGAGAAAATTTAATTTTAGCAAACGAAAAGTCAAAAATGTATTACGACAGAAATTGCAATCCACAAAATCTTATACTCGGAGATGAGGTATTTTTACTACACGTGGGAAAAATTCATAAATTTGTTAATCAATATACAGGCCCACACAAAATATTATAAACTAGCAAAATTATCCGCGCGCAAGCGCGCGGGAATGTTGTGCTACAATGTTTATTGTAAACAATTTCAAATCATTTTAATTTAAGTAATTTTTAAAGAACTACTTATTATGACACATAAATGAAAAACTAATTAGAATTAAATTTTCAAAATATATTAAAAAAAACTTCATTACGAAATTTTAATTATTCTAAAGAATAGAGAAGGTAAAAAAATTATTAGCTATATATAGGTATTTAACATTCCAAACGAAGAATATAAACAATATTTTTTTAGAGAATTTCCACTACTTTTAATTCGCTAATATTGAAAAAAATCAATTTCATTTAACAAAATTGTATGCAATTTATTTTTCCCAATAATTCAATTACTTTTAATAATTATAAAATTTTTCATGTAAATTCCATTTTTTCAACAAAATTTTTGATCAAATTCTAAGCATGAATTTAATTATTTTCATAATCGTAAAATTCAGTTACTTTCACAAATAAAGTTTTTGGCAAGAATTAAATTATTTAAACTAATAAAATGTTCATAACATTTAAAAATTCATTATTTAAAACAATGTTTATAAAATTCTTATGAAAACTTCCATTCCTTTTAAAAGAAATAAAAATTTTCAACAAAAATCCAATTCTTTTTAAACATTTTAATAAACTTTTCCGCAATAATTCAATTATTTTCAAAAATTTAATAAAATTATTCGAAAGAAATTAATTGTTTTAAATATAATTTTAATACAGTTTTTTTTAAATAATAAAAAAATTAGTCCCGAAAATTCAATTATTTTGATGTATTTCAATAAAATTCTTTTCAAAATTCATTAAATTATCATAAATAACAATATTCATCACAATAATTCAATTATTATTAAAAGTACCTAATAAATTTATTGTAAATTACATTATTTTTAAAAATTCTAATAAATCATTTTGCAAGAATTCAATTATTTTCATAAATAATAAAAGGTTTTTTTGAAAAATCCAATTATTTTAAAAAAAATTTAATAAAATTTCCCACTGACAGTCAATTGTTGCCAAATTTTTTAATAGAATTCTTTGTAAAATTTAATTATCTTTAAAAAACTTTTCACATTTCAATTATTTTCAATATCTACTATTTTTATATAGAATAACCAATTCTAGGAGAAAATTAAATTATTTTCATAAATTTTAATAAAATTCGCCACAAGAATTTAATCATTTACCTAATTAATAAAATTCTTTGAAAGAATTAAATTATTTTTATAAATAATAAAATTCTTCGAAAGTAATTAAATTATTTTTTCAACAATAAAATTATTAATAAAATTTCTCGAAAAAATTCAATTATTTTCATAAATTACAAAATCCTTAGAAAAAATGTAATTCTTCAAAAAGTTCAATTTTTCTCAAAATTTATAAAATTTTTAAGAAAAATTCAATTATTTTACAAATTTTTTTAAAATTCTTCCCAAGAATTCAATTATTTTCCAAATTAAAAAAAATCCTTTGAAAGAATTCAATTATTTTTATAAAAAAAGAAAAATATTCCAAAAAAATTTAACTATTTTCTTAAATTATGAAATTCTTCAAAAAAAGTCAATTTTTCTTAAAATTTATAAAATTCTTCAGAAAATTTCAATTATTTTCAAAATTTTTTTAAAAATTCTTCGCAAGAATTTAATTATTTTAATAAATAATAAAATATTTTAAGAAAATTCAATTATTTTCATAAATAACAAAATTTGCCTAAAGAAATCAATTATTTTTGTAAATAATAAAATTCTTCTGAAAAATTCAATTATTTTTATAAATAATAACATTTTTCATTGAAAATTCAATTACATTAAAATATTTTTTTCAAATTCTTCGCAAGAATTAAATTATTTTAAATTGTTTCATGAATAGTAAAATCGTAGCATAAATTCAATTTATTAGCAGGATATGAAAAAAGTAAATATTTTTGATGAAAATTAGGAAAAAGTCAGGAAAATAAAAAATACGGAATGGAATTTTTGTCAATTTTGTGATGTGAATAAAACTAGTTTTTTTGTTTCTTTTTGACGTTTAAAAAATTACAATAACCCACAAAAATCGTAAGGTGTCAATTCACGGAAATTTTTTTTTCGGAATTTTTTTTCACGGAAAAACAATAGACGGTTGAATTTTAATTTCAGGGAAATTGTGAAAAAAGCTTTAAAGTCTATTCTTGTTAATTTATAATTGTTAATTATTTTTTAAATTATACATCTCTTTATTAATACGCGTTAAATTCTAATCAATGAAAATACAGAAAAATAAATGTGCACAACAAATTCAAGGTTAGTTAAAATTCTATTTTCATTAAATATTCTTATTTTGAATAAAGTACAGAATAATTTTAATTAATTTTTAAAATAATTAAATTAAATAAATCAAATTAAAATGAAAAGAAAAATAATAATTAAATAATAAATAAAATAAAATAATTACAATGATCATTTATTTAATATTCTTTTAACATTTTCCTCTTATTGTAATTTATTTATTTAAATTTAAAAAATTGTGCAAGTATTCAATTATTATTTGAATTGCTCCTTTAATTCGAATATTTTTAAAGATGTAAAATACAACAAAAATTTTCTTCTTTCAAATTACTTAAAACTAAATTTTTTTTCAATGTTATTTTATTGAAAAATTTCGTTTGCCGTTTTCTAATTTGTAATTTTTACAAATCTGGAAAAAATTTAAAAACTGAAGTTTTGTGTTTTGAAACTCAGTAATCAATTTTTGGAATAGTGACGCAAAATAATTGCAATAAAAATTTAATTTATAGAAGAAATAAATAAATTTCATTCATTTGAACGTTCAAAACTTTAGGATCTTCATATTTTTGTGATGTATTGTGGGTGAGATGGTTATTAATTAATTTTATTTAAAAATTTTCATGTTAATGTTAGAAACATAAGAAATAATTTTTAAAAAAATTAAAAATGTCCGAGAAGAAAGTAATAATTGATCTAAATGACATTAGAGATAGAGATCTATTTGTAGGTTGAGTCGAAAGTTACAATTAAACGACATTGATTGAAGATTGGATTCAGTGCAGTATTTGAAATTTTTGACTACATGAAAACTGCACTAAATCCCATGATGAATGTTCAAAATGTGACTAGAATAAGAGGAAAGTAATTTGAACCCTAGTTTGCTTTTGTCCAATACATTGGACTTATTTATAGGGGTGAATTACTTGTAATATTTGGAAAATTTTGAGAAGTATATTATATCTCTAAATATGAATAAGCGAAATTCCACTATTTCACAGCGATAAGTATACAACTAATTTAAAAAGCGCATACACGTTAATTAAACAGTGAAATTTCACTAACTGACTGCGTATACCCAGACAGCACAACATTTTGCAGAAAGTTTGCGTTGCAAACTTCGCAAATTTACATGCAAGTTTGCAGCAAATTGGCAAATGTTCGCATTGTGCAAAGTTTGCGGATCAAACTTGTAGAAAACTTGCGTGGCAAGGTTCATTAAAATGTCTGCACAGTAGTTTTCTGTGACACATAGAGCTGCGCATTATCTTTTGTCACCTTTCCTGGGAGGGAAGATAACATTTGACAAAATATGTACATTTTGAATACAACAAGGTTTTTGTGGAAATTTTTTAAGTTTATAGAAGGTTTACTGCAAGTTTGTTACAACTTTTCTGCAAGTTTTCTGTGAAAACTTTGAGCAAGTTTGCTGCGCAAACTTTACACAAGGCGGACATTTGCCAATTTGAAACAAATCTGGGTATACGCTAATTTGAATCAGTTGTATGATTTTCACTATTATTCAGATTTAGAGAGTATGGAATTTAGATAATTTCTATAATTTATTTGGTTTATACACCTGTCTTCAGCCTTACATACTTGGCTATACAAATGTTTTTACATTTCGTAATTTTCACTTTTAAGATGAAAAATCAATTGATCCTAAATTTTTCTCCAGGAATTATTCCAAGTAGGAAGAAACGTTTAGAAATAACAGAAATTTACAACTTTCACAAAGAACTTACAAAATGGTCCCATATCATGAGAACGTCTATACAAATTTCTTCTTGATTGTGAGCAAAAATTAAATTCGTAAAATTGCGAATGAGTTAGAAGAAAATAACAGAACAGCAACCAAATTTTTCAATAATTTATCCTAGACTGAAAAAAAATATTTTCAGTAAAATGACATTGAAAAAAATTTAGTTTTGAATAATTTAAAAGAAGAAAAATTTTGTTGTAATTTTAATCTTTAAAAATAATCAATTTAAAAGGAGCAATTCAAATAATAATTGAATACTTGCACAATTTTTTTAAATTAAATAAATAAATTACAATAAGAGAAAAATGTTAAAAAAATATTAAATAAATAATTATTGTAATTATTTTATTTATTATTTAATTATTATTTGTCATTTCATTTTAATTTTATTTATTTAATTTAATTATTTTAATAATTAATTAAAATTATTCTGCACTTTATTCAAAATAAGAATGTTTACTGAAAATAAAATTTTAACTAACCTTGAATTTGTTGTGCACATTTATTTTTCTGTATTTTCATTGATTAGAATTTAACGCGTATTAATAAAGAGATGTATAATTTAAAAAATAATTAACAATTATAAATTAACAAGAATAGACTTTAAAGCTTTTTTCACAATTTTCCTGAATTTAAAATTCAACCGTCTTTTGTTTTTCCGTGAAAAAAAAATTCCTTAAAAAAAATTTCCGTGAATTGACACCTTACGAAATGAATTTAAAAAGAAACAAATGAATACAGATAATTTGCTAACGGAAAGAAAACTTACGATCATTATAATGTATATATGTATATTTCTATTTTCTATCAAAACGTATGAAAAACATAAAAATAACTGTAACTAACTTCAATCTGCGGACAGAATGAATGAACGAAATACTACAAAGATTATTATAGTTAATTTTAAATAAAGGGAACGTTAAAATACAAGTTAAAAATAAACAAAAAATAGTACATACGAACAGACTAAAACTATCTCGAATTAAACAACAATAATAAAATACTTTTAATAATATATAGTTTTATGTTTCAGAAAGGACTTAAATAAAAGAGAAATTAAACTGTTTTCAATCTTTTACATTTTTATAAATATTAAACAAATTTTTTATCACTATACCAATAACCTGATTTGAAAAAGTATTTCTTTAAAAGGTTCGCAAGTATAAATTAAATTTTAAAAATATTTTGTCATTTTTTGATTCTACGTACTTGTTTTGCAATATAAGAGATTAAAAACTTAATTTTTTTAACACGTTAAGATAAAACCTTATTCAATATAATTTTTTGAGGAATAATCTAAAGTGGCATTATTCAAATTTAATAACAAAACAACTCAAATAAAAAATTTCTTTCCTTCTCAACACCTAATAATTATTGTCCAAATATAGCTTGAGAACGAATAAAAAAACCTGATAATAAATAATAATAATAAATAGTAATAATAATAATAATAAATTTAACATCTATGAACAATAAAATATAACAATAAGACTCATAAAAAAAACTGTTGTCTCAAATGTAGAATATGTCAAAAATATTTTTCATCTGTAAACTTAGAAGTACAAAACTTTGATTTATAAATCTATATGGGCATATCTCTAGAACATTTAAACTTTATGTTTCTGTTTATTATTATATTTTCAAAATTATAAAAATAATTTTGCAGTACCATAATTTGATAAATTATTGTGCTCTTTAAATATACCTTGTGTATAATAATCATTTTAATTAGGTAGGGAACGACAATAGCCAGTAAAAGTGTCGAAATCGCCAGTTTCTCGTGTGTGACATTGAACGTTTTTTTCCAGTATATATGGTATAACTTTTTTAACGAGTCATTATATATTTTGTGACTTATGGTAGATGTAGTGGGGAGTGTAAGGAACCAAAAAATCATTGAGACAATGATGTGCCTCAATTAAGATAAAAATGGTGTACCTTCAAACTTGCGAGACAACTTTTCTTAAATTTTGACAATTTCGCAATTAACTTGATGTAACTTTTTTAACGAAGATTTTTAAGTAACCATAAAACGGCGTTACATTGTATACATAATAAGAAGTAATTTAAAGTCTTACTGGAATATGTGCCACTTATACATTAGGAATGCAGTGACTTCAAAAGTTAAATTTAAAAACGAAACTCATAATAAAAACCTACATTTTTGAAGGGCACATGTTGAGTTTGACTTCTAATCACTTTTAACTCATTGTAATCTCTTCTCGTGTATTATAAGAGTATACAAAAAAATCGTTAACCTCTACACTATTCGTAAAAAGAATTTATCTAAGAAATAATATGAGCTTCTACGGTCATAATCATTGCATCATGGAAAAAGAAAGCATTAAACTCGTAAGATTGCCTAAAATTTATTATTTATAGATTTCTGGGGTCCTCTGATTACAAATCTGAGGTTAGTTAAAAAAAATTTTTAATGGCGAATCCAAAATGTCGGACGAAATTTTAGAAAAATTATCAGATTTTAATATCTTTTGACATTTAAAAGTTTTCTGTTTTGCTTATTACAAATTTAAAATAATTTTTAAAAAATTTAAAATAGAGAATCCAATATGGTGGATACATTTCTAAAAAATCAAATCTTTTTGCAGGATTTTTTTTGAACTTCTGGTTGTTATTTAGGTTGAATCCATTTCAAATCAGGCAAGCCGAATAACTTCAAGTCGTAAAATTATCTGTCGATGAAATATGTTATTTTATATGAAAAATAAAGAGACACGTATTTTTTTATTTTTCATAAGAATGTTTTTTAACGAAGTTAGCCAGATTTGAAAATATTATGCATTTTATTTAAATAATATTAATTATGGATAAAGAAAGAGAAGTAAAACTTTCAATTAAATGTTATTCATTTTTTGTTCATACTGTTTATACTTTTAATATAAAATAAAACTAGAAATTTTGTTTAGAATATTAAAATAATTATATCTCGTGGTTATTTATTTATTTACTTCTATTGCTTTTTAATTACAATTAATCACAAAATATTTTAAAAACCGTATTTAAAATATCAATAATTTTTATGACATTTTAAAACCACTTTTGAAATTTAAAAAAAACTAAATTCATAATAATTAGCGACCCCAAAAACCCCTTCATACCCACTTTTGTGCAAATTAAATTATTTTTTAAATTTTCATCCGAAATATTGGATCCGCCATTTCGAATTTCGAAAAATTAACATCATATTCATAATCAGCTACCCTAAAAACCCCAAGATACCGATTGATGTGAAAATCCAACTTTATGAAAAATCAATGCATTTAGAAACATTTTCTTGGGGTTAAATTTATACACAGGGGGGGTTAACAATGTGTAAAAATGAGTATCGCAAGATTTTTTCTACTATTTGATCAATGCACAAAACAATAAAATTCATTTCAAGATTGTGCCTTGAATAGAAAAATTAAGTTTTCCAATACCTGAAAGTTTAAAAGTTCTAGAAATATGCCCATATAAAAAATGTATTCAATATTTAAATCCACAACGAATTTTAATTATAAACGAGTTTCGAATTTTAGCCCAAAAATTGTTATGTAATTTAAAAACAGCACAAGATTCAAGCCTTTAAAACAACTTGTAAAATATTTCCCTGAATGTAATTTTAAATCAAATAAAAAAATTAATTTTTTAAAAATACATATTATATTAACATTGATACAAAATTCTATGCAAAATAAATCATTTGTACAAATATTTTTTCTAATTATAAGCAAATTGTATTTAACAAAGTAAAAAAATAAACATGTAATTCTTATAAATTTTTAAATATATTAAATTTAAATGGTTAATTAAAAACCGTATATAAAAATGATCATTCTAATGAAAATATCTAGTAAAATAAGATACATTAAAATTAAAATTATTTTCTTAAATATTGTTTGTGAAGTATGCTTGAAATAGCATGAATGAATTCTACATTGTATACGACTGTATAAAAAATCTGTAAAGTATGAGTAAAAAATGATATAATGTATGGATAGAATGAAAGTAACATTTCCTATATAATTCATTAGTTTGAGCATGTTTCATTTCACTTCTGTGCTTAATCTAAGGGGGAGGTGTCACGTCTGTAACTCCTTATTAATATACTTAATTTAACTATATATTTTTACGTATGTATCCATTTTCATATATGTGCCCTGGCGCGATGAAAAGGACTTTACGTTCCAAAAAATTAATTTTGAGTTATTGGTACCATTCTATCTAGATTTTTTCAATCTATATAATGGCATCAATAACTAAAATTAATTTTTTGGGGCGTAAGGTCCCTTTCACCGCGTCAGGACACATATTGTATTTATTTGATAATGCATACATCTTCTATTAAAATAATGTATTTCATCATGATATGATATGCAGTACTTTTAATTCTTATTTTCTGTATGTTTTGAAATTGCATTATATTCAGTGTATTTTCTAACCAATATTGTATTTATATCATCTTTTTATTATTACAAATCCAGAAAAAAATAGTATTTCAAAAGAATGTCGAAAGAATAACGATTACGAGAAATTCAAGATCGAAGATACAGATATGTACAAACACCACGCCTGAGGATCAAAGACAAAGTTGCGACTTTAACTCTATGCAAGGTCGAAGCAATGTCTTGCGCACTGAAATCTATTAAGGTTGAGACGATTCTAGTAGCTATAAGCATTCGTCTAATGAGGGAATTTTTCTATAAAAAGAGTGAACATTTCTGATTAGAACAGAGAATAATTTTTTTGGAAATCAATCAGTAATCAATCTACCATCGTCGAGTGAACTCCAAGTATATTTTTAAAAGTGAACAACAGTTTATCCCCAAGTATTAATTTTAATGTGTTTCTTTTAAAAGTAAACTTTAACCCCTTGCGTGTGGATGACGTATATACACGTCATGAAGAAAACGGCCCAAAGTGTGTATGACGTGTATACACGTCATGGACAATTTAAGTAAACGAGTGAATGTATCTTTCTACAATTTGGCAGTAAGGGATATTTTGGGTCGCTGAACACGAATCTGATGTCGGATTTCAAAAAATTGAGTTTTTACCCAATATGGCTGCCAAACATTTTAAAAAAATTTTATGTTGTCAATGGATTTAAACGAAATTTTAATTCCGAGAGTTTTTTTGTCATGGATTACAAATTTGAAGTCAGATATACAAAATTTAAAGTTTTTTACGCAATTGGGACCCCAAGAATTTAACAAAATTTTATACTTGATGCATTTTAACTTTTATTAGACGGAATCCCACTCTGAGTTAGTCAGTCTATATTATTATTGTTTATTTTATTGTTTTATTATTAAAATCATGCCAACAAGCTTTAAATAATTAATAATGTTTACTGTGAGAATCTAATGTTATATAATATATTTAACTAATGTTAAACTACACAATTTATTTGTTTAAACAATTTCTTATTGTTAATTACTAACATGTTTCTTTCTACGCTTATAGAAATGAAGTTTTTTCGCAATTTTCCAATTTATCGACCTAATTATAATAACGAACAAATATTAAACAAAAAATTATCGATTTTACAATTGTTTAAATTTAAACAAATAATTGCTGCTACTTGCGAACTCATGAAACAAAACACCTAAAAACTTGCAATTTTTTTCTAATTTTGCAGTGTGCTAATAAAATAGTATAACATGAAGAAATTTGATAAATTTCACATTTCAGCAATTGTTTAAATAAATAATTGTTGTTTTTTACCAACTCTTCGAACAAAGAACATACAAACTTGCTCTTTGACGTGAAATAATCAAAAGATAAAAAACTTCAATAGTTTTAATAATATTAAGCCAGAAAGTTAAGCATGTGCGCGTAGATACACGTGTTTTCTGCGCATGGCGTCGCTTTAAATACTCCCCCTATAAAATTTTCTTTTGCGGCGATAGGTCCCTTTTCTCGTGTCGCGTTACATATATAAAATATTATAAAGTATACATTTTAATATAAATAGTTTATGCTTAAAATACTTTTGCTTCAATAGGTATATAATCTTAAAAATGCATGTATAACAAAAGTTAAATATAATTTTTTGAATAATAAAATAAAGTAAAATAAAAATATGTTACATAACCTAATTATAAATAATTTTGCATTTTATTTACATAAATGTCAGAATTTAAAAGTTCCACCTCCTGGGATATTTAATTTTAAATATACTTACTTATTTTTAATATTATTAATTAAAAATCATATTTATGGTTAAATTAAATATTACTTATATTTTTCAGCTCATTTTTATGTTAATAAAAGTATTTTAAGAAACTATTCATTTTGACTCTGGAGTCATAAATATTAGATACATATTTATCAGCTAAAAATGAAAGTATACATTGTGTTTTAAAATCTTCTGTGTAAACAATTTAATTTTTATATCACAACAATCCAATTTATTGCAATGTTAGATTCGGTATTTAACATTTTTTAAATCCGACTTTTTATTCTGAATGCGTAATCCCAAAAACAGGTAGTAACGAAGTTTAAGTGAATCCAATTAATTGTTAAATTTGTTATCCGACATATTGAATCTGCCATTTTGAATTTTGAAAACCTGACTTCAGATTCGTAATCAGCGATCCTAAAAACTCACGAGTAACAAGTTTTGAGCCAATCTAAATATTTTTTTAAATTTGTCATCCGCCATATTGGATCCGCCATTTTGAATTTTGAAAATCAGACTACAGATTTGTAATCAGCGACCCCAAAAACTCCCGAGTAACAAGTTTTGAGACAATCTAAATAGTTTTTAAATTTGTCATCTGCCATATTGGATCCGTCATTTTGAATTTTAAAAATCAGACTTCAGATTCGTAATCAGCAACCCCAAAAACCTCCGAGTAAAAAGTTTCAAGTGATTTAATTGATGAAAAGGTCTTACACATTTTTGGCCCAGTTTATAATATTTAAGCTCCACACGGAAGGGGTTAAAATTATTTCCAAAGCATTGCTTTGAAAACGTACTACGTTTAAAAGAGAATTATTTCTTCTCAGAAATTTTTACTAATTTAAAAAATATTAATTTGAAAATAAATTCAAGTATCTATCTTATATTGAAACAACACATTCCTAATTTCGAAGCATCGAAATTTGCTAAGGAGCCGACATCCGTCTGGAAGAAAGCAAATATTACCAAAATACAATACACTATCTCATTAGTGTAAACAAGAGGACTAATACACGAACATTAAGGACAACTATTCGAGGCCCTTTTGCGATCAGCCTTCAATACCATTCAAGATCGGATTACCAGATAATATTACCACATCATTCAACACCAGTAATCTTTTTTTTAAAAGTAAGGTTTATAATTTAGAACTATACTCATTGTATTTTTGTCAATACTTTTCTTTCTTGTTGGTTTTTAAATAACTTATTCTCTCACAACTTTTAGTAGGCTCATTGACTTATCCTCATCCCAAATTAGATTCTTTATTAAAACTAATTTAAAACGAGGAACGTTAGGTATATTTTAAAAAGGTTTCTCGTTTTGACGTAACAATACTGAAACAAGAAAACTTTGATTTTCAATATTTTTTGCATTAAAAGATAAGTTACACTATGGCATTGCCAATTGTCAGAATAAAATATTGACAATACTCAGAACATCTTGTAGATGAGCTGAGGTAAAAATATTGACGTCGTACTTATTTTTAAACTTGTAGATTTAGCTTAAACATCAACTTTTTACATTAACCCTAAATTTCCCTATAAGATTTAATTTATGTTTAAATAAATACAAATTTTTAAAATGTTTTTACTTTCTTGAGAAATTATTGCCAAAAACTATCTCTCTTGTATTTATTCTAATTTTCTTGCTATACTCCATGTTTGACGCATATTTTCTAAGACGACGTGTTTCTCGCAGTGCATATTATGTGTTTGTAGACAACTTTTATTTGTCAATGAAATAAACGTTATTATACTCTTCGAATAAATAACAACCTTCATTACAAAGTCAGACAAAATATTTTCATTATCAGCGAAATTTTTATTTTCACCAAAGTAGACTGCAACTTTTGGAAAACTGTTCTCAAAAGAATTTGACATTTGTACTAATTGAAAGCTTGTATTTTTCGCTTTAAAATAAAAGTAAGAACACTTTAATCTATGCATTAGTTTTTAAGTTATGAGTAAATTATTTTAACCATGCACAAAATATTTTCAATGCAGTGATTAAACTGTTTGCTCGTCCGGCGCTCGTCTCGCGTGTTCGAAATAGACTATTGGACGAGTGGCGATTAACTGAACTTAGATTTCAAATGCTTTTTAACAATATTATGAAATATTAAATAAAATAAAAATTAAAACAAATTATGAAAATAAATTCATAAAATTTACAAATGAAATATTTTAAAGAATTTAAATGAACAGTAAGTAAATAATTATTTGTTAATTTTTTAAAATTGATACAATAAATAATTAATTATATTTAATTAAATTAAACATTATTTACATTAAATTAATTGATACATTTTTGAATTTATTAACAAAAAATATGTAAATTTAACACTTCAGAAAAAACGTAATTTTATACTTCATTTTTCGTTTAACACATATATAATAATATTAGTATTCTTTTATACTTTTCTTTTGTATAATACTTTTAATATTGTTTTGGACGATTCAATAGATAGGGGAGAGTCAGTACGGTCGGGTCACTTTTGACTTGTGCCCAGAACTTCCGTTCTAGGCCGAATTTCACGTTTTCTGACATATGGTTGGAAAGATCTTCTAAAGTGGAATGTTTCTTCTGTACATCAGAAAATATTTGGGCAAAAATTGGAAAAGTTATAAACATTTAAAAAAAAATGTCGTTACGGTCGGATCAGGTCTTTACGGTCAGTTCACCGTAGAAAATCAATGTGAAATGAAGGAATATTACTAAAAATATCCCGTAAATTACAGAAGAATGCTGAAATGCACTTGAAAATGGAAAAAGGAAATAAAAAAATTATATAAACATTAATCTAAAAACATTCTCAGTAAACGAAACGTTTACAATACGTTATCGAAGGAGATGTGAAATAAGACTTTTTAAAATGTTTTACGAACGTTTTTCGAATATGAATATTTTTTTTCACTGTAAAATGACGTTCTTCACACATCTCTACCTTAAACAAATGAATTTCCAATGTCAGAACACACCATAATTGTAAAATAATGCGTCCCAACATGCACGATATAAAGTGACCCGACCGTAAGTTTCGCGTCGTTTTTATTTTTTTAGCACACAGACATAAACGCACGATATAAAAACAAAATAACATACCAAAGTATTAAAGGACTCTTTAATGAATAAATTTCATCAATTAAATTTATTGTTTGCATCTTCCATTTTGTTTAATTAATCTTTTTCGACACTAAGTAAAAGTTTCGCTTAAAAAATTCACCACACATTTACGTTTTACGTTTGTACTGCTCGCGTACTTCATTGGAACTTAATGAAAGAGACATGAAAAGTTTTCTACCATTACTAAGAAGTATTTACATGCAATGGTAAATGGCACCAGTTTGTTACGATTGAGAAACCTGAGGTGACCCAACCGTAAAGGTGCACCGACCGTAGTGAATCTCCCCTAATGAATTTAAAACATCATAAAATAAGAAAAAAATTGAATATAAAAATTCAGTCACAGAGCAATCAAAACTAGCTAAAGACTCCTCCACTTTTTGGAAAATAATTAATAAATTTCGATTTAAACCTCAATTGCCAGATTTGATAGACCTAGACGAATGGTATGACTTTTTCGATTAGCATTCCCACCAAGTATTAACACATCCGATTATTATTATTATACGAATTTTTCAAAAACCTTCCAGAGTCTGGAATCAATTATATGTTAATATTATTTAATAAGGTATTGCGTAAAGAAGAGGTCCCTGACTCATGGTCGGATTCTTTAATAAGAATGATATATAAAAAGGTGATAAATCGGACCCGGCGAATTACAGACGCATTGCCTTGATGAATTCTATCATTAAAATTTCTATGCAAATTTTAGCGGAAAGATTGGGAGAGTGGCTCGAATTTCGGGACCTTCTGCCTGAATGGCAGGCGGGATTCAGGAAAAAAAGAAGTTGTATGGATAATATATTTGTGCTTAATTCTATGATTCAGACCCGCTTGACTTTGGACAGAGAGAAACTACTGGTCCTCTTTGTAGACTTTCGGGGCGCTTTCCCTTCAGTTGAGCATAATTTGCTTTGGGAGAAACTTTTTAAGTTGGGAACCGGAAGTAAAGTGGTCAACTTATTAAAAAACTTGTATGGAAAAGCCAGTGTCGCTGTCAGAAACTCCTTTGGTACCTCAAAACAAGTATTAGTCACTAGGGGGGTATTATAGGGGGAAGTAATGAGCCCATTATTGTTCACCTGTTTTATCGCGGACTTAGAAAAGTTTTTAAAATCTGAGGGTATTAGAGGAGTCGCACTTAATCACCTGGAGGAAATAATTTTGCTTGCTTATGCGGATGATGTAGCGATAATGGCTGATTCAAAAGTGGGGATGCAGAGAATTTTAAACGCATTAAAAAAAATATTGCGAGACTTCGAAGTAAATTTAAAGAAAACCCAAATAGTTATTTTCAGAAAAGGAGGGCACGTTCACAACAAAAAATTAGGATCACATATGTTCGGGAAAGAACAAAAGGTGGAGATAGTCTCGAATTATGAATATCTGGGTGACTTGTTCTCGAATTCAGCCACTTTCGGTGCTGCCACAAGTTCTGCCATTTCCAAAGCAAACGTCGCAATGGGGTCGACCATTGCCCTTATAAATGGCTTGAATTTAAATGCCTGTGAGCCGGTAAATGAATTGTTTGATAGTCTTCTTTCAAGTGTGTTAATGTATAGAGTGATTATTTGGGGCCTCAGGTATCGGGATGAAATCGAAATAATTCAAACAACATTTTATAAAAAGGTTTTGTTTCTGACAAAAAACACCGCTGGTTACGCCGTTAGATTCGAAATTGGGAGGTCGAAATTGTCTGCCGTTGTATTTAAATTAGTATTGAAACTCATAGAAAAATTGTTACTGATGGATGACTCACGTTATTCTAAACTCTGTTTCAATCGCTAAAAAAATCTATCCCTGAATAACAATAGATTACAAAAATTCAATTGGTGTAACCAAGTGGGTTCTATTTTTGAATATATCAAAGAATCAAGAGAATGGGAAAACATTAATGTAAACATGATTCAGTCTAAGAAATCTGTATGGGTTGAAAAATATAAAAATTATTTACTAAAAGAAGATTTGGAACGTGTGCGCAACTCTAGATCGCTGCAAATCCTCCCACACTTAACTCTAATTACTGGAAAGAAGAAATACTTTTTGCAAAAAATTCCTCTTAAATATATTAGAGTATTAAGTCAAATTCGACTGTCAAATCATTTCAGCAATACATTATCGATAAATAAAAAATTTTACAAGATAAGTGTAGCAGGATTTTGCGATGGTTGTGGAATGGAAACCCCTGATCTGTTTTACCATATCTGGATTCAATGTCATTTGTATGCTGAAGATAGATTCCGACTGATGTGCCCCTGCTACGATGAATCAATTATATCACTAACTCTTTTAAGCATGTTAGATACGTCTGACTCGACAATATTACGAAATGTATATGCATTTGCAAAAATTGAATTAAAAAATGTACGACTAGAGGTAAGAAGAATGCCTGCAACTTCCTCTTCGTATAGGCTGGTTGGCCTTTGAACAAATAATATATACATATTCTAAACCGACAGATTAGCTCGGTCGGATAAGATGCCTCGCTTGGCGGACGTTCTAGAACCAAGGGTACTTGGTTCGCGCCCATTTGGCTTGGATTTTTCCGGCATGTGAGATAATCTGAGCGGAAGGTTTGACGTCGAGGTATAATGATGTGCACTGTCGATTATTGTCCGGTACACACCATTGGAACTCGACTGTCGATAAACCGGTTGTACTCAGGAGAAGGTTTTCTACAGTTTCTCTCTCCTCTGGCGAGAAAACCCATTAGACGGGTAGTCCAGGCTAATGCGAGTACTCCTAATTTTCGAAAGACGTTCTGTAGGCGCAAACTTAGTATTAAGAATTGTGTATATAAGAAAAATTTGTGAAAACATGAAATTGTAAGAAATCACTTGTATAGCCAAGTATGTAAGGCTGAAGACAGGTGTATAAACCAATAAATAAAAATATATATTCTATATTATAGTTTAATATTCTAAAGAATTTAAGTTAATAATAATTAAATAATTAATTTACATATTTTCAGTTCATAATATTCTTTAAAGTTGTTAACACTATCCGAATTAATACTTTTTTAATATATGTTAATAAATTTAAAAACTAATGTACTTAACCAATTAACGCCCAAATGACCACAATTTTAACTAAAACTTCAACATACGATTTAAAGTATTTTCAGGAAATGAAATATAGCAGCAAGAGATATACGGGGTTTTGGGGGTCGCTCTTCAAGATTCTGGGATCAAAATAGCGATTCGACCAACACAAAACCCAATATGGCGGATTTTTTTTTAAAAACACGCAAAAAAATCGTTGATTTTTTTAAAAATATTTTTTTAGAACTAAACAAATTTTTTAAACCTTTTTAAAGTATGCTATTGGTGGGCAAAATAGTTGTACTTTCAAAATGTAAAATAGACAAACTTTGATTTCAAGATGGCAGAATGGAAATTTTGAAAAAGTGAATGCATTATAATAAAAAAAAAATTCACAGCAATATTCAAAAAGTATCCAAAACCTATTCAAAATTTATATTCGGTGGTTTTCGGATCGCTGATAACGAATCCCATGTCAGTTTTTCAAAATTCAAAATAGCGGATCCAACATGGCGGACTTTTTTTGAAAAATTTCTTGGATTCACTTGAAACTTGTCGCTCGAGGGTTTTTGAGGTTGCTGATAACGAATCCCATGTCAGTTTTTCAAAATTCAAAATGTCGGATTCAATATGGCGGACATTTTTTTGAAAAATTTCTTGGATTCACTTGAAACTTGTCACTCGAGGGTTTTCGAGGTCGCTGATAACGAATCCCATGTCAGTTTTTCAAAATTCAAAATGTCGGATCCAATATGGCGGACATTTTTTTGAAAAATTTCTTGGATTCACTCGAAACTTGTCACTCGGAGGTTTTCGAGGTCGCTGATAACGAATCCCATGTCAGTTTTTCAAAATTCAAATTGTCGGATCCAATATAGTGGACTTTGTTTGAAAAATTTCTTGGATTCACTTGAAAACTCCAAGGTTTTCCAGCTCGCTGATGACGAATTCAATTATAGTTTTTCAAAATTCAAAATGGCGAATTCTATATGGCGGACTTTTTTGACAAATTTTTTTGGATTCACTTGAAACTAGTCACTCGGGGGTTTTCGAGGTCGTTGAAAACGAATCCCATGTCAGTTTTTCAAAATTCAAAATAAAGAAATCAATCTAAGAAATTTTTTCAAAAAAAGTCCGCCATATTGGATCCGCTATTTTGAATTTTGAAAAACTCCAATTGGATTCTTCATCAGCGACCTAGAAAACCCCGAGTGACAAGTTTCAAGTGAATCCAAGACATTTTTCAAAAAAATGTCCGCTATAATGGATCCGCTATTTTGAATTTTGAATAACTGACATGGGATTCGTTATCAGCGACCCCGAAAACCCCTGAGTATAAATTTTGAATCGAATTTGGATACTTTTTCAATATTGTTGTGAAATTTTTTTGTTTACTATAATGCATTTACTTTTTCAAAAATTCGATTCCGCCATTTTAAAATCAAAGTTTTTCTATTTTACATTTTGAAAGTACAACTATTTTGCCCATCAATACCATACTTTAGAAAGGTTTAAAAAAATTTTTTAGTTCTAAAAAAATATTTTAAAAAATCAATTACTTTTTTGGGTGTTTTTAAAAAAAAATCCGCCATATTGGGTTTTGTGTTGGTCGAATCGCTATTTTGACCCCAGAATCTTGAAGAGCGACCCCCAAAACAATATCTCATTGCTGCTATAATTCATTACCTGAAAATGCTTTAAATCGTGTGTTGAAGTTTAAGTTAAAATTGTGGTCATTTGAGCGTTAATGGGTTAATTAAATATTAATAATTAATTTAATTTAACATAATTAATTCTCTGTCTAACCTATAAAAAGATATCGCCACCAACGCCGCCGCCGCTGTTTCAAGACTCTGAAGTTGGTCACAAATGGCTATAGTATATTTAACATAACTTCCTGTCATAGACGAACATAACCTCAAAATCAGGTGAACCATCATCGCTCTGAAGTTGGCCACAAGTAGTAGCGATAGTATATTTAACATATCTTTCTGTCATAGACGAACATAACCTCAAAATCAGGTAAACCATCATCGCTCTGAAGTTGGCCACAAGTAGTAGCTATAGTGTATTTAACATAACTTTCTGTCATAGACAAACATAACCTCAAATAATAAAAATACATGTCTAATTTTACCTACTTTTTGAGCTACGGATTTTAAAAGGGGCCTTAATGTAGGCCTTCACATTACGCCAAAATTTGATCTGTGTTTTACCAACAGGTCAGAGCTTGCCCCCTCAAATAGACGCGCGAAATAGGACGTCAAAGCCTATGCAAAAGAAAATTTTTTTACTTGCAGGCTGGTATGTCACTTCAAAATTAATGACAAAGATTGAAAATTTGAGAATGGCTAATATCACAAGATCGCATTTTACAATCTTTATATTATCTACAAATAGAAGTAAATATAAAATCAGGGGGTTGGCGCGCGAAGCGCGTAGGGGGGCGGAGCCCCCCTAGTTTATTATTTAAATTTAAAAATATGACAAATAATTATTTAATTAGGGTCAGTTGGGATAAATAGAAACATGTTTGCTATATTTCACCTGTTCCTATTTACCCTTAAGTTTTTCAACTTTGCTAAAATTTAGGGGTACATAGGAACAGTTGATTATTTCTTACGAAATTTGAGAAAAAATCAATTTCAAGTCTAGAAATGTTAAGAGATATAAAGAATTCGAGAAAAAATGGTGTTAGTCAGAAAATAATTCAAAATAATAATAAAATATAAATATATAAAATATATATACCCAGGCGGAAATTTACCACTGGAATTGTATGGTACCTGTACAGACGTCGGTAAGACTGTACTGACATTCATCCGCGAGACAACCGGATCGGTTCAGGCATTCTACTGGAACATGAAAATGTGTTGTAGTGGCTGCGCGTCCGGCTCGGTACAGTTTTGATGCCGCCAAACAACCGGTGTTGTACCGTGATTCGTCCGTCTAGCAACCGCCGCGGGCCAAATATTGTTTCAAAAGACGACTCGCTTCAGCGGACCGGCGTTCTACTGGCATTCGTCCGTCTAGCCAGACTAAATAATATTTTCTATTGAAAAATAAAATAAAAAAATATTTAATTAACTATGCATGGTGCATGTTAATTAATATTTATTTATAGATCATTTCAAGCATTTTTAACACATTTTACATTTTTTTGACACATTAAAATTCTAAACGCTCGCAAAGTGGGATGCGAAACTCAAGCTATTCCTAATCTACGCACCGAAGTCTAATACGCTAACGACTACGCTATTCGCTCGCATGCGGATGTGAGCATAATGACTTCGATATGCAATACCGCCACGAAGCAAACAATTTTTCAACTTATGTACAACAATAAATAATAATTTTACAAATACTTTGGAATATTTTAGCATTTTATTAATACTATGTAAATAAATCTAGTGTTTTGAAACAATATTTTAAAATTTTAATTTTTTCAATTATTTATCAAAATAATGAATAGGATGCCGTTGGAAAGGTAATTAAATTATCTTTCAATCCATATATTACAGAATAAAATTGAATGAAAATTGAGAGAGCTACAGTCGATTCAAGATCAAATTTCATGGAAATTTTGATGATTTTTAGACACTTGACTAACTTTTGATAATTTCTTCCACAAAAAAAAGTAGAAAATATTTAGGTTTTAAAATTTTTATTGATAGCTTATTCTAATTGCAATAAACTATCTTAATTTTAATTTTCAAAAAATTTCTATAACTTTTTAACTGCAATACATTTTAAATATATGTAATTAACTTTATCAAAGTATATTTAAAAAACAAAAGTTTTTAAATAATAAATTAAAATTATTTTTTTAATGTTTTCGAGCCCTTTTACATTCTTCATCCCCCTTCTTGATGTTTTTAGTGTCTGCATTTTCAAATGAGATTTAAAATGTATTGCATTTAAAAAGTTATAGAAATTTATTGAAAATTAAAATTAAGATAGTTTGTTGCAATTAGAATAAAGTTTTTATTTTTCATCAACATAACATAAATTTAAAAATTTTAAACCCGACTTTGGTTTCGGAATTAGAGACCCCAGAAACCCTAATGTATTAATTTTCATGAGTATTTCATGCTTTAAACATTTAAAATATGTTCGCACGGACTGAATACACCTTTTTGAATTTTTAAAATATGACATGGAATTTGTAATCAGAGACCTAATCAGAGAGCCAAAACTCGTTCACTTAATTGAATCTACCATTTTAAATTTTTAAAATCTGACATCAGACTTGTCATTAGCGATACAGAAAAACCCCGAGTAACGATATTGTCATAAATTTAATCAATTTAAAAAAAACTTGTCCGCCATATTGGATCCGACATCTTGAAATTTTGATACTTGACATTGTATTCGAATTGAGGAACTCTAGAATTCCTTGATGTGTGATTTTAGTAACTTTAGTACTTAACTTAATTTTACTATTTGCATGTTTGCTGTAAATATTGAAAAGTATACTAAAAATGGCAAAGTAGTTTCGTTCACTAAGAATGTGGTGTTGAATTTTCATTTTTAATCCAATCAAGGTCCACAAGGACTGGAAAGTTTCTCAATGGAATAGCTATCAATAAAAATTTTAAAACCTAAATATTTTCTAATGTTTGTTGTGGAAAAAATTATCAAAAGTTAGTCAAGTGTCTAAAAATCATCAAAATTTCCATGAAATTTGATCTTGAATCGACTGTAGCTCTCTCAATTTTCATTCAATTTTATTCTGTTATATATGGATTGAAAGATAATTTAATTACCTTTCCAACGGCATCATATTCATCATTTTTGGACGAGTTGATTTTCCTACAGGTAAATTTAAGTGCCGTCGCTCCTCAAAAATACAAAATTTGAAGCAACAAAAAAACTACACGAGGGAAAAAAATTAAAACTATGATTTTCTTACTCAGAAAACACCTACTAATCGAAAAAGGAATGTTTTGTTTGGTTGCCAAAAAAAAGTTTTTAATTTGTAAACCAGTGTTATTATTATATTTATTATTTTTATTATTAATTTTTTATATTTATAAATAATAAGCTGTATACTTTATTTATAAATATTAAAGAAATTTGAATATAACAAACAAATTTAATTGTTTAATTTATTTGTTAATTAATGAATAAAAAATATAATTGAAACCTATAACTTTTACAATTAAATTTTATATTCTTGTATTGTTAATTCTTTTTTTAATATTTAAACTTTAAACAATTCTCCTACAAAAATGTTTTACAACATAAAGGATTTAAATTTTTTATTACTATATGTTACATCCCGACATATTTTAAATTTTAAATAATTTTCATAAATTTGTCAATATTTATTAGACAAATGTCTAAAAACATGGTCCATTTTGAAAATCAAGAAATTAATATGATGGAACACTTTAATATTTCGTTCATATTAATTTCTAACACGTGTTACTACTCATATAAACAAAAGAGTAAGATGAGTCAATGAACCATGCTTTGAGACAAGTGTCAAGCATGAATGAAAAGGATGACGCATGATAAGAGGAAAATACTATTAGAGTAAAACTCGTTCACAATACAATTAAATATGCATACACATATACATGCAAAATAGTAATAAAATAGTTATTAAATAAATTGTTACACTAATAAATTGTTAATATGAATCGTTACTACTGAATTGAAATTATAAGCACATTCAAAATGGTCGAATCGAAGATAAATCGATTATCGACAATCGATTAATCGAATATCGTTTGGTGATTCGATTGATAAGTAAATGTGCGTATTGATATTTGAATTTAGCAGTATTGTAATTATTGGCAATTATAAGTTGAAATAATCAATAGAAGGAAAGAATAATAGAATAAAAGGATAATATGATAATCGTACGTGCCTAAAACAGTGCATGTCATACGTGCCTAAAACAGTGCATGTCGTACGTGACTAAAACGGCGTGTGGCGAAAACACCCAAAACAAGATGCTTCCACCACCTGATTCCCCTAAAATGCATTAGATTAGAAACTATATAAACTGCTGCAAAAATCAGAGCAATTGTCAAAAGTTCCGGTGTAGTTCAGTGCGAATAATATCATTGTAGAGCGACCCTTCAGTTTAAACGCGAGTTACTGTATTCTTTCCGTAAAAAGGTGCAAGTTAGATTATTTATCACTTAGAAACAAGTTTCTTTCCCGTAAAAAGGTGCAAGATAATAATTTAACACTTAGAATCATTAATTTTGTTGTTTTAACTGTCGTATTTGTTATACAAAATTAACAGTGTAAATTTCATTAATTCTTTCCGTAAAACGGTGCAAGTTATATTATTATCACTTAGAAACAAGTTTCTTTCCGTAAAAGGTGCAAGATAAATAATTTAACACTTAGATAACGTGAAACTGTTAATTTATAGCAAAACTCTTACAAAGTTGTGAAAGTTACATAAGTGTAACATAACAAACTTTAAGTTTCATTCACTTGAAACGAAACAAATCAAGAAACCAAATATAACGACTTTGCGATACTTTGTCAACGAATATTGTCCAATAAACGTAAGTAACCAATTGTAATAACTGTACTTTTAATTAATGTTGTAAACAATAAAATTATAAAAGGAATATTAATCTTGTTTTTAACGCAAAGCCCATAGTTTTGACAAGTGATCACGATCCTACTATAAAAATAAAGATCAGGCCTTACCAACCTGATTAATCAGCTAACTGGTTTTAAAACCTCTTTTAACTAAATAACTAAATTTAATTAAAAGCCTTTCTTTGCTCGGGACATAACAGCTGATTTGGTGGCAGCGGTGGGATTGTCACTTTTGTTATAAACAAATTAATTTTCAAAAAAAAATTTTTATCAAAAAAAAAAAATTTCTTGTTTTCACAATTTTAATTTTTGAGTCAAAATTAACATTAAACTCAATAACCACGTTCAACTCCACACAACCAACTCCTAATTGTTTATAATTTAATAAACAATTTCCTAATTCCTTCATATAATCCTATAATTGGGCTGTCTTTGCGCCGTCCGGCGAATTTTGGCTTAATTTAAGAATAGTTTACGCCGTCCGGCGGGACCGTTCAATAGGGATTTTCCTCTCTTTCATTTTTAAATAAAATTGTGACATTATTATTGCGCCGTCCGGCGAATTTTAATGGATCAAACGACATTTGAGCCGTCCGGCGAAATTGTCATTTTATTTGTTTCTTTTAAAACTTCCTAACATTCCTTGATTTTCACAACAAATAATAATTTGCCTTGAGAAAATTTAAATTATTAAATAAATAAATTCAATAAGAACATTAAATACATAAAAATGTCCTTTGGTTACAGTTAAAAAATTATGTGCGATAAAATTCCAACACTAAAGAAAAATAAAAATCGAGGAGGAATCAAAGCACAAAGAAGATTTAATATCGAATCATCACTAGAGTCAGAAAAATTTGTAGAAAATTTTCATTCAAAAAACAACCTCAGAGAATTAAAAACACAGGAAGAATTTTCTGAATTTTTCGAAAAATTACTAAATAAAACGGAGCAAATTTTAAGAAAGTAAAAAGTGTAATTAAAATTCAATAAATAACAAAATAAACTCTTATTAAAATTAATGTGCTTTGTTTATTGTTGTATGATAATAGTATACTTAATATTAATTGCAATAATTTGGTATACAAGTCCAAAAAGGAAAAATTGAAATAAAACTAATCAAATAAACAATAAGCTGATCAATAAGTCATCTATTTAACAAAAAATATATATATATAATCGGAATCTAGATGAATAGATATTTTGACATAATTAACAACTTTAATTATCCCCAAATCGAATTAATCTCAGGAGATTTAACATCTCACAAGGGTATATTTCTTATCGATAATACTAGTCGATTAAATATAATAAAAGAAACAGAATTGTCTTCATTTATTAACATCGATAGAAACAATCGATACACACTTCGACATAACTCAATTCACACCAACGGTAGTGCCATAGTAGAATTTTGCGATTTTTCTTTGAAATTTGAAACTATCGATTACGAAAGTAACTCCGAAATCATTGGAGTTTTAGGCGCACCATTCTTAGATCAATTATTCGAAACCAATCACTTTAGTCGAATTGCTAGAGAATACGATAGAAGAGCTCGAAGGAGAGAAAATACATTTAGACAACGATTTATTAGGCGCATTTGTAGAATAATACGAAATTCGTCGTGCCGAAAATATCCATGAATCGTTACGTCAATAATATTGAATTTAATACGGATATTTTTCCAAATATTCACATATCATCACCCAATTTAAAGGAAAAAAGAGGTCTTTTCTTAATAAATCCTGCTTTAAACATTAATTTAATAAACGAGAGAAAATTAGCACCAGGAATTGTAATCGATCGATCAGAATCAATCACTCTAAATTCAGGTTCTTTTGTTACTTCTGGAACAACAGAAATAATAATTGCAAATAAACCAATCGAATTTCGAACTTATATTAATAGTAGACAAAACGAATTGACAGGTATATTGGGATTAGCATTCTTAAATACAGATCCTAGTGAATTTGTATTGTAATTATTATCGATACTAACATATGCAATATTTTTCTCTAATAACAACAATTTTTGTTATAGCAATCTTTTCATTAATTTGGTGTTTAAAATTTTGGCACATTTTCAAAAATTTTTAAAATCAATAAATTAACAGATATATTGATTTAAACAATTTTCATGCAAGGAAAAGTATTAGGAGAGCACATTAATGTAAGAAGTCATAATTAAATTGCGCGGTTAATAATATTAATCATCTTTGCATTTACTTAAACTACTCATTGACTTCGCGCGCGAAAGCTACAAGTAGTGCGCCGCAAGGCAAGTCAGACGTACACCTTAAAGGCAATTCTCACACGTACCTTAAGCCGGTCGCGACTTTGCTAGTAAACCACCACCCTAAACTTCCTTATGAATTCATATTTTCACTTTTTAATAAAGAATAACGAATTATATCCTCAATTGTTACTGAACTCGTCATTCTTTATTGGTAACGAAGGCCGATTTATACTAGATCCCTCTTTACCAATAAACTTAATTAAAGAAGACAAAGTTAACCCCTTTCTAGGAATAAATCGTGTACTAAAATACTTTTTAAGAGACGGTACTATACGAACACACGGGGAAGCGAAAATTTGCATTAATCACACAGTAGTAGAATTTCAAACCATAATTTGTGACGATAATTCAGATATTATTGGAATTTTAGGACTTCCATTTTCATTTGATATTATAAACGAACTATTCTAATAAACAATAAAATGACTCGTAGAAATAAACATCAAAAAGAATATAGAGACGATAACGATAATGACGATAGTAATACTGTTCCACCCAACGATGCAACCTTTGCAACCTCCATGAACAGAACCCTACATGACACTATGGTAAATTCTATGGCAGAATGTTTTGCGTTACAACAAGGTATAATGAATATTCCTTTTTATGACGGGCATAATATGCCAGTTAAGGATTTTATTGATGATATTTTGAATGCTGCATCATCCATTCCGAAAAATTGTGAGGATCAGTATTTGAAATCTATTCTTGCTAAATTAAAGGGTGCTGCTAGAAGCAGTACTCAAGGTAAGTCGTTTGGAACCATTATCGAATTAATTGATCACTTAAAACAAAGATACTCCACTCACAAATCCTATGCATGGTATTTGCAAGAAATATCCACAATTCGTATGAATCGTAACGAAAACGTTAGCGAATTTTATGACAGATTATCTCAATTATTAGCAGGGGCAAATGCGACACTCGCCAGTTCTTATGGAGCTCCTAATGCTAAAATACAAATGCAACCTCTAAATCTCTGTGCATTAGAATCTTTTATCAAAGGACTTCCAGATTCCATGTCAACTGTAATAGAGGCACGAAACCCTCAAAATCTTAAAGATGCATTTGACATTGCCTTACAATGTGAACAACGTCACGAAAGTTATAAACCTGATTATAATGCTTATCATTATTCACGACATCAATCACAAGATTATAGAAATCGAGAAAGAAGCCCTAGTAATAGAGTACAATTCTCATACCCTTATGATCAAACGAGATATCGTTCCCATTCACCAACCCCCACTGGAATTTTGAGAAATCCATATCCCCCATATATGCAAGGCAATCATTACCCACAACCATATCCTAATCAACCTAATTTTCAATTTCCTAATGCTTATATGCCTTATACTTCATACCCATTCTATCCATATCCTCCTCCACAAGAAGGATACTTTAATAAAAATCCAGATGGAAATAGAACACCACCCCGTGCTCAGTCCCCTCATTCATTCGAAAGAAATAATTTAAACTCAAACACAACTCGACGGACAGACGCGACGACGAGTGGAGACCACAAAGAGCGTCCAGCCAATGCGAGGATTCTATCGTTACAAAACACATCTTCCACGCCAGAAATTCAAGAGAATCTCCATTAATAATAATAAATTCTCCAAGTTTTCAAACATCTTCAGCAACCTTGTTAATAGATACAGGAGCTGATGTAAACATTATCAAGGAAAACATAATATTACCAGAATTAAATATAATCCGAGAAGAAGCTATACACATAGCCGGTATCGTCCCTATAAAAATTTTGACGATGGGAACCGTTCAAATTGAAATAAATACGAAACAAATAACTTTCCAAGTAGTACCCACAGATTTCCCTATAGAATCTGACGGTATATTAGGTCGAGAATACCTGCGCGAAGAAAAAGTTGAAATTTCTTTTTGGCATAACACAATTGTTACACACTCAAATCCAATAAAACCAATATTTTTCGCAGACAAAGAATCAACTGAAGCCAGAGATGCTTTAACAGAAAATAAGGCTAATAAAAGAAGAAATGTAACTATTAAGGCCAGAACTAGACAGGTAATACCAATCGATGTCCTAAACACGGAATTAAAAGAAGGATATTTACCTTTAATAAAAACAGCTGAAGGATTATTAGTAGGAGAAGGCGTAGTAACCAATAAGGATGGAGTTTGTCACATCTATGCTATAAATATGACATCTGAAGACGCTGAAATTGACATACCGCCCCAGGAATTAATCCCCTTTGAATTTTATAAATTACCAGGCGAAGATTCTGACGATTACTCCACAGAAGAAGAATACACACCACCAATAAATAGAGTTTCATCGATATTAGAATATCTACGATTGGATCATTTAAATAAAGAAGAAAAGGAACACGTAGAACAAATAGTTGCAGAATTTCCAAACAATTTTCATCTCCCAGGAGAACAACTGACCCCAACTCATAAAGTTCAACACCAAATTATTACTAAGGATGAAATACCCATTCATGTTAAACAATATAGATTTTCTCCATCTCAAAAGGAAGAAATTGATAAAGTTATCGACAGAATGAAAACAGAAGGAGCCATAGGTCCTTCTTGCTCTCCATACAATTCACCATTGCTTATAGTTCCCAAAAAGATCGATGGAACTGGTAAAAAAAAATGGAGAATCGTGATTGATTTTAGAGCATTAAATGAGAAGACAATCGGTGATTGCTATCCACTGCCAAACATCACTAGTATACTTGATACCTTGGGAGGAGCCAAATACTTTTCAGTATTCGATTTAGCCAGTGGATTTCACCAAATAGAATTAGATCCCCTCGATAGATCGAAAACAGCATTTTCCACCACGCATGGACATTATGAATACATCAGAATGCCCATGGGATTAAAAAACTCACCATCAACATTCCAAAGACTAATGGATCAAGTTCTAACTGGACTCCAAGGAGTCGAATTATTCGTATATCTAGATGACATTGTCGTTTATGCAAGTAGTTTAGAAGAACACGGGAAAAAGGTAAAGAGACTATTGCAAAGATTAAAGGATGCCAACCTCTCGTTACAACCGGAAAAATGCGAATTTCTTTTTAAAGAAGTGGCCTATTTAGGCCATATAATAAGTAGCGACGGAGTAAAACCTAACCCTAAAACAGTCGAGGCAGTCAAAAATTTTCCGACTCCAAAGACTCCAAGAAATGTCAAGCAATTTTTAGGATTAGCAGGATATTATCGAAGATTTATTAAAGATTTCTCAGCCAAAGCCAAACCATTATCCAATCTACTCAAAAAGGATGTAAAGTTCGAATGGAAACAAGAACAAGAAGCCAGTTTCAAAGAACTGAGAGAAGCCTTATGCACTAGCCCAATTTTACAATACCCAGATTATGAAAAACCTTTTACACTAACAACAGATGCATCTGATTATGCTATAGGTGCAGTATTGAGCCAAGAAAAAGATGGATTCGACCTGCCTATTGCTTATCTATCCAGAGTACTAAATGCGCCAGAATTAAACTATTCCACAACTGAAAAAGAATGTCTAGCCGTTCTATATGCAGTTCATCATTTTAGACCTTATATTTATGGTAAGAAATTCACTTTAGTCAGCGACCACGAGCCATTAAGATGGATCGACACTATAAAGGATCCAGGACAACGATTAATAAGATGGAGATTAAAATTAAGAGATTATGAGTACGAATTTCAACACAAATCAGGAAAATTAAACACAAATGCCGATGCTCTATCCAGAAATGTTATGGAAGAAAATATCGACGAAAATTCCGAAACCAATAATGATCAAAAACAAGTAAAAATTTTGATCAACAAGCGTATTGACAAAAATTCTAAAATTCCAACCAAAAAATCGAAGTTACCACCTCCAAAATCAATATTAAAGCCATCCACTTCAAAATCTACTTTAGACCAAAGTACTATTGGTTCAAGAGTATCACAAAGAAGAGCGTTACAACCTAGAATAAAGACAATAGATGAAGAGACATCTGAAAGTAGCACTGATGAAGAGAGAGAGACGCCAATTCCTCCTATTCAAAAGGCAAGTAGAAGCGTACTCCCCAGTTTGAAACTTCCGCCAGCAGCTATCAAGAATATACCAGGTCCAAAAAGTGCACCTCCAGAAACGCAATCCAAAGTTGTAAAATTTCCAATTCCAGAAACAACTGTACTAACGGTAGACCCACCAATTAATGAAAGTGAAGAAAGTTCGGAAGAAGAAGATAACACCACGCATTTAAGCAGAAGAGAAATAGCGAAAGACCTAGGAAATTCCATATCTCGTTTTAATCAATCCGTAAAACAACATGAAGATTGGTTAATGGATTCACCACAGTCCCCTAGAGATTGGCTTACTCTTTCTGACGGAAACGACGACGAAGGTATTCACAAAGCAGCCAATGAATTAATTCCAGGAGACCATACAGAATTTTCTCATAAAATAGATTTTCAATGGGACTATGCTAAAGGCGAGTCCATATGGGAAAACGATCAAAATGAAAGTTCAGATAGTGAAGTATCAATTAAAGAAGCCAAAGAACCAGAACAAGAAATACGCCAAACACCAACGAAAATTGATATAGACCAAAATAAAAATAAAAATGTGACTTTTAGATCCACATCATTAGAGCCAAACACACCTGTAACCTTCAAAACTCCAAAAGCTATGTCAACACCTTATCACACTTCATTACATGAAACAGATGTCGAATCAGAAAATGAAACAGACGACGAAGAAGAAAGCGATACAGCTGAAAATGAAATTAAGGAAAATAAAATTAAATCAACTCCTTTAAGAACAACACTCCTAGAAAGTATTCCTCCAGATTTGCCCTCATGCTATGCGAAAACACCTGAAAAATCCTCGAATATAGCCAGTCACAGAGAAAATCTAACTTATTATCGAAATAATTACGTGCATTTCCTATCTGCTGATTGCGAATTTACCACTCCAATAAGCAGATTGCTTATAGATATTGCAGTAATAGATCCAGAAGAAATTAAAAGTAAAAAGCCCATTAAGGGACAAATTCTTGTAACCCCAAGAGGAAAACATAATGTATATTCTATAATAGTGAAAGATAAATATTATGATCCAGTATTAAAGGAAGATCTAATTTCAGGAATACAGGATTTAAAAATTCTTTTACATAAAGAAAAGGCAAAAGAAGTAAGAATTTCTCGACACGGTGACTTCACTGACGAATTAAGAAAAGGAGAATTAATGCAAATAATTGAATCAATTTTCTATAAAAGCGATATTAATATAACTATCTGTTATGGACAAGTTTCTGTCCCAAAAGAAGAAAACAGAGAAGATATTATCAGCGAATTTCATAGAAGTAAAATAGCGGGACACAAAGGAATAGTAAAAACTTACAGAAGAATTCGCGAAAAGTTTTACTGGCCTAGAATTAAAGAACAAGTAACAGAATTTGTGAGAAGATGTCCCACATGTCAAACTCAAAAACTAGTTAGAGCAAAAACCAGGGAACCAATGATTATAACCGACACACCTTTGGACGTTTTTGACAAAGTTTCATTGGACACTGTAGGAAAACTTCCTACAACCCCAGACGGAAATTGTCATATTTTAACTATGCAAGACCACTTATCTAAATACTGCATAGCCGTAGCAATACCCGACATTTCAGCAACTACTATTGCTCACGCAGTTGCCAAAGAATTATTTTCAGTTTACGGAGCACCAAAAGTTATTTTAACCGATAAAGGCACTTCATTTATTGGCAAATTAATGTCAAAATTATCAAAAATATTCAAAGTCCAACAAGTAACAACTTCAGGTTATAGACCACAAACTAATGGAGCTTTAGAACGCAGCCATGCTGTATTAGCAGACTATATAAAACAATACACCACAGACTGTGACGACTGGGATAGATTATTGCCTTTTGCAATGTTTGCCTATAATACTTCTGTACACGAAGCAACTAACTTTACCCCATACGAGTTAGTTTTTGGTAAAACTGCCCGTACTCCTAGTTCTTTTCCACAAGAGGAAAAATTAGAAACCTATGGTTCCTACTTAACAGAGCTCATAAACAGACTAACTGAAATAAGAATTTTAGCAGCCAAAAATTTAATAGACTCCAAAACAAAATCCAAAGAAAGGTACGATAAATCAATCAAACCTTTCTTAGGAAAAATAGGCGACAAAGCCTATGTCATAATAGAAGGTATGAAAAGAAAATTTGACCCCCATTATCATGGTCCATATACAATTGTGGATATCCTTGATAAAAACAATGTAATCCTTGTAAATAATAATGGAAATAGGTTCCAAAAACATGTAGATAAGTTAAAATTAGCACATGAATAAAATAATAACACGATTTTAATTTTTAGATGTCAAAATCAATCATTTTCACTCCACCAATCCAAGGAGAGTTGGTAAGAAATTATGTGTTCCCCAAGGGAAACATAGATGGTATTAATTACCCAAAAGGAATACTAGAGGAATTGACTGCAGAATATAATTTAACTAAACCAGCCTATACAGTTGATAAAACTACTGGTCCTGAATTCGGAAAACTGTGGAGAGTAAAATGCATCGTCACGGACGATAAAAATAGTAATGCATTCATCGTAACGGGAGAAAGTTGCAGAACCATTCGAGAATCAGAACATTCAGCTGCAAAAATGATACTAAAAGAATTAGAGAAAACATATTATTTTAGCGAAGAAGAGAAACCACGATCATTAAAACACAAAATTTACGTTATGACACCTGAAGAACCATCACTAATAAAATTGAAATTGTATAAATGGGAAAATTGCTGCGAATATTGTTATAAAAGAGGACACACCAAAGAACATTGCTTTAGTGTGATTAGAAATAAGAAAATCCTACAAAAACAAAACCCATTCAATGATAAAAATGATGATTCAGACGAATTTTGGGAGCTACCCGGCCCCACATGTTCATGGGATTAAACACCCAAAATTGCAAAAGTTTCTCTTTAACAGTCTATAAAACAATCCAATTTTCTTGTTTTACTCAACCAAAAATCTAATAATCATTTAAATAATTGATTGATTATAACAATTGAGAACAATTCAACATAAAATTAAAGATTACTTAGTTAAATAACTAAAAATATTATTAATAATAATCAATCCTAAAATAAAACAAAATGAAATAAAATAAATTTTTCAAAAACAAATTTTCATGCTAAAAATATTATTTTATCAGGATGGTAACAGCTAGTTCTAAGGTTAAGTATTACACTAGCTTTCGATCAAATACTAAATAAATAAATTCTATCCATAACTTTCCGAGATAGTCAAATTTTACTATTTTAATAAACGTAATCCTTAAATTCACACAAATAATTTAAAAATTATTGTAAACCGACCATAATTTACAACACAAATTAAGAAAAGGCTATTGAAAAACATAAACAAATTCCTAAAATAATAAATACTAACCAATAACAGTACTCATTCAACCAGAAAAAGGAGAAAACAAAGTATATCTATCCTTTTCTAAAAGGTTAAATCCTTATAAATAAACAAATTGTTAAGTAAAAATTCAAAAAGTATAATTAAACAGAAGCAATAAAATAAAAACTTATTAAATCAAAAAACAGAACCCAAAAACTTATTAAATTATAGTAACTAACGAAGAAAAACGGAATATATCTGTCCTTTTCTAATAACACATAATTACATTCATTAATAAAAATTACATCTCAATAATAAATAAAATGACAAAAAGGAAAATAATTATTAATAATTCTGTTAATTATAAGTAAATTTTATTAAAAACAAGTTAAAATTAAACAATAATATGCATTTCAAGTAGAATTATCGCATATCGATATATCGAACATAAAGGTAGCAACGAGAAACTGCTCAACGCGAACTTACGTAGGTTTACACCACGAGATCTATATGCATAAAATCAATGACAAAAAGTCAAAATTAATGACCAATAGGTTAGAAAAATATATCTAAATAGCAACAAATAGGTAATAGTTTATTAAATCAAAGCCCAAAACACAAAATTTTATTGCAATAACCAAATGAAAATAAAAATTCAAATAAAGAAAGAGAAAACAACATACACCTATCCTTGTCTTCAAATTCAGTCTCTCAAGGATGAAAACCTAAAGTACGATTCACCACAAGATCTATATGCATACAATCAATGTCCAAATTCAAATTTAGTAACCAGCAGGTTAAAACCCACTGAAAACAAAAGTCCCTAGATTCAATAAAAATTTAAAATGCCCCACCCGAATTTAAAGTTATGCACGCAAGTGGAAGTAAAATATGAAGCCCATAAATATGGGCCCAGCTTATAAAGCCCATAAATACGGGCCATGCATACGTATGCCCATATTTATGTGCTCAACTTGCGGAGCTCATAAATACGGGCCATTCAAAAAAAAAAAATATATAAGGAAAACTGTTAAATAAAACACTTCAATAATTAAAATTAAAATTCATTTATTATTAAAAAACTTAAACTAAAATACAAAAATACTTAAAAACTAACAACTGGGCCCAAATCTCGCCTGCCCAGGCAGAAGAACGTATCGGGTCCCGTCCCCGGCAACGATTATTTTTAAATTTATGTACGGGGGGCGAATAAATAACCGCCCCCCTCCCAAAAACCGGGTCACCAGCAAATTCTCGTACCCATATTCTGAAACAAAAAATATATATATATATAATAATTATCGCCAAAATCACTTTAATATATTAATGCAAAATTAAATAAATAAACCAATCAAAAAAAATTAGCTTACCCCCTTCGTTGGGACCAGCGTGAGTCTCCCGACGATCTTCTCCATCATTATTACTGTTTTCTGAAAAATAAAAACACAAACTTATAATAAAATATAAAATTTAAAACAGAAAATTACAAAAAAAAATATATACAAATAATTCAAACCAAATGTCACTCACCTCCGTTCATCTTGATGTTTTGTTTTCAAATGAGTCATTTTCAAAAATTGCTGATCCTTGCAAATCATAACGCGATAAAAGCCCTTAGATGAGATCATAAAAACACAGCATCCAAATCAAATTAACAACCAATAAATAAAATACAAACTAATAATAAAACACGTAATATTTTAAAATAAAAAAAAAATACCATTAATTAATAACAAAAAAAAAAAAAATACTAAAAATTCAAATAATAAACAATGAAATAATGAATTACCAACTATCAAAATATAGATAATATAACCGCTAATTATCTAATATACCGACTGTTAATGAGAAACGAAAATTCAAATTTTGCCCTTATAATCAAGATAAATTTAAATAATTTTATAAATAATGTGATTATTGAATAATAAACAAAATGTTTATCAAGTTGTAAATAATTATGAAAATCACATTATTACAAAACATATATTCACTAAATATTATATTTATATTCAAATATTTACTTAAAATATAAATTATAATCAATTATAATCAATACTATGCTTAATCAATAATTACAAGAATTAATACATTACACCAAGAATTACATATTGATATTATAAAAAAATTAGATAATACCCTTATTAATTTCTTAAGTATAATTAATCAATAATAATATTAAATAATCATAACTTACCTTTATAACCTATATTATAATCAATATTCTAACTTATTAATAAAAACCATGAAGGAGAAAAAACACTTGGATCAGATAAAAACACTACTTCAAACTTTAATTAAGAAATATAATCAATAAATATAATAAATAAATATAATCAATATTATTAAAAACATGTATATCCATAATATACCAATAAAATACGAATAATCACTATATTATACCCTTAATCAATATTATAGCAATAAGAATATTATAAAACAATATGTATTACCAATTAATCAATAAATAAAAATTAAAAGAAGGACGAAAGAAAAAGAAGGAAGGGGATTTGGCGGTCGCCTTCTTCTTTCCTCCTCATTTTAATAAAAACTAAAATAAGAATAAAAACTAAAATAAATTTGATGTTACAGATGGAAATTCCATTTTTGGGACACATATCTGACGCGGTTAATTATATATCAATAGCTTTCAAAATATTATTATTATTGATAGCATTGATAGTAGTTAAAAACCTATACGTACTTTATAAAGTCGTAACAAAGAGAAGACAAAGATCGAATAATAATCGATCAAATGTATAAGGATTATTGGTCCAATTGGAGCTCACATACATTGGGGACAATGTAAACTCTAAGGAGGGAGGACCAGGCCCAAAAATCCCGAAAAATTTAAAGAAATAGAGCCACTAACAGAGTTGAAATAACCAGGCTACTATGAACCGCCAAGAGGCGACACAATTCAAATCAGCGCGCTGAAAACCTTAAGCTCACAAACATCGATCGCATGAATCGACCCTGAAGCTATGTATATATTGCGCATGTCTTGTTCGGCAACCATCATGAAAAAGCGGCAAATAAATCAAATTCAAATTTTAAAATTCGCTATTCACGATGAAAATCGAATAAAAATTACATTAATGCTTATAAATACTAAATATGCTTATACAAATCCTAATTAATCAACATTAACAGAAATGCATACACACATTTAACAATTAAAATAATAATAACTAAGCTTTTCATTACTAAATAATGATTATTAACTACAATATTCTACTAACAATTTAGTAATTCCTAAACAAATAATTAACAAATACTAGATTAGAATAATAATTGCAATTGTTTGTAATTGGTTTGGTTAATTATGATTGGCCAAAATAATTACAAACAATTAAATTAAGCAAAAATTTTTTATATATATATATATAAGTATGAATTAAATGGTAAATTATTGGCCAAATTAATGATTATTAATAAAATATTAAAATAATTAACTAATAACGCATTAAACAATAATTTATTAATATACATTAATTAATTATTGTCGAATTTTAAGAATGAATATAGAATAAAATGAGAAACATTTTAATTTTAAGAATATTAATAAAAATCAATTAAATTACAAGATAATACATTAATTATGACATTATTAACAATTATTGTTAATAATAAATGCCAATAAAAGCCTCCGCGCGAAGCTGAAAGTATCAGGGAAGCATGAAAGCAACAGAGGATGGTTGCGGGGCAGGAGTATGAGCTGCGTGGCTAATACTACTGCCACGCCTCATGCCCAATAGTAGTATAGCCAGGCCCACGTCTCTCTCATACAGTAAGCGAGATCGAACGGCATTAAAATCTCCAACGCATACGGCCTCGTTGTCGCGTACACTCTTATGCGGTAGGCGAGATCGAGCGGCATTCAAGTCTCCAACGCATACGGGCCTCGTTGTCGCGTACACTCTTACCATGCATGTTCGCTTGCTATGTTTCCTGCTCTAAAAACCTTAATATTATCGAATTATCAATAATGATCGATAGAAAATAAACACAAAATTGAATTGTATGATTACATATAGTCAATTTTGCAAAAATTAAATAAAAAACAAATATATATATATATATTTTAATAAATAGGTAAACGAATAAATAATTATAGAGTTGATTACACTATTAATAATTTAATTATTAAATAGTGAATTAATTTCAAAAAAAAAATATATATATATATTTTTCCACTAACAATTATAAGCTTTAATTAAAATTTTATCATCATTATTAAATAAAGAATAAAATTCAAATAAACTTTTAATAAACTGTAATGGAATTTATTATTGAAAATTTAATAATATTGATAAAAATGACAATCACGGTAATAACAATAGCAATAATAAGTAATTCGTGAAAAGAGAAAATACATATTAAAGGATGATAGTTTTAAAAAAAAAAAAATCAATGAAGTATTGCTATTGTAATTTAAAGAAGATTGTTAATCAATTTAAAAAATTATGAGTTTCCTGATCCATATGGGATTGCGTATCGACCGTACCGATGATTCAGACGTTGAAAGTCGCTCGATCTCCGCTCAAACCTATAAATGTACTCCCTGCGCATTTATGTTTCCTTGATGTTTCTCTCGCCGTACTCTACTTGAAATATCGATTTAATCAATAAATAAATCAATTTTAACAAAAATTTATATAAAAGAAATTAAAGGCAATTAAAATTTTAATAAAAAAAAATAAAAAAAAAAAGAAAAAAAAATTTTAATAATAATAATAATAATATTAATAATAATAAAATAAAATAAAATTATTCGAACTGTCAAATTCAGTCAATAAATAAATCAAATTAAACAGAGAAATGTACAATTGTACAATAACTTCAACAAATAACTTGATTAATAAATATTGAATGTTATTTAAAAGCAAATTCTGTAATCATATAATTAGAATAAAACTAATAATTATAATTTTGAATGGGAAATCAATGAAAAATGGTAAACACAAGGCAATAAAACGAATGTCAATGATTTCACGTCAATTAAATATTTATTACATAATTATAATTGTTAATTAATGCATGTGTATGTATATGCGTGTGAGTGGAAAAGTAGAAATATATATATAATTCTGTGAATAACTGAACAAAAAATATTTTAATAATATATAATAATGAATAAAAATAAAATTAAGATAAAATAAAATAGTAATAATTATGTGTACATTTAAAATTAAGACTAACTAGATACATCTACGTCATCAGATTCAGCATCTAAATTCAAAACACCGTCATGCCCCACCTCCACAAAAACATCATAATAATTCGGCAAAACAGACCCACATTTACATCTCAGGTCCTGCAGGTTTTGAATGACGTATCGCCCACAAGTGCATTCACGACCACACAAATTCGCATCAGCTGCCACGACGTCCGAAATTTCCACTGATTCGATTTTTGGCAAATCTGGATCCTCCAGCGTAGTTCCACAATCGCATGTCATTTCCCTCAATAACATGTTAATAAACTTTCCACAAGGACAAAATCTACCAGTAACTCCAGGGGATCTAAAAACAAAAACGTTAATATGAGGAAAACTCAAAGGAAAAAGAAGAAAACTCCCTTCTACACCACACAAAACGAAATCCATACCCTGTGCAAAATTTTTCACTAGTCACGTGAACACATTCCCGAAAGCTTGGCAAATCCTTCATAAACATTGCCACTAAATTGTTCAACTGCTTTTCAATCCGGCATTTCCTACGTTTCAAAGATTTTCTTTGTGAGGGTCTTTGAATTGACCATGACTCCGGAACTCGTCGTAAGGAAAAACGTCCACTACTCCTATCCTCATTTGAAACAAGTTCGTAATTTGGAACAAAACCCAAAACATTTTTCAACGCAGCAATATCCTTGGATAATCGCGATAACTCCGTTATGAGGAAAAATATTTTCGCCAATTTCCGTGGGTTAAATTGCTGTGGCCGAACGAACGAAGAATGACCTAAATCAAACAAATTACAAATCCTGAATTATTGAAATTAAAACAACGTAAGCAAAACACAAATAGAAAATTTTAAGGTTAATCATAATAACATACACTAATTAGTGTTCTAAAAGAAATCCCGAGGAAAATAAAATTCACAAATAATCGATAGTATATCCTCTGAAAATTAGCAACATTTTACACTTAAAAATTAACCGTTTTAAACTAAGGGTGGAAACACGCACTAGAACACCTTGTCTTCTTGCATCTAGAGCACTAACAATTACAAACTCATTCAAGGAACGTTCTATGCCTATAACTTCACTAATCAAACGACGCACTGATTCAGCCGCTCCCTCTACAGGCATTTTCCATATGGCAAATTGAAAAATACCCATACGTTCTTCCAATTCCACCATACGTAAGCCCATAAGTCTTTGACTGGAAACATTTAGTGTTAAGGCACGATCCAATTGTGGAATTAGGGGAATATTTATTGGAAGATGCACGAGATGATCGATTTCTCCAGAAGTAGAAGTTGAAGGCACTGGAGAGTTTTCCCTAACTATCACATTATTTTCCACATTTTCCACCAATTGTCCTAAATTATTTGGCACATGATTAACACTTTCAGGACCCTCCAAAACACCAAGATCAAAAGAGTCTATATAATCTGACCAATCATTAGAATCACCCATGTTAAAAAAAAAAAAATAGTATGAAAAATTAATAAGCAACACTATTATTTACCGTGAGCAACATCTCTATTCAATAAAAGAGGAACTGGTCTCATATTTTGAATGCAAAAGTCAACTAAGTCAACTGTCGAAACGTCACTTACTGAACCGCTATCGCTCATGTCTAATGAAGAACTAATTACAAAGGACTTTAACTGCAGAAGTGGGGACCATGGATCCTGAAATCATCACTCAAAAATTTGATGATCATAAAGATTCTCACGATTGTTAGACAACTCAGATGGACCGAAGAGAACTCGAGATACTGTATTTTGAAAACAACTTACCTTCTTCTTCGTCATATCCAGTTTTGAACACGTACTGCACATAATGTAAATTCTAGCACTTAACCATAACGCTCAGTATTTAAAAATTTCTTGTCAGCAACATTAAACTCTAAGTAGATAGTAATAATAATTGTAAAAATTTATGAAGAATATGTATGAAAATTATAAAGCCCATCGAGGACGATGAACAATTTAAGGAGGGAGGACTGTTACATCCCGACATATTTTAAATTTTAAATAATTTTCATAAATTTGTCAATATTTATTAGACAAATGTCTAAAAACATGGTCCATTTTGAAAATCAAGAAATTAATATGATGGAACACTTTAATATTTCGTTCATATTAATTTCTAACACGTGTTACTACTCATATAAACAAAAGAGTAAGATGAGTCAATGAACCATGCTTTGAGACAAGTGTCAAGCATGAATGAAAAGGATGACGCATGATAAGAGGAAAATACTATTAGAGTAAAACTCGTTCACAATACAATTAAATATGCATACACATATACATGCAAAATAGTAATAAAATAGTTATTAAATAAATTGTTACACTAATAAATTGTTAATATGAATCGTTACTACTGAATTTAAATTATAAGCACATTCAAAATGGTCGAATCGAAGATAAATCGATTATCGACAATCGATTAATCGAATATCGTTTGGTGATTTGATTGATAAGTAAATGTGCGTATTGATATTTGAATTTAGCAGTATTGTAATTATTGGCAATTATAAGTTGAAATAATCAATAGAAGGAAAGAATAATAGAATAAAAGGATAATATGATAATCGTACGTGCCTAAAACAGTGCATGTCATACGTGCCTAAAACAGTGCATGTCGTACGTGACTAAAACGGCGTGTGGCGAAAACACCCAAAACAAGATGCTTCCACCACCTGATTCCCCTAAAATGCATTAGATTAGAAACTATATAAACTGCTGCAAAAATCAGAGCAATTGTCAAAAGTTCCGGTGTAGTTCAGTGCGAATAATATCATTGTAGAGCGACCCTTCAGTTTAAACGCGAGTTACTGTATTCTTTCCGTAAAAAGGTGCAAGTTAGATTATTTATCACTTAGAAACAAGTTTCTTTCCCGTAAAAAGGTGCAAGATAATAATTTAACACTTAGAATCATTAATTTTGTTGTTTTAACTGTCGTATTTGTTATACAAAATTAACAGTGTAAATTTCATTAATTCTTTCCGTAAAACGGTGCAAGTTATATTATTATCACTTAGAAACAAGTTTCTTTCCGTAAAAGGTGCAAGATAAATAATTTAACACTTAGATAACGTGAAACTGTTAATTTATAGCAAAACTCTTACAAAGTTGTGAAAGTTACATAAGTGTAACATAACAAACTTTAAGTTTCATTCACTTGAAACGAAACAAATCAAGAAACCAAATATAACGACTTTGCGATACTTTGTCAACGAATATTGTCCAATAAACGTAAGTAACCAATTGTAATAACTGTACTTTTAATTAAGGTTGTAAACAATAAAATTATAAAAGGAATATTAATCTTGTTTTTAACGCAAAGCCCATAGTTTTGACAAGTGATCACGATCCTACTATAAAAATAAAGATCAGGCCTTACCAACCTGATTAATCAGCTAACTGGTTTTAAAACCTCTTTTAACTAAATAACTAAATTTAATTAAAAGCCTTTCTTTGCTCGGGACATAACACTATAAATATTATTTTATTTATTTTATTCTATTAATTTTGACTGAAAAAAATAAGATTATAGCTAAATTTTTGCATTGTAAAAAATCTATTTCTGAAGATTCTAAATAATGTGTTAATTAAATATTGCATTATATAAGTTTAATTTATTATTATTTTATTATTAATTTTATATATTTATAATATATTATATATATATATATATATATATATATATATATATATTATATATATATATATATATATATATATATATATATATAGGACTGTATTCAACCCTAAGAAGGATTACGAACCCTTAAACAATAGCCTTTGTAAGAGGGATTACCTCGGATAACCCAGGTAATATTTTCTTTCTTCCTTCATCGGAAGGGAAACTATAGATAAAAGTCTATTATATGTATATATATAATATATATAGTAATAGAAACTCTATTGGTAACGGTCTCGATAACGTCTGGGTAACGGCGCCGGTAACGGTCTCTCTGGTAACGGCTACCTTTCTTTCTTTCTCTAAAGGCAATGTCAATAAGAATGTCTCTCTTTACCTAATTTGCATATTTACTCGTTTCATTTTAAGGATCACTAATTTTGAATATGGTTTATTAAAATTTTCACCAGATACAAAGGATTATTTGCGAGGAAAGTTTGTCTTTAATCTTCAGCAATTTTTATATAATTCATCTATTTTCTCATAAAGATTTGATTGTAACTTCGGCAGATAAGGGTAATCATACGGTTCTTATTAACAAGTTTATGTATAATGAAAAATTTAAGATTTATTAAATGATAAAAAAACATTTAAAAATTTAAAAGATCCAACTCAAAGTATTCAAGTTGCCTTAAATACTTTAATTAAAAGATTTATAAATAAAAATTTTTTTGATAAGAACACATATGATTATCTGAATTGTACCAATGTATATGCACCTAGATTTTATGGTTTGTCAAAGATGCGTAAACCTAAGACCAATTACTGCTTATTATAATAATGCTAATTACAGATTATCACAATTAATTTCTAAATCTTTAAATAAAGATTTAAATAAAAATAATAGTCATTTTATTAAAGATTCTTGGTATTTCAAATGTAGGATTAATAACATTAAATTTATTCCTCGCAATTTTGAAATTTTCTCACTGGATGTGGTATCTATGTACACAAATATTTCATGGGCGAAAATTAAAACAACAGTTCAAAATCGATGGAATATTATTAAAAATTATACAACTTTTTCTAAAGATGAATTTGTTAAAGCTTTAGATTTTTGTTTATCATCATCTTATTGTACTTATAATAATGAATTTTATAAACAAATATTTGGTTTACCCATGGGATCTCCAATTTCATCTAGTGCTGCAAATTTGGTAATGGAAGATTTAGAGGACAAAATACTGGAATCTTTAAATTTTAAAATCCTTTTTTATTTTAAATATATGGATGATATCCTTATTTGTGCTCCATCAAACAAAATTCAGGAAATTTTAAATAAATTTAATAATGCTGATAAAAATTTAAAATTCACTTTAGAGTATTTGAAAAATACTATAATTAAATTTTTAGATTTATTACTTTTAGTTAAAAATAATAGTTTAAAGACTAACTGGTACCAAAAAAATACTGGGTCTGGACGTTATATTAATTTTGCATCACAACATCCTCTATCACAAAAAATTGGTGTTATTTACTCTCTAGTTGATAGAGCAGTTAAGTTATCTTATCCATCTTTTCCTAAGATAATTTAATAATTGTTAAAAATACACTTTTAGACAATTGTTCTCCTTTAAAATTATTAGAAGATTAAATAAACTCACGTTATAAAAAAATTATTAATCCATACATTATTTTATGAATTATGATGATTCTGAACCAAAGCCTTTATTCGTTTTCCCATATGTACAAGGTTTTGATTGTATACTAAGGAGAACTTTTCAAAGGAATTTTAAATATAATTTAATATTTTCCTTTGAACACACTTTATATAATAATATTATTCAACATAATTTTAAAGACATACTTATTTTATCATTTTCTCATACAAAACAGAATCTAATTATTATGAAAAAAACTGAAGTTTTTTAATTAAAGCTGTTTAGAATAAAACGTTTTTTGTCTCTCCTGTAAAATTTAAAAAAACCAAGTTGAGCCCTTTTCGAAATTCGCAATGCAATTAAAGAGCACAAAAGAGACATAACTAGTAAATTAAGAAATACTGGTTTGTCTACTCATGCTTATAATACTAAACATTCTTTTAATTTCAAAAATGTTAAAATTTTGGAAACGGAAACTAACGAATTTAAAAGAATACTACTATCAATATTATTAAAAACGGTTCTAAAATAAATTTTTTAAACACTAATTATGATGTTTTAATTCTCAATATAATTTAAACCAATTTCTTGTGGTTTTTGATTTTTTATACATTTTGATTTTTACATACTAGGGGTAGTTATTTCAATTTTAAAAAACAAAGGGTGATGGAGCAATTATGACATTGCTTTTAAGTTGTTGAGTGAGAAGAACATAAAATTATTGTTCTGTTTTGAAATTCAATGTGGTTTTTCATTTTTTTTACTTTAAACATTTATTTTGTAAATTTAAGTGTTGTTTTTTTTTTAATTTAAAAATACAGGTTGATGGAGCAATTTTGACATTGCTTAGGAGTTCTTAAAAGAGAAGTATATAAATTTATTGTTCTATTTTGAAAAACAATGTGGTTTATCATTTTTTTTAATTTAAACTTTTATATTGTAAATTTAAGGGTAGGTTTTTCAAAATAAAACAGAGGGGGTGAAGCAATTTAGACATTGTTTTCAAGTTGTTGAAAGAAGAGTACATAAATTTATTTTGTTGTTTTGAAAACCAATGTGGGTTTTTATATTAGGGGAGAGGGCCCCAAGGTGGTCAGAACCCTAAGGTGGTCACCCTAAGAAAATTTTTGTATATTAGTCAGAATCTTCAAATGTTTTCTGTTAATGTTATTATTTAAGTAGACAAAGATTTTAGTAAAGTTTTGAGGTAAATAGTCGTATGAGTTTCTTTGTGACGTGAACGTTGTAAAATTTCTGTTTTTAAATGATCGACAAATTTTTTTTTTCTCAGGGTGTTAAAATCATCGAAATTAACCATTTTAAATTAGTAAAAATCGTTATAATTATCTTTATATATCGTACAATAATCTCCTTTCTCCTATAATATTAACATATTCGTCGTCGTTTTGTCGTCCGTCGTTCGTGTAACTCCGTACTTCATCGTTAGGCAACATATATAGATATACTTCGGTTCGTCGTACGGCCCCATGTATACACACATGTATACTCACACATATACACTAAATACATACACATGTATACCACACATATACACACAATACATACACATGTATACTCACACATATACATACAAACACATACACATGTATACTCACTCTACACTAAACACATACACATGTATACTCACACATATACACTAAACACATACACATGTATACTCACACATATACACTAAACATATCCACATGTATACTCACACATATTCACTCAATACATACACATGTATACTCACACATGTACACTAAATACATACACATGTATACTCACACATATACACACAATACGTACACATGTATACTCACACATGTCCACACAACACATAGGGGAGGGTAGGCTACATTGAACCGGGTATTTTCTAAAGTCCAAGAACTAATTAAATTTTACAAATTTTGATCAGGTTTTTGTATCAACATTAAGCTGAAGTACTCCTTTAGTTAATATACACGTTACAAACACAAATTATTTTGATTAAATAATTAAATTTAATTTTTTTCTAACAAGTTACACTTTTCTTATATTGAAATATCTGTGTCTACATTGAACCACCTTTAATAAAACACTACAATTTACTTAAAAAATAATATTTCCACTTACATATTGTAAAAAATATGATTTTTCACTCAAAAAAATAGAAAATTGTTGTTAAAGAGTTATTATTTGTTAATATAGGAGATTAATATATTTTGATGTCAGGTTAGGTAGGTAAAGTGACAGTTTGAGTTTATCTCGTTCACAATTGTGATGAAAGCATGTCTTCTAGTATTTTTCTTACTAATTAGTAGAGCAGACAACTTTACCACTCTTAAAATTGAAAATTCTTTGCTTTTTCGGGTGGTTCAATGATGCCGCACTCACTGCATTCACATGATATTCACAACAAAAATTGTTTATAATAAATTTATGTAAGGCTTAAAATTCTTTATCACATCGGAATATTAAAGTTGACACCCTAAGCGACATAAATCACAAGTTTACTAATTTTTAAATCTTCCTATTTGAATATAAAAAATTCATTATATTTCCACAAAATTTTTTTGTTTTGTACGTAAAAAACAGTTTTTTTCGTTTTTCTTTGTAAATAATAAACCTACGTGCTCGAAATTTTTGGACGTAGTCGCTTTCGGTATTACTAATTTATATACTAAATAAGAAAAAATTCCACTCAGTCATTTCTTAGAATATTAAAGTGGTTCACTGTTGACGCTGGTTCAATGTAGCCTACTCTCCCCTACACATGTATACTCACACATATACACTAAACATATCCACATGTATACTCACACATATTCACTTAATACATACACATGTATACTCACACATGTACACTAAATACATACACATGTATACTCACACATATACACACAATACATACACATGTATACTCACCATGTACACACAACACATACACATGTATACTCACACATATACACACAACACATACACATGTATACTTACACATGTACACTTAATACATACACATGCATGCTTGCTTGATTCATTTAAATGGATTCATTCATTTAAGAGATATAAAATATTGTTTAAAAACTTGCAAAAATTCATTTTGTCGTAACTTTCATAAAAAAATATTCGACAAGTTTCGATGTAATTTAAGTTTTTGTTTTACTAATCAACTTATTAATATATAAAATTCTTTATAGGGGAGAGTGGGGCAAAATGGGGTACCTCTGTTTTTCCAGGATGGGTGATTCTAATTTTTTATCCTCGATATATATAATTCATATTGATAAGAAAATGTTATTAATTATGAAGAAACTACAAAAAAAACTTTTCTTAATGTTATACGACTTTAAAGTCTTGGGCAAAAAAAATATCAATGTTTTTCAAAATTCAAGTGCTTATAAAACTTTATGGGCTAATCTATTTAATTTGGCAATTTTTGAATCTTTTTTAGTACTTACTCTAGAGTAATTTTCAATAGGATAAATTGTTAAATTGTATACAGTCACTTGGAAACATTACATTTTGTTCGTATATATAGTTTGGGGCAGAATGGGGTACCCGGTATGTTGGGGCATACTGGGTGCTACGTGGTTTCATTGAACAACTTAGAAACATTAGATTAGTCATATTTAAAAACTTTCCTTTAGAAGAATCGATATTTTTGTTTCAAGGTATTTATAATATCAAGGTTTCACTATCGATATTTTTCATTATGTGTGTTTTTTTGTTAAATTTTATTAAATATTACTTGTTTTTTTATAATAATAAATAATCCTACTTCTTGTTTGTATTTATAATCTTATACCACAAGAATTTAACAAATTTTAAAAAATATTTCATGTTTTGTATAGTTATTTGATATCACCTCAGTTTTAGCACTCTCTCAGAAAATACGATATAAGTTCTTTCAAAAAATTTTTCTCCGCCATTATCATAATTTTCTCAAATCTAAAAGTATAAAGAAGAATTCTAAAGCTTAGTTGAATCGATTTATTAGTTTGGTTCTCTGAAAACAGCGAATTACAAAAAGGCACAACATTTTGCACCACTCTCCCCTACTTCTTGTCGAACTCATCCGTGGATTAGAATGGTCATTGTGATAAAAGAAAGTACAAATAAATTCATCATTACTATAAATAAGTTAATAGTTTTTAAATGTTAATCGCTTCAAATCTTTAAATGTGCAGTATATATTATTTTAATTTATGTTTTGTTTTATCAATTAACTTGTAAATATATAAGTCGTTCATATTTATAAAAATTATTTAAATAAAAATTAAATAAACTTTATATATTATTGTTTTTTATGAATTAACCTATTAACGCCTACCAGGATGCAAAAAGGATCATGATTTCACGAGTCTTATTTTGTATGAAATAATAAGTCAAAAAATTTAGGAAATACCATTCCCGACGTAAAATTTATTGCTCTTTCGAAATAAGAAGTTAAAATTTGTTTATAATTATATAAAAAAAAATTTATAACAATTTTATTGCAAAAAACACACTTTATACCGAAAAAAAATTTTCAAATATTATTTTGACATGAAAAACTAAAGAATATAGTCTCAAAAGGACAAAATATCGCGTCCTCGTACCCTCATCTAAGAGATATCATAATTACTTTTTTTAAATTTAAAATGGCTGATATAAAAATGTCCATTTTTCCAAAATGCAAAAGTCCTGGAGAAAAAGTTCGAATTTTTTTTTAAAAAAGTAATTGTATTTGCTTGAAAATGGTTACTCGAGGGTTTTTGAGGTCGCTGATTACGAATCTGATGTTACTTTTTAAAATTCAAAATGGCGGATCAAATATGTCGGACATATTTTTTAAAAAGTAACTGTATTTGCTTGAAAATGGTTACTCGAGGGTTTTTGAGGTCGCTGATTACGAATCTGATGTTACTTTTTAAAATTCAAAATGGCGGATCAAATATGTCGGACATATTTTTTAAAAAGTGATTGGATTTTCTTGAAAATTGGTACTGGGAGGTTTTTTGGGATGCTGATTACTAATGTGATGTCACTTTTTCAAAATTTATAATGGTGAATCCAATGTGGAGGACATTTTTTAAAAAGTAATTGTATTTGCTCGAAAATGGTCATTCGGGTGTTTTTGAGGATGCTGATTACGAATCTGACTTCAGATCAATAGTATGTTTATCCTCTACGTCTGTTAGCCGTAAATAAAATTTTATTGACGTTGTGCAGTTTTTACCAGAAGGAGGTTGACGTACAAAAAGACACTATTTTTTAATTTTATATTAATGGTCTATTAATCTTCTTCTACAAGAATCTCTTTACTACTACGAAACCGTTTCTGTCTTTTTGCTCTCGAAATTATGCAAATAATTAATTACTAGTCTTTCAGAGAATAATGTTCTTCTCGATCAGTAAAAAACAATTGCCTATTAATATCTAGATGTATTATGCAAATACACTAAAAAAAATTTATTTGATTCAAATAACCGATTATTTGTCTATTTATTTATTTATTGGTTTATACACCTGTCTTCAGCCTTACATACTTGGCTATACAAGTGTTTCTTACAATTTCATGCTTTACAAATTTTTCTTATATACAATTCTTAGTACTAAGTTTGCGCCTACAGAACGTCTTTTCGAAATTAGGAGTACTCGCATTAGCCTGGACTACCCGTCTAATGGGTTTTCTCGCCAGAGGAGAGGAAAACTGTAGAAAACCTTCTCTTGAGTACAACCGGTTTATCGACAGTCGAGTTCTAATGGTGTGTACCGGACAATAATCGACAGTGCACATCATTATACCTCGACGTCAAACCTCCCGCTCAGATTATCTCACATGCCGGAAAAATCCAAGCCAAATGGGCGCGAACCAAGTACCCTTGGTCCTAGAACGTCTGCCAAGCGAGGCATTTATCCGACCGAGCTAATCTGTCGGTGATTATTTGTCTATAATCAAATAAATATTTACTTGAATCAAATAAGTTTTATTTGAATAAATTAATTAGTATTTGCTTCAAATACTGAAATATTTGATTCAAATACAATTTATTTGATTCAAATAAAAATTATTTGATTCAAGTAAATATTTATTTGATTATAGACAAATAATCGGTTATTTGAATCAAATAAATTTTTTTTCAGTGTAGGCAAACGAAGAATGGTTGTTATGGATTTAGTAAAGTTTCACTAAATTTTCAGTGAAATAATTCTATTTTACTTACGATTTCTTACCAAATACTTAATCTAAAACAAAAGACTAACGTTTTTGATATTCATTTGTATTTAATTCTTTGCTTGCCTATTCGCATAATATATCTAAATTTATCAATATATTAAAAAAATAAAATAAAAAGAGTCGCTTTTTTGTACGTTGACCTCCTTGTGGTAAGAGTTAGGCAACGTAAATAAAATTTTGTTGACGGCTAACGGGCGTGGAGGATAAATATAATATTGTTCAGAAGCCAAATTCGTAATCGCAGCATTCTCAAAAACCCTCGAATGACCATTTTCAAGCACATACACTTATTTTTTAAAAAACTGTCCGCCATATTGGACCCACCATTATAAATTTTAAAAAACTGACATCAAAATCGTAATCAGCGACCCCAAAAACCCCCGAGTAACCATTATCAAGCAAATCCAATCACTTTTGAATAAAATTACCCTAAATTTTTTTTCCGGTTTTTTCATTTTTGAAAAATGTCCATTTTCATATCCGACATCTTGAATTTTAAAAAAGGGAATTATGCACTGAAAGAAATGATTACGAGAATTCAGCCATAAACTTCTGGGTCAGGATTTTGGTTGAAGTAGTCATACAATCTGTCAGATTAGCACATAAGTGAGATTATGTTAGACATATGAAGGCTGTTTCACATTTACTGTCCTCTATTTCTGTCATTCGTACGGCTGGATTAACCACCCCAGCAGCACGTTATATTACAGCAATATTAAGAACATTGTCTCAACATTACCAATGTTTGTCACAATGTTGTCAATGTTGCTGGAACATTTTGTGCTACTGGGGCAAACTGTTTTGGAAGTTGTAGTTCATTATAATACAGTGATTTATTATGTCAGAATTAGCCATAGTTATGGCAGTAATGACAGAAAATTTCTTTGAGTGTGGCTTCTTATAGCTAAGGGTTTGAGAACGCGATATTTTGTGCTTTTGAGACTATATTATTTAGTTTTCCATGTCAAAATAATCATTGAAAATTTTTTTTTCCGTAAAAAGTGTGTTTTTTAGCAATAAAATTGTTATAAATTTTTTTGAAGATAATTAAAAAAAAATTTTAGCTTCATATTCCGAAAGAGCGATAAATTTTAGGTCGGAAATGGTATTTCATCAATTTTTAACTAATTATTTAATGACTTTTAATTAGTATAATTTACTAATAAATAGTCATTTTTATTAATTTAGTAGTAAACTTTGCTAATTCAAAAGCAAAAAGTCAGTGACTAATTCTAATTAGTAACAATTTTTACTAATTCACATTTAAAGAATAATAGTTTACTAAATTTTTAAACAAAATCTATATATTGTTCAAAAATTTTAACAATATCCACTTTAAATTATTAGACGGATAATTATTGTTTGGTGATCGACTACGATATAGTTTATCCTATACCACTAAAATTTCAATTCCGGTCAAATCTGGAAAAATTCCATGGCCCCGGTCGGGTCCCCAGCAAGGAACAAGGTCGGCCCGAGTCATGACCCCAGCCGGTTTCACTGTTTTACCCAGGCCGGGGGCAGGCCAGATTTCCCGAAATGGATTTCTGCACGGGATGTTTACTCATTTACGTGCAATGTTCTAAGTTGAAATTTCAACTTCTTGAAAAAAATTGAAACTCGGGGAATTTGTTGTTCTATCAAGTAGAAATGTGCCCCAACAAATATTTTTGACTTTTTCGAAAATTTGAAGGGGTAGAGGGGGGCCAATTTGACCAATTTTGCTAACACCGGCTACTTTGTGAATTTTTTTTGAACTTACTTTTAATGGGAAAAATTTTTTAGAATATGTTTCGGAAAGGTTTTTTCGTCCTCTTTTCAATGGTGAATTTTATTTTTTAATATTTTAAAAATTCATCCCAATTTTTGATAATTAATATTTCAATTTCCCAAAAAAGGGCTCGTTTTATTTGAAAATAAATTATTGCAAACGAAAGCTGAGGATTTGTCCTATGCGCATGTTTCAGAATGCCCTTTTTTTGTTTTTGAATTATTAAATTTCAAAGAATAAATTGCTGCGACAGTGTTTTGTTCATTTCATAGATGTAAATAATGTTTAATTAAAAAAAAACATCAAAATCGCATTTCCATGGCAATATAATTTTTATTGTAACGTTTTAAATAATTGTCACTCATAAATGTGCTTAACGAATTTTGATTTCTTAAAGTTTTAATTCTACTTTGAAATTTTTTCAAATTTTCAAAAGACGCAGAATATTAAAAAAACTTGACAAATGCAATTGGTAGGATTTTTTCACTTTTGTATTATTTTGGTAAATTGAATTTTCGACGCTAGGTTAAAAATAAATAACAAAGAAAAATTGAAGTGTTATATATTGCTTTTGTATTTGTGTACGGAACCCGCCAATCCAGTGCGAGTGCAACTCGTACTTGTCCAGTTTTTTTATTTTATTTTTAAATTTTCAAACAAACTTTTTAAAAATTAAAAAAAAATATGTAAAAAAAAATTTGTTAAAAATTTTTTTTATTTTTCCCTTGACAACGCTATGGCCATTATTACATTGCAAGTTCTCTATATTTTCCTTGTAATATTCACGTTAAAATACACTAGTATGCCAAATTTTAGCCCTCCATGTTGAATAATTTAGAAGTTAAGGGGGGGAATGGTCACTTTTTATGCATTTTTGGTCAACAATCTTGTTATTTCCTTGACAACGCTATGGCCATCACCTCCAATCACATTCTCTATATTTTTCCTGTAATCTACGTTTGAAAATACATATCTGTACCAAATTTGAGCTCTCTAGGTCAAATAGTTTAGCCGCTAATGGGGGACACTATTTGGCTACGGTCACAAGAGTCTCACCAATAGAGTTCTGTCGGTGAAAACAATTTGTTTATAAAAAATTTATTAAATAATTATTTAAAAATAAACTCTTTAAAAAGTCTCTAATTCCAAGCAACACGGAGAGAAGTGAATAGTGAAGGCAACTGTAAATTCATTTCTGATAACTTAACAGCTTTGTTAATTTTGACGGACTAATTTAACATTCGAATCTACTACCACACAGAAGGAACGACTGTACGTTTTGTCAGGGTAACTAAACAGGAACTAAACCGCCAGGGGCGCTACTATCGCTCTCCATTTATTTTTGCTACTAAACGTGTTTAGTTGTCTCAACTGTAACTCTTCTCTCCGTGAAGAGTATATTTTATCTCTTTTATATGCCTGCTTGAAAAAGAAATAAAATTTTGTATCAAAAGTTGCAAAAAAATTCATTTTCCCGTAACTTTGATAAAAAATATTTTAATGTCTTTTTTTGGTAAAAATATTCCTAAGTCCAAATAGAAATGTCTTTTTAAAATTTCGATTTAAAAAATATACGAAATCTGACCCAATATTTATTAGATCCAATAATAATTGGATAATAATTTCCATTCATTTGACTGAATTATTTCGAATTTCCTAAAAATAGCTAAATATTTAATACTACAAATTAAAATACTTATGCATTTAATATTGTTTAATGAAAATTTGAAAATTCAAAATGTCAAATCCAAAATGACGGATTATATTGGGGGTGAGCGGGGTTGAAAGTGCCGATTTCGACAAAATGAAAGAAAATAATAGTAAAATAATAACCATTTCTTTTTATTTATAAACTATTTGGAGTAGAATTTTGTATAGTTATTGAATTTATTTATACTTTTGAACTATTTTTTATTGTTATTAATAAAAATGGGATTTTTTGGAGTGCGGCGATGCATCCCAAGGATCCACGCTGCTGGGTCGGTTGTGCTGACGCTGGGGCAAAATCTGACGCATAGAATATTAACTTGTTTAAATTACAGCAAATAATTTTATGCATAAGAAAGAGTGAAATAATTGACACATAGGGTAAAGTGCGGATAGATGCCCCCTTTTTCAGATCTCCAATATAGAATAAATTAAAATGTATTATTGGTCCTTTTTATACCTATTGGTTATATCAATTTTTCTGCAAAGTGACAGCCCGCTGGCACCTCGGGGTTATTAGTTATAATAGTGTAAAAATTTCAGATTGCTAAAAGTGTCCAAAAATTTTCAAACTACTGGACAAAATTTATCAATACAAAAATCAAGGCTATTTAACACGTAAGAAAACTAATAAATAACCTGTATTGCTATAATCAATTTCAAAAACAAATTTAAATAATAGAAGAATATATTTTATAATTTTCATACTTTTTATTGATAATAATAATACATAATAATAAAAATAATAATAACAAAATACAAATACAGAAAAAATAATAATATGTTAATATAAATAAAATAATAAAATACGAAAACTGACGTTAAAATGCAAATAAATAATTAAAAACAAATAAGTTAAATTTTAACCGAGCGAGCGTTAGCGAGCGAGGTATAAGTCGCTAGTATTCTAAATGAATATAATTAATATTGTGTTTTAAACATTTTTTTCATTAACGTTTAAAAAATTGTGTCTTAGCCCTAAGGTGGAAACTTATTTGTCCACAAGGTGGTTACTTTTGATTTTTAATGAAAATATATTTATATTATTAACATTTATCACTGTGAATGTGAATTTTATCAATTTTTAAGTTTTATAATGAATAATAATGAAATAGAATCATTTTCAAAATATTACGTGTCTAATGCATACACAAATAGTATCATTTTTGACGAATGGACAAAGTGCAAAAAAAAAAAACGTAATATGTTTCTGTGATCCTAAAAACTAATAATCATTCTTAGGTTCAATCAATTCTCGAGCCTTAAGCGAGTCTTAAGCCTTATGATAATTTTTAGCTTCAACCAAGTCTTGAGCCTTCAACGAATCTTAAGCTTTAAGATCACTTTTAACTTGAATGAATTCTAAAGCCTCTAACGTGTCTTAAGCTTTATGATTATTCTTAGCTTTAATCAATTCTGGAGCCTTGAGCAAAACTTAACCATTATGATCATTTGTAGCATCAAACAAGTATCAAGCCAGGTGCGAGTCTTAAGCTTTATGATAATTTTTAGCATCAACCAAGTCTTGAGCCATGAACGAGTCTTAAGCTTTATAATAATTTTTAGCAACCACCAATGTCGAACCTTAAGCGAGGATTAACCTGTTTTTTTTATTATTTTCAGCTTCAACCAAATCTCTAGCTTTGAGCGAGTCTTAAACTTTATGGTCATTTTTAGCTTTAATTAATTACACAGGCACACAAAAAAAGTTGTCTGTTTTTCGAACCAGACACACATATCTTACAGTATTTTTGCCGCTGAAAACAAATCTGAAGTCAGAATTGCGCCATCATCCTCGCATTTTTTTAAATCGAGAAAACTACCCTTAACTTCAAATTTAAAAGTTAAAAAAGGAGAATAACTAATTTCTTTTAAAACAAAACAATAAATTTATCTACTTCTGCTACAACAACTCAGAAATAATGTCAACATTGCTTATACACCCTTTGTTTTTTGTTAAATAGAAAAATCTACCCCTAAAATGTAAAAATTCAAAATTATAATATTAAAGGTCAAAAAACCCACATTGGTTTTCAAAGCAACAAAATTTTATGTACTTCTCTATCAACATTTCAAAAGCAATATCAAAATTACTTTATCATCCACTGTGTTTTGATATTAAAAAAACAACCCCTAATATGTAAAAATTCAAAATGTATAATAAAAAACAAATGAAAAACCACATTGTTTTTCAAAATAGAATAATAAATTCTATAAGCAATATCAAAAATTACTGTATCATCCACTGTGTTTTTATATTGGATAAACTACTCCTTAAATGTAAAAATTCAAAATGTATAATAAAAAAATTAAAAAACACATTGTTTTTCAAAATAGAACAATAAATTTATGTACTTCTCTTTCAGCAACTTAAAAGCAATGTCAAAATTACTCCACCCCCCTGTTTTTTTTTATTTGAAAAACCTACCCTTAAAATTACAAAATAAAAGTTTGAAGTAAAAAAATGAAAAACCACATTGTTTTTCAAAATAGAACAATAAATTTATATACTTCTCTTTTAAGAACTCATAAGCAATGTCAAAATTGCTCCATCAACCTTTGTTTTTTAGAATTGAAATAACTACCCCTAGTATGTAAAAATCAAAATGTATAAAAAATCAAAAACCACAAGAAATTGGTTTAAATTATATTGAGAATTAAAAAATCATAATTAGTGTTTAAAAAATTTATTTTAGAACCGTTTTTAATAATATTGATAGTAGTATTCAGAGGCCTTTCACGGTTAAAAATTAATATAAGATATTAATTGTCACCAAAGAGAAAATATTTTTTGAAAAAACAAAATATAGGAGAAAAAACTCACCTTGTGTTTAATCATATTAATAATCATATAATAAAAGGATAAAAATAAATATTTTTTCTAAATATATATATATATATATATATATATATATATTCTATATCACCAAAGAGAAAATATTTTTTGAAAAAACAAAATATAGGAGAAAAAACTCACCTTGTGTTTAATCATATTAATAATCATATAATAAAAGGATAAAAATAAATATTTTTTCTAAATATATATATATATATATATATATATATATATATATATATATATATATATATTTAGAAAAAATATTTATTTTTATCCTTTTATTATATGATTATTAATATGATTAAACACAAGGTGAGTTTTTTCTCCTATATTTTGTTTTTTCAAAAAATATTTTCTCTTTGGTGACAATTAATATCTTATATTAATTTTTAACCGTGAAAGGCCTCTGAATACTACTATCAATATTATTAAAAACGGTTCTAAAATAAATTTTTTAAACACTAATTATGATTTTTTAATTCTCAATATAATTTAAACCAATTTCTTGTGGTTTTTGATATATATAATATATATATATATATATATATATATATATATATATATATATATATATATATATATATATATATATATATATATATATATATATAATATATATATATATATAATATATATATATATATATAATATATATATAATATATATATAATATATTATATATATATATATATATATATATATATATATATATATAATTATTATAATAACAAAAAAAAAATTAAAATTTTTTTTTTTTATTATATATAATTATTTTTATTAATTATTATTTTATTATTTTTTTTATTAATTACATTGAACCAGCGTCAACAGTGAACCACTTTAATTTTCTAAGAAATGACTGAGTGGAATATTTTCTTATTTAATATTTAAATTAGTATTACTGAAAGCGACTACGTCTAAAAATTTCGAGCACGTGGGTTTATTATTTACAAAGAAAAACGAAAAAAACTGTTTTTCACGTAAAAAACAAAAAATTTTGTGGAAATATAATGCATTTTTTTTATTGAAATAGGAAGTTTTAAAAATTAGTAAACTTGTGATTTATGTCGCTTAGGGTGTCAACTTCAATATTCCGATGTGATAAATAATTTTAAGCCTTACATAAATTTATTATAAACAATTTTTGTTTTTTAATGTCATATGAATGCAGTGAGTGCGGCATCATTGAACCACCCGAAAAAGCAAAGAATTTTCAATTTTAAGAGTGGTATAGTTGTCTGCTCTACTAATTAGTAAGAAAAATACTAGAAGACATGCTTTCATCACAATTGTGAACGAGATAAACTCAAACTACCACTTTACCTACCTAACCTGACATCAAAATATATTAATATCCTATATTAACAAATAATAACTATTTAACAACAATTTTCTATTTTTTTTAATGAAAAATAATATTTTTTACAATCTGTAAGTGGAAATATTATTTTTTAAGTAAATTGTAGTGTTTTATTAAAGGTGGTTCAATGTAGACACAGATATTTCAATATAAGAAAAGTGTAACTTGTTAGAAAAAAATTAAATTTAATTATTTAATCAAAATAATTTGTGTTTGTAACGTGTATATTAACTAAAGGAGTACTCCAGCTTAATGTTGATACAAAAACCTGATCACAATTTGTAAAATTTAATTAGTTCTTGGACTTTAGAAAATACCCGGTTCAATGTAGCCTACCCTCCCCTATATATAATTCCTTCTATATCATCTTTAAATTAAGCCTATAAATTGTTTTTAAATTAATCTAAAACTTTGAATGTTTCTCACATGGTTTTCACCATGATTTACATTATGTCGATTTTTACCACGAACTTTCTTACCATCATGTTTTAGAAAAAATATTTATTTTTATCCTTTTATTATATGATTATTAATATGATCAAACACAAGGTGAGTTTTTTCTCCTATATTTTGTTTTTTCAAAAAATATTTTCTCTTTGGTGACAATTAATATCTTATATTAATTTTTAACCGTGAAAGGCCTCTGAATACTACTATCAATATTATTAAAAACGGTTCTAAAATAAATTTTTTAAACACTAATTATGATTTTTTAATTCTCAATATAATTTAAACCAATTTCTTGTGGTTTTTGATTTTTTATACATTTTGATTTTTACATACTAGGGGTAGTTATTTCAATTCTAAAAAACAAAGGTTGATGGAGCAATTTTGACATTGCTTATGAGTTCTTAAAAGAGAAGTATATAAATTTATTGTTCTATTTTGAAAAACAATGTGGTTTTTCATTTTTTTACTTCAAACTTTTATTTTGTAATTTTAAGGGTAGGTTTTTCAAATAAAAAAAAACAGGGGGGTGGAGTAATTTTGACATTGCTTTTAAGTTGCTGAAAGAGAAGTACATAAATTTATTGTTCTATTTTGAAAAACAATGTGTTTTTTAATTTTTTTATTATACATTTTGAATTTTTACATTTAAGGAGTAGTTTATCCAATATAAAAACACAGTGGATGATACAGTAATTTTTGATATTGCTTATAGAATTTATTATTCTATTTTGAAAAACAATGTGGTTTTTCATTTGTTTTTTATTATACATTTTGAATTTTTACATATTAGGGGTTGTTTTTTCAATATCAAAACACAGTGGATGATAAAGTAATTTTGATATTGCTTTTCATATGTTGATAGAGAAGTACATAAAATTTTGTTGCTTTGAAAACCAATGTGGGTTTTTTGACCTTTAATATTATAATTTTGAATTTTTACATTTTAGGGGTAGATTTTTCTATTTAACAAAAAACAAAGGGTGTATAAGCAATGTTGACATTATTTCTGAGTTGTTGTAGCAGAAGTAGATAAATTTATTGTTTTGTTTTAAAAGAAATTAGTTATTCTCCTTTTTTAACTTTTAAATTTGAAGTTAAGGGTAGTTTTCTCGATTTAAAAAAATGCGAGGATGATGGCGCAATTCTGACTTCAGGTTTGTTTTCAGCGGCAAAAATACTATAAGATATGTGTGTCTGGTTCGAAAAACAGACAACTTTTTTTGTGTGCCTGTGTAATTAATTAAAGCTAAAAATGACCATAAAGTTTAAGACTCGCTCAAAGCTAGAGATTTGGTTGAAGCTGAAAATAATATAAAAAACAGGTTAATCCTCGCTTAATGCTCGACATTGGTGGTAGCTAAAAATTATCATAAAGCTTAAGACTCGTTCATGGCTCAAGACTTGGTTGATGCTAAAAATTATTATAAAGCTTAAGACTCGCACCTGGCTTGATACTTGTTTGATGCTACAAATGATCATAATGGTTAAGTTTTGCTCAAGGTTAAAACCCGTAACACTTCTTTTGAATCTCTTTACCCTCCCTCGGAACTGTCGTATGACTTTAGCCTTTGAGGGTGGCGCTCCAACTCTGTCGCTGCTGCGACTTCGTTTTTTGCCTGCGGTTCTCCTGCGTTAATAGTTAAAATTTAAAACTATTATAATATAAAAGCGGAATCAACAGCACAACAATAAAAAAAAACAAAAAATACAACTGTTAAGAAAGTGTGAAAAATGTCAAGAGATAAAATATTAACGGGTGTAAAATAGAAACATATAAAATAAACAGATATATAAAGTCAAATGTAAAAGTTGCATAGGTACAAATAAATCACAGAATAAATTAAAATTGTATAAGGACAAATAAAACACAAAATAAATTAAAAGTGTATAAGGACAAATAAATCACAAAATAAATTAATACAAAAAAACAAACAAATTAAAAGCTGTTTAAATAACGCTTTTTGTCGACCGTCGAGATCCTTCCTCGACTTGACCGAGATTATGAAGTTCTTGATTTGCCGCTAATTCTCTTTTGACTGGGTCATCAGCGCTACCATTTTCTCCGGTGCAGCTTGACTGTTTACACCTTCGAACATGGCCCGCCTCTCCAAGTCCCACTTCTTGCATGAAAAGAGGGTGTTCTCTGCGTTGTCCACAGGGAACTGACAGTACGCACACACCTCATTTTCACGTAATTTATAGCGATACAGGTACGTGTTAAAACACCCGTGGCCTGTAAACGCTTGCGTCAAATAATAGGAGACTTCTCCATGCTTTCAGTTTGCTCAGGTGGTGAGTGTTGGAATAAGCCGATAAGTCCTTTGACCTTTTTCCTCCCTATTACATCTGTCTTACAAAGTCTCAACGAGTCTGCTTCTCGCATTCTTGCGGATGCAGGCCTTGCTGAGTCTTCCCGACTCTGGGGTCTGTGGATTATTTCTTTCTTTAAAAAGAAGAAACAATTCCTCCCTTTCCCTCGCCATAAGATCGACCGGCGGAACACTTGCAAGGACCTGCACAGCACTTGTCGAGAGACCTCAATAAAATAAACTGTTTCTCTGAATAACCTTGTTGTAAGTGTGTAAACACTTGGACAAGTGAAGAGAACTAAAAACACATATAATTTTGTTACGCGAAACATTCATTTACACCCGACACAAATAATTTTTATACACTGGCATATCACACATATAGGGATTTTAAACACACAAACTTTACATCTGACACAGACTCTGACTCTACTGACGTTAGTTTAAAAATGGAGAATGATTTTAAAAATACCCTTAACCCATCTGGAACATCAACACCGCCAAGTACGGAACAGGTTCTTCAATCTATAGTAGAACAACTCTCACGATTGAATGTAGGAGTTACGAGATTAGTTCGCGAAAATGATAACAGGAAGGAGGAAATAGGAACATTAGGAAGAAAATTAGGGTTGAATCCTACTGAAGAAACAGACGATGAATTTGCAAATGCATCCGATAACGAAAGTCATTTTGATGATATAGAAACACTTCAACCCCACATAAATACAATGAACGATGGAGAAACGTTACAAAATCAAAATTTAGGAAAAATCGCAGCAAAAGATATAATTAGAACTATCAAAACTTTAACGGGACAAGACGATTGTGGAGTTGAAGATTTTATTAAAAACGTTAAAAGAGCAAAAGGACAATGCTACCAACCAGACCTATTATTAGATTTCATTATTTCTGAAAAAATAACTGGAAACGCAGAAAGGGCAATACGATACCTCGATTTAACCAGCTATGCAAAACTTTTCGAGTCACTACGTGCAAATTTAACACAAATCGGTTCGGTGTCAGTGCTTTGATCAAAATTATTAAATTGCAAGCAAAATTCTACCAAGATTTCCAATTAGGCCTAATACCATAAATATAACATCTAAACTTTTAACAAATTATAGACAATTGACAAATAAAATAAATACACCTGCAACACAAGAGTCAATGACCAGGCCGGTGTCGTGTTACAAGTGTGGAAAGACCGGACATATGACTAAAGAATGTACAACATCAGCAAATTTTCGCGACGGCTGGTTGCCAAAGAGACCTCCGCTAGCAATCAGAATGACATGCGAAGACCAAGAATTTTTAGACTCTCAGACAATGACCGAAGAAGAAATTCAACACCACGAGGATTACGAAAAGAATGCCGAGTATCAACCTTGTGTGGACGACTACAATCTGTATACGGAAGAACTGATAACGGAGGACAATACAGATTATTAATAGATTCAGGAGCATCAGTTAACATAATTAAAGAAAATAAAATACACAGAAATAATTACACTACTCTTAAAGTTAAAAAGAATTCTTGTATGGGTAAAGATAAATATTAATTCGAATACGCTGTCCATTTAAATTATTTCGGAAAAAACAGTTGTTCCATATTGTCGACGAAAACTTCCCATTACCCGAGGATGAAATAATTGGATTGCCATTTTTACAGCAATATGAAAAATACGCGATTACTCTAAAATTCCTTATCATAGAAAAATGGAAGACACCCTTACATGAAGATGGATATTTTGTAGAACACAATAAAATGCGGATATGCAACATCATAATGAATAAAGAAGATGGTGATATTTTAATAGAAGACCACCCAAATATTCCCACCGCACTTTACAAAATACAGAACGGAATTAAGAAAGCACCTGTTTATAATTACTCTAATCAACCTTTAAAAGTGCCAAACAAAATTGAAGAAATACATATAGAGAAAAATGATTACGACATCACAAACGATAAAACGCTCAAAAATAAAACAAAATTAAAAGCTGAAGAACTATCTGAACGATTAATTGATTTAAAAAATAAAACAAGATTACCTCATTTGGATAAAAATACGAAAGAAGATCTTTGGAAAATAATCGAAAAATATCACAGTAATTTTACCCTAGACGACAACGAAATTCCCTGCACAAATTCGACTAGTAACAAAATTGTATTAAAAACTGGAAAAATAATCAATGACTTTAGAAAATTAAATGAGAATACAGATCGAGAAGTATTTTCCTTACCAGTGATCGAAGACGTTCTTTCACAGTTGGGAAAAGCAAAATTCTTTTCAGCATTTGACCTGTATTTAGGATTTCTCCAAATACCAATGGAAAAAGAAAGTCGAAAATGTACAGGATTCAGCACAACCAGAGGACATTATCAATTTATCCGAATACCTGTTGGTTTAAACAATGCACCTGACACATTTCAAAGAATGATGGACCACGCTTTTCAAGGATTAATTGGTGATGCATGTTTTTTAGGGTTTCGTGGCCAAGGGCCAAAACCCTTATAGCGAGACTTCGGTGTCCGTCCGTAGTTTTTAAGTCTTAAGTCTCAAGGCTTAAGTCTTAAGTCTTAAGTCTTATGTTTTATGTCTTAAGGCTTAAGTCATATGTCTTATGTCTTAAGGCCATACGCCTTACGTAATGGTTGCCATGGCAACCGTTGCTATGGTAACGGTTGTCATAACAACCATCGTCATGGCAACCATTGCTATGGTAATTGATAAATTATTATTTATTTATCATTTTACGCCACGAAACCCTATGATGTAGGTGCATTGCGCCTGCTTCTCCGACTGATTTTTACACTTAAATGACATTGTTATTTTTGGATCTACATTAGAAGAACATAATAAAAATTTAACAAAATTCGTGGAACGAGTAAAAACATAAGGATTAAAATTGAAACCGGATAAGTGTGAATACCTTCGACCAGAATTAGAATATTTAGGACATGTTATCACGGACAAAGGAATAAAACCAAATCCTTTAAAAATACAAACTGTTCAAAATTTTAAAAAACCAAAAAACGCGACAGAAATACAGTCATTTTTAGAATTAGTTGGATATTACAGAAAGTTTATTAAAAATTTTGCACACATAGCTAAACAATTATCAAGATTAACAGTAAAAGGAACTATTTTCGATTGGACAAAAGACTGTAGTACAAGCTTCAAACTATTAAAAGATTTATTGTGTAAATCACCAGTCTTAAAATATCCAGATTTTAGTAAAAGTTTTGTTTTGACAACACACGCCAGTAATGTAGGAATAGGAGCCGTTCATTTTCAAGATGGATCCTTGTTGCTATATTTCGAGACTATTAAATAAAGCAGAACAAAATTACAATACAGCAGACAAAGAACTGTTAGCAATCGTATGGACTTAAAAACGACTAAGGCAATATCTATTGGGACAGACTTTTACTATTCACACAGATCATAAAGCACTAATTTGGTTACATAATGTAAAATATCCTAGTTCAAAATTATTAAGGTGGAGATTACGCTTAGAAGAATTTAAATACGATATAGAATATGTTAAAGGAAAAGAAAATAAAGCATCTGACTGTCTTTCAAGGCTATTTCCAATACAAGACGAGGATAGTAAAAAAGCCACACCAGCAGAAAATTCAGAAGACAATGAACTTAGTTCAACAAAAGAAGAAGAATACATGTCACCCGATATTCAGGGATTTGATGACATTCCACAGCCAAATGATAATGCAAATTATATTAAAACCAAACAATACGATGAAACAGATGTTCTAACACAAAATTTTGTAGAATGGAAAAAGGATAAAGAAACTGTACTCCTAAACTAGATAGAATGAACACAAAATGTAAGCTACGATTTACTACTCGACATAAATGAAAGTGACAATCATACATTTAAATTAATTGTTTAAAACAATATGTAAATCTGAGAGTTGAAAAATTAGGTCTAATATGTGTAACAATAAAATGAGTAATGTTCACGTCGTTATATCCTACGAAAGATAACCACATAGAAAATCAGAATTAAATATTAAACCTTATTTAAATAAAAATGTAAAACTTAGGTTTAGGGACTAAACCCTATCTAGCGAGAGGGATGTTATAGTCAGCAAAAATATATATCCCCACCTGTATTGTTTCATATTCGACATGAGATGCAAAACGTATTTGCAACTCAGTCTTATTTCTGCTTTTGAAGTGTATTATTAATTTCATTAATAAATTGTCACACTCTGAAGTGAATAAAAGTAAATTGTGTCTATTTAATAAATTAGACCGTAACACTACAATTAAAATATATTAAATGGAGTTATTTATAAATTATTTAAGTTGTTTTAATTATTCTTGAAAATCTGAAAAGTTAAATTTCTAAAAAAGAGTTCCCAAAATATCTCAATAATTGTTTCTTGTAACTATTAATCTATCAATTAATATTCAGACTATTTACTTCAAAAATATAGAAAATAAAAATTTTTAATCCGCCATATTGGATCGGGTAATTTTAAAAATAAATTTTTGACATTAGATTTGTAAATAGCGATTCCAAAAATCGCCCTTGACGTTGTTTTAAAATTTTTTTCAAAAATGTGGAAAATCAAAATTTTGAATCCGCCACTTTGGATAAAAAATTTTGAAAAATTTATTTCTAATATCAGATTCACGACGAATGGTCGTAAATACCCCCGATTAAGAAAATTTTTTGAATTTCCGACAACATGTGTGTGATAAAACCACTGATACATTGTAGTGTATTTTTATGACCTATTTTAAAAGTCCGCCATTTTGAAAATTTTTTAAAAATTGAATTTTTTTCGAAGTGCTATCTTATAGTGCAGCTAAAAATGAAGACAAATGTGACCTGGAGAATTTTTTGCATAAAAATTAAAAAAGTTATGATTTTTTTTTTTAAAAGTACATTTTTCCCATGTATTTTCAATGGGAAATTGCGATCGATTACTGGCACGTGTTAATATTAATCAATCGGCTTCAAATTTTGGGAAATTTTTTTTTAATTTTATTGGAACCAAACTGGGGGGTGGCGTAAACAAAATTTAAAAAAAGAAATTTCTCATGTTTCTGACGGACACCCTAACCGAGATACTTTATATACTTGCTCCACTTGACCTCGAATGCGTCTACCACGATTCGTGGGACTGTATAACCACGTCTGTCTGTGACGAGCAGAGCTTCGGTCTTTTCCAGGGCCATTTGAAGACCTCTGGCATCCAGTCAGCTCTTCTCTCGCCGCAGACATTCTTTTACCAATGTCCCAAGGGCTTCATCGCTTTCGGCTGTCCACACGACCAACGCGTCGTCCGCAAAGCCCACGCAAAGCCCCTGCGGGTAAATCCATTCGCAAGAAGTCATCGTAAGATATATTCTATAAGAATGGTCCCACCCTCGAGCCTTGAGGGGCACTACTTTGCATCTCCTTCAAAGTCCAGGTGTACCCCTCATATACTACCCACCTGTCGCTAAGATAATGATCTATTATCTGCAACAAGTAGGGAAGTACTCCTTTTCGATGAGATCTTTCCATCGCGCGGAGTTAAACGCGTTGCGTATGTCTATAGCCACTAAAACACAGAAACCCTTTTTCTTCTGTGGTTCCAACTTGTTCTTCCCGGCTTTGGCTACGTCCACAACTGCCTGGATGGCATCAACTGTAGACTTGCCTTTACGGAAACCAAATTGGTGATCTGATAAACTATTCTCTCCTGTCAAGTGGCTTTGCATTCTCTGCAAAACCATATCCTCTAGAAGTTTACGTATCGTATCCAACAGTCATATAGGCCTGTATGACGAGACTTTATGTAGGGGTTTTTCACCTTTCCTTAGGAGGACTAACCTCTGTCGCTTCCAGTCGCGGAATAACTCTCCTCTCTCAAGGCAAAGATTAAAGCATCGAAGCAGAATCTGGGGTGAAGTTTCAATTACCAGTTTTAGGATCGCGTTACTTATTCCATCGATTCCAGGCGCCTTGCCTGTTTTCAATCTTATATCATGCTTTGCGCAAGGAGGCCAGCGCATCAGACCACCAGTGCACCGAGCTTTTCCGTGAAGGGGTGCATCTGCGACGCGGCATAAATGCGTCGCAGGCAGCGATCACGGTTTTCCTCGCCGCTCGCACCTCTCTATCCAAGATATTTGGTCTCTGCACACATCCCAAATCCTCAATGAGGCGGGATGCTCCCAGGGAACGGCCAAATTTCTCCTTATTGATTTTCTTCATGTTCCAAGAGGGGCATTTTCGACACGGAACTTCTGGTCTTCTACCGCCTCTCGTGTCTCCCACTGAGACTGAAGACTCGATGTACTGATGGTCACTTGTGTTATACTCCTCAGAGACTCGCCCAGTTCACAATCATTAGATTGTTCCTGGAAACCATTTCTCCGATCATTTTGCCTCGTTTATCGAGCCTTGACTCGCCCTACTCCGGCGACTTCGCGTTAAAATCGCCTGTGATGAGTACATCAAACCTGGATTCTCTAAGGCTCTTTTCGAGTTCCTCAATGTCGGCTTCGAAGTCCATCAGTGGATCGTTGGGCGAGAAGTAACAGCTATACATTCGTATGTTTGTCACTTCCACCCACACAAATCCACTGCTTGTCTCCAGAAACCGGTCAACCCGCAGTTCAGGTTTGCATGGCTGTCCAACCTGACTTATCTTGGTACCAGGAAGCTAAATCGTTTCTTCTGTTGCTCACTGCAGAACAGAATGTTGATGTTCTTCTCCCTGACCGTCTGCATCAGGAGGGCCTGTGCCTCTCTGCAGGTGTGCAAGTTGACCTGCAAAAACTTTAAAGATTTGCCCTTTTAAGTCTTTGCAACTCCTCTCTGCAAACCGGACAAGAGCTCTTAGTGGCGACATCGCCTATTTGGTTTTACGTGCAGTACCTCCGCATACGCGTATTTCACTACACGGACCGCCTACGATCATAACGGGGTTGAGATACGCCCAACCAGCGCCAACAACTCAGATGAGCTGTCTACCGATCCGCAGTGATTCCCCGGCCCCTCACCGAAGTGACAGGCCAGAGAATCTTCGCGGCCCCTCGGTTTGGGGCGGGACCTTTCTAATCCCTAGTGGCTCTGCAGTGCCACCACCCGAGTTGAGACTGCAACTCACACAGCGAAGCACGGAAAAAGGCTTCTCGCTCAGCATCATGAGCTTTCAACCACTGACAAGATAGGAATGGAAAAACGCATCTGTTAGCACGGAATCTTTTGCTTCCCGCAAAGGAAGCAAGAGAGACAATGCCCAGATTGCAGAAGACGGGTGCCAACGAATTGGAGGAGCAGTTAGTTGCAGTCGTCCTGACCATGATAGCTCCCATGAAAATGGGAGTTAGCATGGGCAGTCCTCGTGCACTTCCAGCGGGGACCACGCGGAGGTTCTGCTCTTAGTGGCGACATGGTAAATATCCTTCTTTCTAAAGTAGGAGAATGTTAAACACTTAGGATGTTCAACAGTGCACTCTTTTCCTTTGTGACCCTCTCCGCCGCAGTTATGGGTCACATGTCCATAAATTTGGCACTTTTGACACCTTGCTACTTCTAAATGCTCTTGAATTGGGGAATTAATCCACCCAACTCGAATCTTGCCAAGCTTCAGTAGAAATTTACTTTCTACTTCAGCCAAGCGGACCAATGCCATCTTTGTTCCACCGAATCTGGGCAAAACTCGACACGTTATATCTAGGTCTGGCTTACCCAGCTTCTCTTTTATTGACAAAATAACATCCATCTCGGTCGTGGTTTCGTCAAGATCTTTAATCTGGAGGGACCTCTTATTAAGAAGAGCAGCAACCTCGGCCTTGTCACTCAAGGCCGATGCCAGTGCTCCTGCGAATTTAGAGGTCTCTTCTCCTTTCCTTAAAACCAGAAGAACCTCCTTCTTTACGGTTCTTAGAATTTTTAGGACTTCGGTACTGGTTTCTTCCGGTTTTACCGATTTTTTCATCAGGGTCAAAATCTCGGCATAAGCCTCTGGGTCTTTTGCAGAGATCCTGACAGCCTCTGTTGTCCTAAGCTTTCGATTGTGTTTCTGGAGCTCTTTTTTCTTACGTTGTTTCTTTCTACCTTCTTGTTTTCTACTTGTGACTATTTTAAAGTCACTATCCACAGCGGTTACGCTTCTTGAGGTAACCTCTGCGTATGACGCTGTGGAATCCATTTCAAAGACAAGGCTTTGTGCGGAAATTTCTGCGCACTTAGGTCTTTTTTCTATCGGAGTCTCCAGTCGAGGGCTCGTTTCTGGGCCTTCACCCACTCTACAACGTTTTTTACCGTCTATTTTACCACTCAGATTTGCATCGCTGGGCTTCTTCACTGGCTTTTCAGGATCGGAATTTGGCTGTTCTGATTTCTTAAAGGGTTCGGAAATAAAGCGCAAATTATTGCAAATTATTTCGAACGCCCTACGCAAGTCAGCCATTCCATCCTGAACGCCTCTGTGGACGTTCTTCTGCTTCTTGCAAACCAGACTCATAACGTCAAAAATTCAGGGGATAAACACGAACTGTTCAGCAACGTTTGTTTCAAACTTGCTGCTGCCCCCCTCCTTAATCATTTCGGTTTACCCCCTCCCAATCCGTGGGGCCTGCGACAATCCTCGATGGACCGTCGGGAGTATTGTCCCCTTTCGGGTTTCCTCCTTGGGGTAATTTATTTATATTATCATTCATTATCATATTTTTTTGGTTTTTAAATCAGGGAACTACCCTGTTGGATGTCCTTTGGTGAAAAGCCCCACCACCACATCAAGGTCTACCGAACATATCCATGATGTCAGTCATGTCCGGCAGCGGATAAACATCCCACCCCGGAGCACCAACGCCGTCAAGAATGGCAGTAATGTCAGGCTAAGGATATACATCCAGGCCCAGCACACCCATGACATCAAAGACGGCAGCCGCGACAGGGAGAGGATAATCATCCGCTTCTCCCAGCACATCAAAGACATCGATGATGCTGCGCAGTAGACAACCATCAGCGAGGTTACATTTTAGGGTTATTTTTATCGATTTAATAAAAAACCCAAGGGTGTTTAAGCAATGTCGACATTGTTTCTGAGTTATTGTAGCAGAAGTAGATAAATTTATTGGTTTTCTTAAAAGAGAAATATGTTATTAAATTTTTTTACTTGAAAATTTAAAGTTAAGGGTAGTTTTTTCGATTTAAAAAAAGCAGTGGGTGATGGAGCAATTCTGACTTCAGATTCGTTTTCAGCGGACAAAATTACTATAACATATGTATGTATTTTGTGTGTCTGTGTTATTAAGAATTAAAATATACAAAGAATTACATAAAAATGGTATTTTAGTTACACAATAATTCAAACTAATAAATAATAATGCATTATTTAAGTTTAAAAATAAAATATGCAAAAATTTAAAACATATTACACAAATAAAGATTGTTCTCTCTCATTATCTATCGTCTTCTCTTATTATAATGAACTTTAATAGAAATAATTTTTTCCTTTATATTATCAGAAATATTATTAAAAATTTTGCTGTTTCTATTTACCACTAATTTCCAATTTTTAAGAATAAATAGAAACAGTCTCCCATTAGTAATTAAAGTTTGCAAAATGAAAAAATCAAAGTTGATTTTAGTTATATTATTAACCTATGACCGTTCAGGTCATACCACTAACGCTTGGGTAATCCCTTTACGTTCCCCATAACAGCCCTTATATCCGAAGTCCTTTCCACAGCAGGAGGACTTCGGCCAGGTTTCTGGTAGCAATAACGGTCTCCTTCAGAAAGAAGTAGCCCGTAATGTGTTCCCGCACCTTCACAAGTGCGGGGCAGTGACACAACATGTGTATTGAGGTTTCGTGTTCTTCTGCGCACCTACGGCACCTCGGGTTGTCTACAATTCCCATTTTGTGCCTATGATAGCGCAGATCACCATGGCCAGTTAATAGCCCTGTTATGATCTTTTCCTCTTTCCTATTTAATTTGCGGAATTCCGCTTTTCTCATAGGGTTAATACTAGTTCCCATGAGTACCTTGGCTTGTCTACAGCCCTCAGTTGCCCGCCACTCCCTTTGGTGTTCCGCAGCTATCCACTGTCTTATTCCCAGTGTCAGGCATTTATTAGAAACAGCAATGGGCGGTTCGGGCCCAATAAGTTGTTTTCTAGCCCCTTCTTTGGCTAGCTTATCCGCCCTATCGTTTCCTCCGAATCCACTGTGACCAGGGATTCAGAGAAGGGTAACGCGGTTAGTTTCAGCTAGTTTGTTAAGTGCCTCATGACAGTCACCGACCAGCCTTGATGTTGATACGTATCGTTTTAAGGAGAAAATAGCTGCCTTGAAATCCGAAAGAATAAAAATATCTTTGTCGTCACAATTTTTCAAGGCTTCAACAGCACCATAAAGTATCGCCACAACTTCGGCTTGTAACACAGTAACAGTGGTCCCTAACTTAAAAGAGTGTCCGACTTGAGAGGTTACATGATAGATTCCTGCACCAACTTCATTCCCGCCTTTTGATCCATCTGTGTACCAGACTTCACAGTCAGCTGGAATATTTGTCATTCCATATATCAAATCTTCTCTACTAGGTATATTAATCTTATACTTTTTGTCGAAGAGGTACAAAGGGACAGTTCTGTCCCCAATCATATTTAGGAGGGGCTTCTCACCAATTTCTTTGGGAGACGCCATCTATCCACCTCCCTGCAGCCCACAGGACCGCTCAACCTCAGGGCAGCCTTAACCGCCGCTGCTTTAATTGTAAGGTGTAAGGGTTCTAGCCCCAAGAAGGCACCAAGGGCAGCAGTAGGAGTTGTACGCACCGACCCCGTTATTCCTCTAAGGACACTCGTGCTCATTAATGCCTTCTCTCAGAGAAGGCACTAATTTGACGCGTTTTGCCCTCTTTCTATATTTTTTATAGTTCGCGCCAATAATTCCAACGGAATTTTACTTTTCCATTGGCTGAGATTTTAGGCAATATAGATGGTATGTAACGTTCGTGAAATTAGTGTCTTTCCTGAGAGAAGGCATTAATGAGCACGAGTGTACCATCCCCCTTATCCTTTCCAATTCTGCTTGTGATGTTTTAAATTCATCTCTACTCCACCAGACTACACAGGCATAGGTCAGCCTAGGGAGTTGTATGTTTCCTGCACTTCTCCTCCAGGTGCTTTTTCCAAAGCAGTTTACTATCCAGGATTACTCCTAAATATTTTTCCTGCTCTGTATATTGGATCTCTTTTCCGGACAGCGTAAGTGAGCACGAGGCTTTCCACTTATACCGTCTGGTAAAGATAACCGCTTTCGTTTTCCCCGGATTTACAGATAAACCCACCCTCAGTAGTTACCCGTAGTAGTCTCAGTAGTTTATCCACCACCAAGGACCAGAGCAAGGGTGAAAGAACACCTCCTTGGGGGCATCCAGAGTTAATTGTCCCTTTCAAGACTGAGTCTCCTTTAGTTAATACGAGGCTTCTGTTTTTTAACATGTGACAGGTCCAACCAACCACTCCTGTAGGAATATTAAAAGCTGTCATAGCTCTATTTATGCTTACTTATCCTTTTGTAGCGGGAACCGCTCCAAAATCTCACTGCGGATATATCTATCCACCAACCTTTCAACTAGTTTTAGAATAAAGGATGTAAAGCTAATGGGACGGAAATCCTTCGGTGAGGTATAACCGTTCTTGCCCGCTTTATGTATGAATACGACTTTCGTACCCCTCCACGCTGTCGGGACATATCCCAGAGTCACGATCCTGTTAGTCAACTGCCTTCGCGACCGATAATCAGCCTGTGGAAGGTTTGTTAACCACCCCGGGTCAGGTCCGCCCTCCCCAGATCATGAAAAGCCCGGAAAGTGTACCAGGACCAAACAAGACAAGTTCTCATCGTCCGACTCAGAGAAAGTCCCATCCGGCAATATTCAAGTGCCCAGAATTGCATCAGAGTTCTTGGCAAGCAGTTTATCCAATCTGGTTGCTTCTTACCTTATTTCCAATGCTTTTGGAGCAGAGATACAATAGTAGAGTTGCGCTAACACCCTTAGTAAGAATGCACCGCCCTGGTTTTGGCAGCTCTGCAGTTCCTGTAACAGACTAAACCAGCCCCACCGAGCCCCCTAATGACACCTCTTACTAACCATGGTTCTTGGATTAGTGGGGTGCCTGTGTGCATCTTAGCCATGCTCCTCATCAATACTGATGAGGCGTCAGCCAATACTCAGCCTCCAGAATGGAAACGATGAAGATAAAGACTCCTCCTCTGCAGAAGGAAGCCTCAAAACGCGGTCACCTTTCGACCGGCTCCTTGCAGGAGAACGTCACAACGGTCTTCCTAAGAAGTCCAAACTGCCCATCTATAAGCGCCACGTCTGGGTAGCCCTAGCTACAGACCACCATCGTTAGAGGATTCGTCTTTTGAGCCATTGATAGCCCATCTCCCCTGGTACTCTGCTGGACCGACTTTTAGAACCAGTAAGTCTCCACCCTCACCTTAGACCGCATTACCATTAGATCCCGAAGGACCCGAAGGAACAGCCAAAGGGGACGGGGAGGACTGACCCACGACCTCAGGGTTCGAGACCGTCACATCCACAACCTCCGAGGAGGTTGTAGACGCAGCCACTGAGACACTTTGGTCACCCAAATTTAATTTGTTAAATTGATTCTCCATTTGAAGTCCCACGAGTAGCAAGGAGAAAGAAAGTCAGCTCCTGCAGAGCCCTAATTGCAGAAGTAAGGCTAGTACTACAGGAAGGTCGCCCGGTGTTTCGGAGCCGTCGTTTAAGAGACCTCCGTTCACATCACACCAAGACCAGCCGCCCGCCGGAAACACAGCCAGATCGCTCTCGCGATCTTTACGGGATCACTAACTGACCAGTATAATTCCGACAGACAGACGGGCAGCCAATCCGTCGTGAGCGACAGATTTGGTAACTTTAGTACCATTCATCCATCGACACGGCAGAGACATCTTGGATTGGAAGACCGTTTCTTAGTTGGGGATCCGCAGACAAGTACACCCCTCCGCTTTCAGTGGTGATAATTTCTGATCTTCCAAAGGTTGCTTCCTCACCATTCTCATCCCTCTAATTCATGGAGCTGGTCTATTGGGCGATCCCTCCCTTCTGAGGAGCAGGCCGCCGAAAACGACCAACTAGGGCTAAAACGGGACCAGGAGTACTCTCCGATTAGACCTTTAAGCCACCCCACCAGCTGCAAGGTCCTACGATCCCTAAGTGGGAAGACGTCAATTAAAAAGGTATAAAAAAATTCAAATTTATATTTGCGTTCCATACCGAATACATTTTTGGCAATAATTTTTTTCAATCCATTTGTTCTTGGTAAATCACAAAAATAACACACAGGTAACAGATTAATTTAATCTTGTTGGTTTTCTAAGCGAAATTGTAAGAAATCTATTTGCAAAATTCGATTCCTATCAATATCAAAATACAGATTTAATTTGCAGGAAGGACACACTACTCTCAGAAGACACTCATTTTGTTCGTCATAACTTTCGAACAATTTAATAATTCTTTGCTTTAAAGCTGATTGTATATTGTTTATAATCTTATTTTTGCTACAACACAACAAAAAAATTACATACTGGTTTTCCTCATGTGTGCAAGCATGATTTTTTATAATTTTAGGTTTGCTGTGCAACATGATGTTCAAGTCACTAATATTTCGTAAACTAATTCAATTCGTGTACATTTAAACTATTTGGGTTTAGATTGTTAACAATTACTTGTATAAAACATCATCATGTAAAAATAAACGATAAACAATTTGAAATTAGCTCTGAATTTTACGGAATATCAAAAAGTTGATAATTTTATTATTTCTATGAATCAAAAGACAATAAAAATATGTTTAAATACAATTTACATAATTTTCTTTAATTTGTATTATATATCTTTCTAAGAAAACAAATATAATAATAATAAAATGAATAAATTGAGATAAAATATGATTTTTCTTTAAAAAAATTAGAAATAAATAAAAAAATCTTGATTAAAAAAGTGCTCAGTCTTCGATTTTAATTTTTCTTGCAAAATGGTCCTGAAGTAGACACCTAATATTCCCAAAAAGAAAATCAGAAGTAGAACAAACTCAAAGTTGAAATTATTCGAGGACTAACGTGTATTACAATACTGAGAAAATTGTGAACATTAATTGTAAGATTTTTCAATAATTTAATTATTATAATAAACTGTTATTATGAGTGTACTTTTTGAATATGATTTTCTCGAACCCTCCCTCTTTCGTCTTTGCTAGTCCACCGGCCTCGAAGTTAATAATGATTTAAAAATCTTATTGAAGAATTTTTAATATTTCTCTTTTGTTTTTGTTATAGACTTTAGTTTTATTGCTTTTAATGATTTCTGTTTTGGATATTTATTACCTATCTTTTTAAACTGTATTAAGAAACAATTGGCCCTCAACATTTTGGTTTGTTTAAAATTTCTTTTTAAAATAAGATATTAATTAATATTTACAAGTTTGTTGTTCAGACCGTAAAACGTTTGGGTTATTTCAGATGTTTATAAATTTTCCAGAATTTGTTTGTTTATTTTATAGCTAATTGTTTTGTTTATAAAATTTAATTTATTTTTAAAATATTCTCTATTTCTCATAAAAAGTAATGGTTACTATGTACTAGAAAATATTAAATTAAGAAATTTAAACATTATAACAGAAAAAAATAACAAAATTAAGTAAACAAAAATATTTATTTAAATAAACTAAATACGTCAAGTATCCACTATACAATATTGTAATAAAACAATGCTTCATTTTCCAAACTAAAATAGTTCATAACGCTTATTTATTCTCCTAAATGTATCAAATTTATCAAATAGGGTAAGTGAAATAAATGCATTTCTTCCTTATATTCAAGAGAAAAAACTAGTCCCCAATTTAGAACCGCCATTTCTAAAATGTATAAAATGCAACGTTTTACCCTGCATTGTATTAACCCAGCGAGTATGTGGCGGGAAACTGTTACACCGACTATGTGGTGGGCATGACATGCCCTGACTTAAAATTGCCTATAAATGTTACATATGGCTACATTAAGTTAATTTTTGGTATTAAATTATGAAAAGGCATATAATAAAATAAATTACTTTAATTATTTATTAATTTATGAACATACAATTAAGTTTTTGTCTTAAGATTTATTATATACTTAAATAAAACTGAAACATTTAACTTTTTATAATCTAAAATTTGCGCATTATAAAATAAAAATGATACTCCTTTTTAATATAAAATCAGGATTTAGTTGTACAGCTTTGGCAAAAAAAATTTGCATGTTGCATGCATATAGGCTTACTACAAATTGGTTTTTTGATTCTTTTTTTAGTTGAGAATCAGCACAACAAACATAGTATCCTGCGACATTGTGAAGTGATTGACGAGAAGGTTCGTTGATTTGAGTCGATATTTTATTCTGAATATTTGATGGAAGATTTTTCTTTTCATTTTGCAAATGTAACCATTCGTTTACTAAACCAAGTATCAAATTTCTTATAAACTATGTACGCTTCACTCCCTTTTTGTGATTCTCTCGAAAAATAATGTTCCCATTTATAGCAGTTACGAAACATCGTAACAGGCACACATTTCATCAACGACATCCACTTCAGCTTTCGTTGAGTTGTAGAAGGTAATCATTTCAGGTTTCCTCTTGTCTCCTATGTCTTCATCGATATTGACATCATGATGAAGTGTAGACATTACCAAAACTACCTTTTTTTTAGGAGCATGAGAGACCAGAGAAATATCGTTCTGAAAACAAAATACAGATGTTTCTGGTTGCTTTCCAGTCCTCAACAATGTGGCTGGAATACATCTTTTATTTTTTCGAAGAGTTCCAGTGGAAGTAAGTCTGTGCTCCTTAAGTAGATGCATCATCAGTTCGTGACTGGTGTACTAGTTGTCAAATGTCAAATTGCGGTTTGATTTCGATATGGACTGAACAAGTCTATTCACTACGTCAAAAGGTCTGTTACTAAGAGAATATGGTCCAGTTGGTTGTTTACCGGCATAAACTTCTAACTTGCATGTGTAGAAAGACTTTGAATCAACAAGGGCTTGTATTTTAATACCATACTTGGCAGGCTTGCTCGGAATATACACTCGAAAAGACAACGCCCTCTGAAAGCTAGTAACATTTCATTGATTGTCAAATATTCATGAGGAGTGTAGGCTTCTTGACAACATTGAACAAACTGATCGAAAAGAGTTGGAAAAAATACAGTATATCTATATTGGAGCCATATTATCAGTGTTCTTACTCTCTACTCTCGTTGCTTTGTTATCAAAACGAATGCAGTTTAGCAAAAACTAAAATCGTTGCAGCGACATAGTTGTTCAAAATATGTCTACTCCTGTTCCATCCGTTCTCCACATATCTTTAAGATTTTGATGACTAGATTTATTAAGACCAGCAATATATAGCAAAAAACAAATTATTATAAAAATCATTTTTAAATAAGCAATTTTTTGCAAAGTGCTATTTTTATTATTTTTTAATAATAATGATTCTATTCCCACTTATTTCACGAGTATTTTCCAAAAAAAATTGATGGAGGGTCTGAAACTTTAGGAGATATTGAATTTTTTGTCCATGCGCGCAACCGTAAAAAGCGCATTTTCCGGCTATACTCTACGTACAAACTAACGTTCAAAGTCACCTCTAAGCCGTAAATTTTAACCGAATTTGATTTTTCTTTTCTAGGAAAGTCAGGCTATGAATTCGTAAGAATATTGTGCAATTTTTAAATTTATATTTGTTTAAACAAATTATTATTATTATTGCTAATTACTAACTTTTAACATATTCTACCTAGAGAGGTGTATTTTTTATAATTTTAAAATTTACCGGACCTAAAATAAATAATAATGTAAATTTAAAACATAACTATTATTGTTTAAGCAAGATTTAAACAAATTATTGTTAATTACTAACTATTTACAGAATAGTATACTTAAAAGATGCAGTTTTTTCTAATCATGCAAATTTACCAAGCTTTTTTGATATTCCAATTTACATTAAAAATAAAATTATAATTTAAAAAAGAATGAGAATAATAATTTATTTAAATATTAATTAACTTTTAATTAGGGTTGGTCAAATTTCCCCTAATTATATTATTTTTCTTTGAAAAAAATTAAATTTTTATAATTAGGGGAGAGGGCCCCAAGGTGGTTAGGGCCCTAACAAAGAAAAATTTTGTATATTAGTTAGTATCTTCAAATGTTTTCTGTTAATGTTATTATTTAAGTAGACAAAGATTTTAGTAAAGTTTTGAGGTAAATAGTCGTATGAGTTTCTTTGTAACGTGAACGTTGTAAAATTGCTGTTTTTAAATGATCGAGAAATTTTTTTCTCAGGGTGTTAAAATCATCGAAATTAACCATTTTAAATTAGTAAAAATCGTTATAATTATCTTTATATATTGTACAATAATATTCTAAATGAATATAATTAATATTGTGCTTTAAACATTTTTTTCATTAACGTTTAAAAAATTGTGTCTTGGCCCTAAGGTGGACAGTTTTTTGTCCACAAGGTGGTCACTCTTTATTTTTTATGAAAATGTGTTTATACGCTATATTTATCAACATTTATCACTGTGAATGTCAATTTTATCAATTTTTAAGTTAAAAAATTGAGTTGAAAAATTGTTTAAATAATTGTTAACAACAATTATATTTAATATTAATTGTGTTACTTTCCTTTCTAAAAGTTTATTACACTTAACTTTGTAAACTCAATAAAGTTTTTTTTTAATGTCTCCAAAATATTTAAATTTCAAACGCTTTAATATAGGTAATTTGTTTTTTATTTCATATTTATAACCATGATAAACAAATAATTATAAAGTCGTTTTCACAATTTTCATTTGCATGTGTTTTATGACAATTTCTCAATCGAAGAACTAGGAAACAACTTTTATTTAATTATTAAAAAATAATAAAAATGGCACTTTGCAAAAAATTGTTTATTTAAAAATTAATTTTTTTATACTTTGTTTAAAAAAAAATTTTCTAAAATATTTTCTTAAATTGTCTGTAAATAATATGCATTCACTAAAAATTTCATTAAATTTCATTCATTTTCCTTAGAGATACCATTTTACCATACTATACCATACCATTTTCAAAATTCCAAAAAAAATTTCAAAATCTCGTAAATCAAAAATTTTTCAAAATCGAATTGAGGCTTTTTACTGGCATTTATTCCACTTCAAAATTTCAAAGTTTTAACAAAATCGAAGAGTTAGGGTACAACTTTGATTTTTTAGGCACGGAGCTACCCAACAACTTTTCAAATACACGAGTTATTGAATTTGAATTCAATTCAGGTTCTTCATAATGGTTTATTATGGTTTGTGGAAAATATTCTGTGAAATGGTTTTGTAATTAAACATATAATGTGAAATAAAAAGAATCTCTATATGTTACAATTACTTTCTTTAAGGGGGAGCCTACTTTAGAACGCCTAAAAATATCGCTTTTTTAAACATTCCTTTAGAAAGGAGAAAAATAAGTTAGACCTCCGGGTTTTTTAAAATATTTCTGTACATATGTAAATATTTTGTGAAAAAATTTTTGACATGAAATATTAAAAAATAGATAAGTTAAAATTAATTGTTGATAGCGGTGCACATCTGGACTTGAAAAACGGTAGGCACAATAGAGACCGCAATTCTTGTCTGAAACATAAAAACAAAGAAACATTTTAAAGTTTACATATGTAGTTTCTATTAGAACTTAAAAATTTTTTTAAAATTCTTTTTACAGTTTTGATAACCAGTCAAAGTCATTATTTTTTTCAAAAAAATAATTGTTTTATTTTTATCACTCAAAATTCTCGGATTTTACTATTTCTTTGAAAGCCCAGTGGGCACACTTGGCTAAAAGTAGTCCTGAAGACGTCTTTTTGGGAACGTTTTTAGGACTTAGAAAAAATACGTCCTTAAATTTTCTTAAAAACGTCTAAAACACCTATGAAGTGTTATGTCTTACCTTATTATTATATTCCCTATTTTTTCTCGATTTAACTTTAATTTAGAAAAATTAAAGTTGGGACGAGGTTGGATAAATGACAAGAAATAATTATATTTGAACACAATATATTTTAAAAATATCAAAATTATGCAAAGATGAAATGAGCACTAGCTTTCTAAATGTGAGTCTTAAGTGGTTTTTGTGTTTACCTTAAAACAGCGGGGTTTGGTCCTGGCTTGCGACTTTTGAAATACAATGGCAATTGTCCGTTAATGGGTTACTAAGTGATGCAGGTTGATGATTTACGACACTCGTAAATTAGGCAGTTGAATAGGTATTATGTTTCTTTCAGCTTTTGTCACAACTCGAACGATATTTCTAAATACCAAATTTGACTTCAAGATGCACTGAATTTAGAAATTCACGTCTAGATTCAGGACAACTACTATACTGGGGTTGAGGGCACTATTACGAAGAGAACCACTTGTGATGATTAAAAAATTAAGTCTGACTTATGTTTGATAGTCTGGCCCTTTTTATACCAAATTCTGTCCATGTATTTTAGAAAAAGTTCGCTAAGCCATGTATTTTTGAAAAAGTTCGCTAAGCCATGCATTTGGAAAAATCTATTGTTGTAGGAACACTTGTGGTGACTCACTATTAGATCACACGTGCTCACCATATGTACATTATCTTTAATATATTATTACAATTCGTTTTTTATAAATGTTGTTATAATTTAATAATATTATTACATTTTGTTTATTATATTTTGTTATAATTATATGGTTATTATTATAGTTGTTTATAATTATAGTTGTTTTAATTATCTTCTTATTATTGTTACAATTTATTATTATTAATTGTTAATTATAAATTAATTCTAATTTTACATTTAATTATTATTAATTAATTATTATTAATTAATTATTATTAACTATAAATGTTGCTATTTTATCATTTTTATTATTATTTATTGTTTATTATTAATAACTGTTAATAATAATATAAAGTTAAATGTTAATATGCTAATAACAATTATTTGTTGTTAAATTTTGTGTTATTATTATTAATTATTTAACATTTCAATTGTTATTGTTATTATTTCATTATTATTAATTATAATGTTAATAATTATTATTAGTTAAAAATTAATAAAAATGTTAATAACAATCACTTGTTAATTTATTATTATCAATTATTATTATTGTTATTGTTATTATCGCTATTATTATTGTTTTTCTAAACATTATTTAAAATAAGTTACGATGACGTAACAGAAGTACGTACTAATGACGTAAGAAATACATTTTTAAAAAGTCTTAAACATGTTTTATGTCTGAGAAATTGACATCTTTAGAATATCATTTAAGGATGTTCTTTTGTCAATACTAAAAAACATTCTTAAATCGTTTTTAAAACATCCAATAATTTTTTAACTCTATTTTCAATACACTTTTACAAACACATGAATTTTGTTAGAAATAGTAAATTTTTTAGATGTCTATAAGATGTACGCTTCTAATACAAATAATAACTTTATAAATAATAATTTTATAACCTTGGAATTTTTTATTACAATTTAAAACTTTACGTCTGCTGTCTCAAAAAAGCACAGCAGGGGTACATAATGAAATATACTTCTGCCGTCAGTGATTTTATGTAGATGCATAAAAAATTTTGGGACTTTAGATACGTCCCAAAATTTTTTCCGTGTATGCATTTTATTCAAAAGTATTTGCTATCAAAATAATTACAAATCTTTTAGCCTTGCGAGTATGAGTATTTTTTATTAGTTTTTAAGTCATCTAATATATTATTAAAATACCTCTTTGAGACTTTTTTTCTTAAAATTTTTTTAAAAAATATTGAAATGTTTTACAAAAGAGATAAAACTCACTGGCGTTCAGGAAACTTATTTGCAAAATCTATTTTCGAATAATCCTAATTTTGAATATCTTTAAAATAGTTATAAAATATCAACTTTACAAAATGTTATGAAAATAATAATTTTTATTTTTAAGTTTTTTTTTACTATATAAAAGAGAATTGAGACAAACTTGAGACTTCTACGGATGTCTTATAGACGACTATATTTCTATTAATCTGGTATAGAGTCAAATCGGGGATATTGAATGATATACTTTTAAGACCCTTAACATGTCTGTTACTTTAAATATTTTCTGAGTTTCAGCATACAGTAGACTTTAAGATAATGAAATTGCTTATCAATTAGACAAATATATCCCAAAGACAAAGAAAAACGACGATTTCTATTTTATAAATATTTCAATACTTATTTTGAAGATAAAATAAACAATTCTCTTTGAAAAATTCAAAAACATTTCACAGTTCTTAAAAAAGGACAAATTTTGAATTTTTTAATATTGGAGTCTTGATTATCCAAACCTCTGTTATCCGAATTTTTTCGTTATCTAAAACAAAGACTTAATTTTTACTTCTATTTGTACAGAAATCTCAAAAATATAGAAATTTTATTGATTAACCCCTAATTTTTAATGTAAATATCTAAAAAGAGACAAAAATTTTATTTAATAGTGCAAAACAATAAGTCATTTCTCGGATAATCGAAATTCCATTATAATTTAATGGTATATTATGTGGCAAGCACGTAGAGCAAGACTTTTTGTTATGAGAATGTCGTTTTCAATACGCCCAGATGTTAGTCCGACGTAGTTGAGACGAAGACTAGATGTAGGGGAGCTAGAGTCAAGTCACAGAGGAGCCATTCGAATCAAATTACAGATAACAAGTATTGAAATAATCCAAACCTCAAAATTGCAACATACGCGCTACATACGCTATTTTTTCGCCATTGAAATGAAAACGAAAAATTTTAATAATATTTATTTTTAAAAACAATATATTTAAAATTATAATTTAGGCTCTTTATGAAGTTTTGGGGGGTTGCCCCCTCATGACACGTACCTGTGGTCTGGGGGAGATCTCCTCGGCTCAACCCCGATGTTAGGAGGAAGAGGCAGAACGCTCTCCGACCCGGGAGAGAAATGTATGGTGTATGTGTGGAATAATTATAATTTCTGTGATAATATTGTATAGACTTATTAAATAATATAAAGTTGAAATTGTTATAATATAAAACTTGGAGTTTATTATATCCACAAGCCTGTGTTTCCTCATATACCTTCTCGTACTCACATATATATATTCGTGACTATATACATTTGGAGTAACCTAAAATCTCCATATTGGTGACCCTCGACAAAGAACGTGAAAGTGGAAACAGCGCATCAAGTGAAAAATCCAAAAGAAGACCAGAAACAACTTCGAAATAATAAAAAAACAAAATTCAACAATTCATCACACAAATTGTAAGTGAAATATCACTTCTTAAAACTCTACACTCCATACAGCCTTTCCGCCAAAAGGAAGGAAACCGACGCCACAAGCTCAGTGTGGAAATTTCCAACACAAAAAGACTCGAAGCTCCCGGTCGGAGAACAACTCGTGGTATTCCACCATTGCACCCCGAGTTTTTAAATAAAAATACAACAAAAATTCCCTAAATTCTTTTTCAATTACACTAATTGAAAAAATATAAAGAATATCAATTCTGAGAACGAGCAGGGGAAGTCGTCAATCCATGTCGCAACAAGAGGCTGCCAAGCTGTAAATTTTCCTGCAAGGAGCGGAAGGAGCAAGGACATAAGGAGATTTTCTCCACGGAATTTTGGTGGAAAATTGTGCCAAGCGGAATCGAATCATCAGACGCCATTACCCCCACCATAAGTTGGGAGAATTGCAGTTCATCACGGATCAGTTGCCGCCATCTTTCCTGTCCCAACCCCACTTGTTCAACAACAGCGCCAACATCAACGTCTGTGAAGCGTATATAAAGTGCAACATAAGGTAAAAGAATAATGATAGAATTCCAGTCATTATAATATTTTGAAAATTTACTTTTATTTCTTTTTGCGTTTTATTCCGTAACAAATTTGAGGATTGTTTGTGTGAAATATTATGTGTGTTTAAAAATCAATTTTGGTAACAAACGACAGCGACACTCGCAGTGTTTAATTATTATCATACCACAAACGTGATAGATTATGATTCTTGAAATCTTGACTTTTTCTGTGAGCAAGCATTGAGGAGACAAATGAGATTGACGAACGATTTCTTCTTTTTATTTGTTTTCTTTTAATTTTGAAAAGATAAAAAGTTATATAGTCAAATATATTTTTTGATTTAATTAAAAAATTAAACGTAACGTTAACTGAATAATTGTAACGTAATTTGAATTCTGCTGTCTGGTGTTCCCTCGGGCCCCCGCGATCACCCATTCAAGTGGTAGTTAACTAAGTAATGGTAGTTACTCGCGGTGGAGAAAAAGCTTAAGAAAGAAAAGAACAAGAATCAAAATCAACTCAATTGGGACACTATTCGTCGTCAAAAGAAAACACCTCTTCCGTGGACAATAGTAATTTCGAATCAAGATTCGGTGACCAGACAATAAAATCAGCTAATACACCCCGCACACCCCCGAAAGTAAGCTCCATAGACAAACTAGCTAATTCAGTCAACCCAGTATTAACATCCAATTTAGTTGATACCGACGATTTAATTCAATTCGAAGAAACTTCGTTAAACAATACAAATTTAAATTCACAAAACCTTACCATTCCCTCCCATTTCGATCATGCCGACGGGTACTAACAACACAACATAATCAGTCACACATCTACCTCCATTTAATAAAAATGACCCGCACCTCTGGTTTAACCAGGTGGAAAGATTATTTACGCGTAATAAAATAACGGCTGAAGCAGATAAGGCCGATGTATTAATTGCAGCGGTGGACTCTGACATATTAACATGCGTTCGATGTGTAGTATTAAAAGAACCTCCACCAGAAAATATATACACTCAAATCAAAAACAGGTTACTTTCAAACTACGTGGTAAGCAACGAACACCGATTACGCCAGCTATTGAAGGGAGAAGTACTTAACGGCAAACCATCTTTCATACTCAACCAATTGCGTAATATCACAAATAATCAATGCGGAGATGAAATACTACGACCTCTCTTTATGGAACATCTTCCTGCAATACATCGTCAAATTCTCGCAATGAGTTCGTCAAAAAATTTAGATGAAATTGCACAAATGGCGGATAAAATAACGGACGAGGTGCAAGCATTTAACAAAACTCAGGAGGCTTTTTCAAACGTCGAGCCAATCAAAAATCGAAATTCAGCCCTTGAATTAAAACTCGACGCGATTACTTCAGAACTTGCTGATCTTAAAGAAAAATTTAAAAATTCACATAATGGTCGCAGTCATCCGAATCAACGTGGTAATTTCCGTAATCGTTCCCGGTCATCCTCGCGATATAATAAACAACGTAACTGTTCTCACTCCAAACAACCAAGCGACATCTGTTGGTATCATTGGAAGTTTCAAGAAAAATGCCAACCAAATAAATTTGTTCAACCGTGTAAGTGGGACGAAAGACAAAACTCGGGAAACTAACATCGCCCCACCGAATCGATGTAGTCGGTGACAGCAAGGGCTCCTAGCGCCTTCATATAACAGACAAATTAACGCGTTTAACATTTTTAGTCGACACTGGGTCCGATGTGTCTATAATTCCCTTCGTAGGAAAAAATGACCTTCACCCCTCAGACTTAACATTATTCGCTGCTAACAACACGAAGATAGCAACTTATGGAACAAAAAAAATTTATTTGGACTTGGGATTGCGCCTGGAAATTAAATGGGAATTCTCCGTCGCTAATGTACCCTACCCCATCATAGGAGCGGACTTGCTGGAACACTTCGGTTTATACGTGGACCTGCGAGGACGACAATTGATAGATTCTATTACAAATCTTTCTGTAAATGGAACAATTAAACATGTGGGTATCTGCAACGTCAGTACAATCGATCAAACATTAAAATACGCGAAAATTTTGAAGGAATTTCCTGAAATAGTCAGCCTACAACAATCCATCGACCCAAAAAAGTGCAAAACTCAACACCGCATAATCACCAACAGACCTCCAATTGCCCAACGTGCCCGCCGGTTGGACCCAGAGAAATTAAAGGCGACCAAAGAGCAATTTCGGGACATGACTCAATCAGGTATATGTAGACCTTCCAGCGCTGCATGGGCATCTCCTATACTGTTGAAACTTAAAAAGGACGGATCCTGGAGGATATGCGGCGATTATCGGCGCAGGATTTCACCTCAAATCTCCATGGAAAAAATATTTTTTCTAAATTGGATCTTTTCAAAGCGAACCATCGGATACCAATAGCACCTGAGGACATCCCGAAAACAGCAGTAATCACCCCTTTTGGACTGTACGAATTTACAGTAATGACCTTTGGACTCCGTAATGCCGGTCAAACATTCCAAAGGTACATATACCAAGCTCTAGGCAACCTACCATTCGTGTTCGCCTATATAGACGACATCTTAATCGCATCTGAGTCACAGGAAAAATATGAACAACATCTTCGGGAAGTTTTCACAACATTAAAAGAATTTGGCTTAAGATTAAACCCCGCTATTGCCAATTTGGGCAAAAAGAACTCGAATTCCTGGGTTTTGCAATTAACAACGGAGGATGTAAACCAACCCCGGACAAATTAAAATCAATCATGAATTGGCCTAAACCTGACAAAAAACGACCTCAGACGATGGCTGGGCATGGTGAATTTTTATAGAAGTAGTTTGCCTCACGCTGCACAAATTTAGGCGCCACTTCACGAACACCTGCGGGACGTACGAAAAATGACAAGAGAAAAATTGTGTGGAACCCCGAATCTGATGCCGCATTTGAAAAAAATAAAAAACGACATGACTGACATGATGACCCTCACCCATCCCTGCATCAGCGCTGAAACACGATTAATTACCGATTCATCGGATACTGGTATGGGGGCAGCACTTGAACAGCGAATAAACGGCCACTGGAAGCCCCTGGGATTCTTCTCACGGAAATTCTCTCCCACTCAACAACGTTATAGCGCATATGATCGCGAATTGACAGCGATGTATGAAGCTATAAAACATTTTAAATTCATGATGGAGTTTCTCGACGTCACATTGGTCACTGATCACAAACCCCTGATTTTCGCACTATCACAAAAAACTGATAAATTATTAAAGCGACAACAAAGGCAAATTGGTTTTATATCTCAGTATGTCAGGAAAATTCAGCACATATCAGGGGAAGAAAACGTAGTGGCTGATGCATTATCTCGTGTTGACTCGATAAATTTACCAACTGCCATATCTTTCGAAGAACTCGCAAAGGAACAAATAAATGACGAAGAACTTAAACACATTCATAACTCGAGTGGTTCATCTCTCAAACTCCGTAAAATAAATCTGGGTGACGCGAACATTGAAATTTGGTGCTATACACTCGAAGAACATATCCGTCCATAATAAACTAAATATAAATGATAATTATTAATTAGTATTACATATATGTACATATACAGATATATCTATATATTTATACAATCATAATATAAATATGTTTTATTTATTTTGCTTATTGATTTATTTTTATTATTTTTACTTATTTATTTTATTAAATTGTTCTTATTTATCTATTTTGATTTTAGGGGGGGATTACTTTTAATTTTCCAAATATTTGTAACTTATAAATGTACGTTGTTACTATTATATGTAATAGAAAAGGGTGGGAGTATATATCTTCGAACAAGTTATTCATATAATTATGATCCAACTTCAATTATATTTCATTTACTTGTTCGAAGATATAACTTACGTAGATGTTTAGAGTAGAATGGTTCATTCTGTAAGATGTACAATGTTTTGTTAATGATAACATTTAACGTTTGCGATGAAAACTTATATACTGATGAACCATTCCACCAAATTATTATTGTTTATTATTATTTATTTTAAAGACAGTTATAATACTGAAAATAAAACTATTCTTATGAGGAAGCAAAAGAAAAATTATTTAGTATTTCGACTAACTACCGATCCTTTTAATGTTTATTAATATTTAGTATTTTTGATAAGGCCTTGGAAGTTGAAGCAAGTTCTTTGGCATTATAGCGCCAAAGTTTTTATCAAAACTTACTTCTTTCATGGCCATCTTTAAACAGTATTTTATTTATTTTCCTTAATATTCTTTTGTTAGATTTCGGATAATATCACAAAGTTTTGGCTTTACAGGGAGTCACTTTTTCAAGGAAAGAAAGACCTAATAAGGTGAACTTTGTAGGTCTGGACATTTTAATCAATCTGTTATTATCTATCCTATTGCGTTTTTTTGTATTAGTGGTTGTAATCTAAAAAATTTCTTAAATAAAATTACTGGTTCCATTATAAGGCTGTTCGATATCTGCCAAATGCTAATAATATTAAAAGATGTCTACTCATACAAAAATGAATATACTTCATACGTTGCTAATTTTTGTAAAAAAAGAACTTATTAGAAATTACTTAAACCTTATTGTATCATTAGCTATAATGGATGATCCCGTTTAATTTTCCTACAAAAAATTTTAACTGAATTTTTAAAGATGAATTAAGTTAGCTATTATATTTTATATCATAGCAAAAACTAATGTTGTTATTTGGTCCACGTTCTCTTCTTAGATGTGATCTAACTGATAAAATTTCCTAAATCAGAAAGAGTTGTTTCAAGAATCCTTGATTATCCTATACATATGGTTAGTAGTATGTTTCCATTCAGAAAAATTCTGATATTAAAAATCTGAGACTTTGGAAACCAAAGAATAGATATTTAGAAGGAAACTATCTTTTTTTTCAAGGAATAGGGTAAGTGTACCAATTTCCGAGGGCGTTCCATTTGTCGATATTACCATGGTAATAACCAAAAAAATTTTGTCTAGAATGTCTCATTTGCTTGTAAACATAATATTAATAATTTTTTTTTCTTTTTTTTCATTTATAACGCATAAGAAAGTTAATATTTATCACTTTTTTCCATTTATAATGTGTACAATGTTTAAATAAATTTTAAAGTTTGTTTACTCGACAATAGGAACCACCCTCGACAATTTATACGTTCACCCTACTACCTGAGGTTGAAGAAAATATTTGAAAGGCTTATTAAAAATTGCATTATTTGTTAAAAAATAAAAGCATTTATAACTTCTTTAAGCAAGAACAATATTTGCCATGGATTTACATGATATGATGATCTCACATGTTTTTAAAATATTATTTCTAAACGAGAAATCTATAATGTTCCACTCTGCATAGATACGATATTCTAGAATCCTCCTGGACACAACGTAGACGGCGAAAATCGAGATGAGCTGATAGCTGTTCCTTATTTAGTTTTATTAATTTACTCCTTTATCTCAAATTTTTGTGGTATATGCGCTATTGTAGTGATATTACCTATTCCTAATAATACCTATTAGAGGTAAGAGAGATAAGAGCAAGAACAACATGCCCTTAACTTCTAAGTAGTTTATGTGTTTTCTTTCATTTTTTATAAATTCCATTATTTTAAGTACTCTGACAATGATTTTGTAAGAGATAATTCAAATTTATTTAATAACTTTATTTATTATTATTTATTTATTTTTTATTTTATTTATTTATTATTATTATTTTTTTTGAGATTAGGAACCTTTTTAGTTTTACTAAATTCACATATTAAAGAGAACTTTCTTACTTCATATACCCTCATTTATTTATTCTTTTTTGCTATCTTTAAACCATTTTCTTACTAGAATTCAATTGACATTTGTATTGGATTTTTTTATATTCCTAAGAAAGTACTTCAATCAGTCGATGTTCATCTACTCCTCTTCTTATTAACGTCAAAGCAAATTAGCATGGCTTTTCTTTCCCAAATGCTTGATAATTAGATAGTTATCTAGATAAAGTACGAATCAGATAACTATTTCTTATGAGATCCTACTGGTTAATTAAATAAAAACCATAATTAATTATGATAGTTATAGAACAGAAGATCTTTTAAGGTTCTGTTAACGCTTTTACCCTTCTCAAATTCCCTGACTTTTCCAGGTCTTCAAGGTTAAAAAACCGAATTTTTCTAGGTTTTTAAAACTACGTTTATTATTAATAAGAAAATTATTAGAAACCTCAAGAATTCGATTATTGTCAAAAGCATCACAATTCTTCACAAAAATCAAACCACGTTTCAAAATTGTCAAAAATTCCCGTCAAAATTTAAATAATCTTTACCAACAATAAAACTTTTCAATTTTTATAAAATTTCCTGACCTTTCTAGGTTTTCCAGGTTGCGTGGCAACTCTGTATGAAGACACCATTATGCTATGATACTTATCATTGGCATCTGTTGATAGCAACTGATTTAAAGTCTTAATTTAAGTATAAGAGCGTACTGCAGTCAAAATTGTTTTTTTTTAAATCTCAAGTATATATTCATGTGCAAACTCGTAAACCGCTTAGTCTTAGATAATTTGTTTCTATCTTACTTCCATTAATATCAGCTCCCTTACTGCTGCGATTAGAAATAAAATCTAGTTAACAGGGCTAGAAAATATGGATATATGGATATTGACCCCTAATAACAGAAGACATAATTGTAAAACCAATTCTTTGCTACGGTTGCAGTAGTTGCTACTGTTGTTAGTTGAAGTTTTTTGAGTATTGTTTCTGATACTTGTATAGTATTTGTTTTAAACTTTCAAACTTCCTTCATGGTCCAACATGAATCGGACAAGGCTTTTAGATTGTATCGAATCAAAAGTATTATTAATTTTATTATTTTTATACCATATTTACCAAAAATAAAAGCTTTCCTTCCTTTGGTAATAGAGTAAAACAGTTGAGAATTTTTATTTATTTTTTGATAGACTGAAATTTTTTAGAATACAGTTTCTGTTAACAATTTCTTGAGAATAATTTTGATACAGCTATTAATGCTGAGCCAAACATGTCCTAATAATTTATTAGGATTTTTAATTTTGATTTAAATTAAGAAATATTTAATTTTATCACAAATATTTCTGATAAAAATATACAAAAAAAAATTCCACATTAATATCAATCGCTGAAGGATTGATAGCAATTTCTTTTTTATAATTGAATTTATATTTTTCTTTTTATACTTTCTTGTCAGAAACTTTTTTTGTATGTTAAATGTATTCTTCTTCCTTCTTAAATGTCTTTGGCTAAGCTGATTATTAAATATATTCATTTTTATGTTGAAAATCATTAGACAATTTGAGACTTTTTCTTCATAACGTGTCTGAAGAATCAATGAAAGTAGCTCTTATATTTCACGAAACAATGGTCGTTATTTGCTTTTTATTATTTTCCGTCCTCAACTCATGATTGAGGATCAGAAATCTCTCTCGGCTATTGGCAACAATTCGGGATAGAAAGCTCAGCCATGTTGGGAAAAGCAAGGCTTAAATGTGTAAGTAACTTAGCCGTGCATACATTCGTACATATTTGAACTTACCTCCTCATTAATCGGAAACTTTTTCTCCTCATGCTGAAAAGCATTGACCTTCTTCAAAATCCTATAAAAGTTCAACTTCCTTTTTCACTTCCAATTTTTCCATAATCTTCCCACACTTCATATTTAAAATTTCGTTGAATACGTGATGTGGCTGTCACCAACGCCAAGAAACGAATGATAGGTAGAGAGTAGGTAGTAAGAGATAGACAAGGGAAAGATAGAGAGAGGGAGTGAGTTTTTCTCTCTCTATTTCTGAACAGTGGCGTCATCCGACAACAAGTTGCGGTACTACATAAGTTATATCTTCGAACAAGTAAATGAAATATAATGTGCCACTCGGGCAGTGAATGGCTTTACGTACTATCCACAGTTCTTTTGGGCATGCGGATTCATATATCGAACAACGGAGCATCTCCGGCTGAATACCTATTTGGGACAACACTGCGTGTTCCAGGCGAACTAATCACTCCCGAAGACGGATCGACCGACCCTCAATATTCTCTTTCGGAATTTCGTCGCCACATGCACCGGGTTTGCGCGGTGCCGGTGGAGCACCATGACAGCAGGAAACTGTTTGTTCACAAAGAACTTGATAAGTGCACTCACGTTTTACTGAAAGCTCCTCCCAATAAAAGATCCCTCCAATGCCCGTGCACCGGCCCTCACAGAATAGTCAAGAGAACATCAGAACGCGTTTACGAAATCGACATAAACGGAAATTCGAAAAATGTATCTATCGAGAATGTAAAACCCGCTCACATCGTTCCATAGGAAAATTTGACAACAAATAATTCTGTAAATAATAAAAACCCAAATATGAGAGAAATTGTAAAGACATCCGATTAAATGAGCCACAAATATTTTGGCCAATCCATTTACGATATCGAAAATTATGTAACGCGTGTAATAGAAAATCCCGAAAGAGTAAATGACGAAAATAACGCAATACCTTTCAATCAGACTATAACTAAACAAATTAAAATACAAACGGACGAACGACTAGGGAAAAGCGTTAGATTCGACAAAACAATCACTGCGAGTGGGCGAACAGGGAACAGTGAAACGAGTAGCGCGAGTAAACCGAAAAGTACATCTCAACAAGGGGTCATTCAAAAAATACGTAACGCTATTTTTCGGAAATTTGGACCCCCCCTCCCCCACGTAACACAATGTTATATACATTAGCGCCATTTTTTCTTCTTACCGTAACAAATTGCAAGACCCCCCTCCCCCCAAAACGCGTTACATATTTTTTGAACGGCCCCCAAAATACGAAACACACTAAACACATTCCTGTAATACTACGAAGACGTGCAAATGTAAATTAAAAAATGTCACTTTGTGTAAAAGACAATTTGCAATAAGCATGAATGTTGATTTAAAAAAAAATAAGAACAATGTTAATATTAACAGTAATCTTAATAACACTCGAATCAGAATAATAATTTCAATTTGAAAAAAAAAATTGTTTCATTTTGTTAAAAAAAAAATAATAAAATGAAATAGAATATATTTCAGGGAAAAAAGAAAAGAAAGAACACAATTGCACTCCACAACTGAAAACAATCGTTCCCTACTCCCAAGAATGTCGTTGTCTCTCGGGGGGGAGTGTGTGTGGGGTTGCCCCCTCATGACACGTACCTGTGGTCTAGGGGAGATCTCCCCGGCTCAACCCCGAGGTTAGAGACAGGTGTGGTGTATGTGTGGAATAATTATAATTTCTGTGATAATATTGTATAGATTTATTAAATAATATAAAGTTGAAATTGTTATAATATACAACTTGGAGTTCATTATATTCACAAGCCTGTGATTCCTCAAATACCTTCTCGTACTCACTATATATATATATATATATATATATATATATATAAGATTACTGTTAATATTAACATTGTTCTTATTTTTTTTTAAATCAACATTCATGCTTATTGCAAATTGTCTTTTACACAAAGTGACATTTTTTAATTTACATTTGCACGTCTTCGTAGTATTACAGGAATGTGTTTAGTGTGTTTCGTATTTTGGGGGCCGTTCAAAAAATATGTAACGCGTTTTGGGGGGAGGGGGGTCTTGCAATTTGTTACGGTAAGAAGAAAAAATGGCGCTAATGTATATAACATTGTGTTACGTGGGGGAGGGGGGGTCCAAATTTCCGAAAAATAGCGTTACGTATTTTTTGAATGACCCCTTGTTGAGATGTACTTTTCGGTTTACTCGCGCTACTCGTTTCACTGTTCCCTGTTCGCCCACTCGCAGTGATTGTTTTGTCGAATCTAACGCTTTTCCCTAGTCGTTCGTCCGTTTGTATTTTAATTTGTTTAGTTATAGTCTGATTGAAAGGTATTGCGTTATTTTCGTCATTTACCCTTTCGGGATTTTCTATTACACGCGTTACATAATTTTCGATATCGTAAATGGATTGGCCAAAATATTTGTGGCTCATTTAATCGGATGTCTTTACAATTTCTCTCATATTTGGGTTTTTATTATTTACAGAATTATTTGTTGTCAAATTTTCCTATGGAACGATGTGAGCGGGTTTTACATTCTCGATAGATACATTTTTCGAATTTCCGTTTATGTCGATTTCGTAAACGCGTTCTGATGTTCTCTTGACTATTCTGTGAGGGCCGGTGCACGGGCATTGGAGGGATCTTTTATTGGGAGGAGCTTTCAGTAAAACGTGAGTGCACTTATCAAGTTCTTTGTGAACAAACAGTTTCCTGCTGTCATGGTGCTCCACCGGCACCGCGCAAACCCGGTGCATGTGGCGACGAAATTCCGAAAGAGAATATTGAGGGTCGGTCGATCCGTCTTCGGGAGTGATTAGTTCGCCTGGAACACGCAGTGTTGTCCCAAATAGGTATTCAGCCGGAGATGCTCCGTTGTTCGATATATGAATCCGCATGCCCAAAAGAACTGTGGATAGTACGTAAAGCCATTCACTGCCCGAGTGGCACATTATATTTCATTTACTTGTTCGAAGATATAACTTATGTAGTACCGCAACTTGTTGTCGGATGACGCCACTGTTCAGAAATAGAGAGAGAAAAACTCACTCCCTCTCTCTATCTTTCCCTTGTCTATCTCTTACTACCTACTCTCTACCTATCATTCGTTTCTTGGCGTTGGTGACAGCCACATCACGTATTCAACGAAATTTTAAATATGAAGTGTGGGAAGATTATGGAAAAATTGGAAGTGAAAAAGGAAGTTGAACTTTTATAGGATTTTGAAGAAGGTCAATGCTTTTCAGCATGAGGAGAAAAAGTTTCCGATTAATGAGGAGGTAAGTTCAAATATGTACGAATGTATGCACGGCTAAGTTACTTACACATTTAAGCCTTGCTTTTCCCAACATGGCTGAGCTTTCTATCCCGAATTGTTGCCAATAGCCGAGAGAGATTTCTGATCCTCAATCATGAGTTGAGGACGGAAAATAATAAAAAGCAAATAACGACCATTGTTTCGTGAAATATAAGAGCTACTTTCATTGATTCTTCAGACACGTTATGAAGAAAAAGTCTCAAATTGTCTAATGATTTTCAACATAAAAATGAATATATTTAATAATCAGCTTAGCCAAAGACATTTAAGAAGGAAGAAGAATACATTTAACATACAAAAAAAGTTTCTGACAAGAAAGTATAAAAAGAAAAATATAAATTCAATTATAAAAAAGAAATTGCTATCAATCCTTCAGCGATTGATATTAATGTGGAATTTTTTTTTGTATATTTTTATCAGAAATATTTGTGATAAAATTAAATATTTCTTAATTTAAATCAAAATTAAAAATCCTAATAAATTATTAGGACATGTTTGGCTCAGCATTAATAGCTGTATCAAAATTATTCTCAAGAAATTGTTAACAGAAACTGTATTCTAAAAAATTTCAGTCTATCAAAAAATAAATAAAAATTCTCAACTGTTTTACTCTATTACCAAAGGAAGGAAAGCTTTTATTTTTGGTAAATATGGTATAAAAATAATAAAATTAATAATACTTTTGATTCGATACAATCTAAAAGCCTTGTCCGATTCATGTTGGACCATGAAGGAAGTTTGAAAGTTTAAAACAAATACTATACAAGTATCAGAAACAATACTCAAAAAACTTCAACTAACAACAGTAGCAACTACTGCAACCGTAGCAAAGAATTGGTTTTACAATTATGTCTTCTGTTATTAGGGGTCAATATCCATATATCCATATTTTCTAGCCCTGTTAACTAGATTTTATTTCTAATCGCAGCAGTAAGGGAGCTGATATTAATGGAAGTAAGATAGAAACAAATTATCTAAGACTAAGCGGTTTACGAGTTTGCACATGAATATATACTTGAGATTTAAAAAAAAACAATTTTGACTGCAGTACGCTCTTATACTTAAATTAAGACTTTAAATCAGTTGCTATCAACAGATGCCAATGATAAGTATCATAGCATAATGGTGTCTTCATACAGAGTTGCCACGCAACCTGGAAAACCTAGAAAGGTCAGGAAATTTTATAAAAATTGAAAAGTTTTATTGTTGGTAAAGATTATTTAAATTTTGACGGGAATTTTTGACAATTTTGAAACGTGGTTTGATTTTTGTGAAGAATTGTGATGCTTTTGACAATAATCGAATTCTTGAGGTTTCTAATAATTTTCTTATTAATAATAAACGTAGTTTTAAAAACCTAGAAAAATTCGGTTTTTTAACCTTGAAGACCTGGAAAAGTCAGGGAATTTGATAAGGGTAAAAGCGTTAACAGAACCTTAAAAGATCTTCTGTTCTATAACTATCATAATTAATTATGGTTTTTATTTAATTAACCAGTAGGATCTCATAAGAAATAGTTATCTGATTCGTACTTTATCTAGATAACTATCTAATTATCAAGCATTTGGGAAAGAAAAGCCATGCTAATTTGCTTTGTCGTTAATATTAACAGTAATCTTAATAACACTCGAATCAGAACAATAATTTCAATTTGAAAAAAAAATTTTTGTTTCATTTTGTTAAAAAAAATAATAATAAAATGAAATAGAATATATTTCAGGGAAAAAAGAAAAAGAAAGAACACAATTGCACTCCACAACTGAAAACAATCGTTCCCTACTCGCAAGAATGTCGTTGTCACTCGGGGGGAGTGTGTGGGGGGTTGCCCCCTCATGACACGTACCTGTGGTCTGGGGGAGATCTCCCCGGCTCAACCCCGAGGTTAGGAGGAAGAGGCAGAACGCTCTCCGACCCGGGAGAGAAAGGTGTGGTGTATGTGTGGAATAATTATAATTTCTGTGATAATATTGTTGAGACTTATTAAATAATACAAAGTTGAAATTGTTATAATATACAACTTGGAGTTCATTATATTCACAAGCCTGTGTTTCCTCGTATACCTTCTCGTACTCACTATATATATATATATATATATATATATATATATATATATATATATATATATATATATATATATATATATATATATATATATATATATATATATATATATATATATATATTCGTGACTATATACATTTGGAGTAACCTAAAATCTCCATAAAGTCTTTATACGGCAGTTGTGAAAACCTTATTGGCAATTCAAACAGGGCAAGCAGCGCCCCTGTTGCAACTAATAAATGTAGGACAACTGGTCTATGTTTTTAATTGTTCACTTATCTTTATAATTACACAGCCACACAAAAAAAGAAAAGTGTATTGATCTGGGGTCGAGACATGTATATACAGATGTATTTCGATGCGCTGAATCCGAATCCTCCATCAGAATTTGGCCAATGGGTCCTGGTTTCGCCCTAACCTCAAAAAATTCCTTAAAATCGCTAAAATGGTCACTTTTGAATGATCAAACTTGAATCTAAGCGCATATTAGTAAGTTGCTAAGGTCCTTTCTTTTTAATAAACTATTCTATAAGCTTTTCAATTGAAAATTCATATGAAACATTAAATCTATGGAACATAACCTCAAAAATGCATCTAAACCTCCAAATAAACAAATTATATCATATACAGCGCAATAAAAATTTTGTAAGTTCATGAAATTTAATATTCAGGTCTTTCTGTGATTACTGATTACGGACCCTATGTCAAGTTTCCAAAATCCAATATGGCGGACACTATTATAAAAATTTGTTCGGATTTGCTTGAAAATCGTTACTCAGGGGGTTGGTTTCCGGAGTCGCTGCTGACGAATTCCATGTTCGTATTTAAAAATTTTAAATGGCGGATCCAATATGGCAGTCTTTATTATTTTAACGATTTTTTTAGACTTATTACTTGCGGTTTTTTGGGAACATCTCTTCAGTCCATTGTCTTGCTACTATACCGTGTTCTTTTTTCTTCAAATGACTGATGTAAAGGGTTTCGCTTACGTTTTTTTCCTTTTCTTCTCGATTCTCTCTTCAACATCCAACAAAAGTCAGCCATCATTACCTCATCCCATCTTCCCTGATATCGTTCTTCCATCAATTTGATATCTTGATGGAATCGCTCTCCTTGTTCTTCGCTGTAATGTCTGCAATTTTCGGGAAACTTATTCAGATGCGAATCGAGGATGTGTAGTTTTAAACTCATTAAGCATCCTAATTTTTAAAAGTTTTTAAGCATTTAGGCTACAATTTGTTTAGATTCGGGACTCTTATTGTTTCCTAGAACATTTGTTAAAACTTCTTTGCAACTTTCCCAAGCTGCCCTTTTAGTGTCGGTCATTTGAGAAACGAAATTCGTATCTCTAAATAATGCTCGAATCTGTGGTCCATCAAATACCCCTTGTTTTAATTTAGCATCAGAAACAGTTGGAAATTTTTTTGCAATGTACTTGAAGCATAGACCGTCCTTATCTAACGCTTTCACGTATTGCTTAATCCCACCAAGCTTAATGTGAAGAAATGGAAATATAATTTTTTCGCGGTCTACCAAACTTTGATGAATGACGTTGTGAGAACCTGCTTTAAACGAATCTCTTGAAGGTCAATTTTTTTTCTTGTAATGATTAGCACGATCTCTGCTATTCCATAGACACAAGAAACATGGCTCTCTCGTGAAACCCGATTGTTGACCCAGTAACATTGTTATAATTTTAAAATCACCACAAATTAACCGTTTGTGTTTTTGATAATTCACTTTCTCTAGAAGCATTTTTATATTATTATATTCTTCTTTGATTTGTGTAAAATGAGCTATTGGAACAGGAGCGTAGACATTTGTATTGTGTAGTAAAACGGCTTTTATACTACGTTTGGAGGAATCGATAAAAAGTCTCCAGTCTTCATCTCTATACACATTTTCTTTTAAATTGTCCATCAAACCTATTATGTCAGTACAGTACACCAAAGATTTCTCTTCATCTTTCGTAAAATATTTTCGGAACTCTTTATCTCTATCTCTATAAAATAAAACTTTCGTATTCGGATGCAAGAAGTTTCTTTTCTTCATAAATGAAGCAGCAAATTCTGCACCATCTTTTGGTAAACCTAGATTTCTAATAAAATCATTTAGCTCCTGTTGCGATACTAATATTGGCTTTTTTTCTTTATTACGCGGTGAACTCATTTTCCTCATCATCATTGTCATTTTTATCACTGTCACTACTAAATTCTTCTGTTTCATTGTCGACTTCTACTTTTTCGACATATTTTTTTAGAGTAACATCAAGTTTTCCCGCTTTTCTATCAATTTCAGTAGGTCTGATTACTGTTGACACATTTATATATGTAATGGAACTCTTATTTTTTGAGGTAATTCCTTTGATGTCATTTATACAAAAATAGTAGTCTTTTAAATTTCGTGGTTTTTTCCATACCGTGGGTGTAGAGAACTTTAGATATTTTTCATCTTTTGAATTTTTTTAGCGATACAACATAAGTCTACAGGAGTTACAAACAATTTGAGGAACCCAATTTGTTTCTTAGTGTAATAATTTACGACCGAAACAATTTTCGTACAGATCTTCTACTTCTTTATCTATTTTTTCCGCAAGGAGCTGACTTCATATTTGCTACAAATGTAACAAAAGGAATCGGGACTTTTGTTACAATTATGTAGTCGAGAAGTCACTTTTCTTGTAGCATCGGACTCTTTATCAACCAAGTTACCCATCAATGAATGACGACGTCGGAGGGCCCGCTTTCCCACCCTGACCAGACGCCGATACTGGTGTTCCTAATCCCTGCATCGTAAAACATTTTCTTCCTGTATCTGCCATGACGGCATGAACGCCGTTAACCCAGGGATTCTGCCAGTATCGTGGAGGTGCCCTGGTTACAGATACAGGCGAAAAATTCTAACAAGGAGAAATTCTGAACCATGAAGTAGCAATAGCATGCATTTAAAGATTGAATACACACAATAAATATATCGACTTGAAATTAATTATTAGAAATATTTAAGGGTGAACAAATAAAAATTTAATGTCAGATTCGTCATCAGCGTCCCCGAAAACCCCAGAGTAACGATTTTCAAGCAAATCCGAACAAATTTTTATAATTGTGTCCGCCATATTGGATCCGCCATTTTGGATTTTGGAAACTTGACATAGGGTCTGTAATTAGTAATCACAGAAAGACCTAAATAGTAAATTTCATGAGCTTACAAAATTTTTATTACGCAGTGTATGGTATAATTTATTTGTTGGAAGCTTAGTTATACTTTTGAGGTTATGTTCGATAGATTTAATGTTTCATATGAATTTTTAATTGAAAAGCTTATAGAATAGTTTATTAAAAATAAAGGACCTTAGAAACTTACTAATATGCGCTTAGATTCAAGTTTGATCATTCAAAAGCGACCATTTTAGCGGTTTTAAGGTATTTTTTGAGGTTAGGGCGAAACCAGGACCCATTGGCCAAATTCTGATGACGGATTCGGATTCAGCGCATCGAAATACATCGGAATATATATGTCTCGACCCCAGATCAAGACACTTTTCTTTTTTTGTGTGGCTGTGTTATTTTAATTAATAAACTGTATATTATACAATTAAATAAATTATTTTATTAAAATCATTACAAAGTTTAAGTAAGCAAACAAAAACATAGACCAGCTGCCCTGCTTATATTAGTTCCAACAGTGGCGCTGCTTGATCTGTTTGAATCGACAATAAACTGCAAAGCAGGTTCAAAAAAGACAATTTTTCATGATAATGGCGAAACATTAAATTTTAAATAATTTAAAAAATTTTTGTGAAATTAAATTTTTGTAAATAATTTTGGAAAAAATTAAACATTTCCTTATTTTTTTAATAATTTTTTTATCGTTAGACTTTCTACTTTTATTTGTAACTATTTTTTAAACCAAACAATGATACTTAACAGACCGGGGGCTAAACCGGACAAGTCAAATATTTCCGAAACCGTGAAGAATTTCAAATCATGTAAATAACCTATGAACGCGCAATTTCGTGATGCATATGCTGCATGAGGTTTTAGGGACGTGTCATTTTTCTTGTAATAATAGTTGCCGTTAATATATGAAAATGTCATTTTTTGAGGTAAAAGTAAAAAAAAATTGTTCTCATTTTTTTTGGTTTTTATCGTTATAGTTAAAGTGCAAATATCATACTGCAAATTTTTTTTAGCTCAAAGTGTACTGAGTTTAGTAGAAAAAAAGTTTAATGGAAAACATTAAGAAGAAAAAATATATTGCAGGTTAATTATAAGATGACGGTGTGGGGCTGAATCGGACGTCGTCGTAAAAAACAACCAAATCTTTGAATACTTTAATTTATTTCATACTAATTAACTATTTTATATTATATTCTTTGCATAGAACCATTTTATAAATAAATGAATAATTTATATTAAAACTCGAATTCGCAAGCGAGTTGCTACAAACAGAGAAGTCTGAAAACTGTAATTTATTTTATATTATATTAATTACCGATTTTACAGTTTATATTATATTCTTTGTATAGAAGTATCTGCAAATAAATAAAAGAAGAATTGATTTGACTTTTCTACAAAAAAAAACGAAAATTTGTGTCTTATTCTTTAATTAGTTAGCCGTGTCCGATTTAGCCCCATAGGGTGTCCGGTTTAGTCCCACCAATTTTCGTATTTTCGTTTTCGAGGTAGTCACCTTCAAAGCAATATATCTCCAAAGCTACTGTAGTTTTTTAAAATCGAACAAGTGCGATTTGTAGGTGAAGGTACAAGCTTCAAAACGGTATATTACATAAAGATTGAATACATAAAAGATGTTAAAAATAGCGGATCCAAAATGGCGGGTTTAAAAAAATTGCTCTTATTTCCTTGAAAATCATTATTTTCAATTGTTGATATCTCAAAAACAATTACTTTAGGAAAAAAATTTTAAGAACATTAATTGTTCCTTTTTGTGTATAGAATTAAAAGAAAATTATCAAAAAAATTTTGTTAAAAAAATTTTTTTTCTTATTTTTTGAAAATTTTTTTTTTACATTTTTCAGATTTTTAAGTTTTTAGTGTAGAAATTCGCTTTTTACACTCATTATAACAAGCAAACATATTTTTCTTCGTATTTATTCAATTTTTCTTAATAATTTTATCTCGCCAATTCTATTAAATAAGTTCTTATACGTTTATTTATTTTATTGTTTAAAAACGGAAATTATATCAAATCTTCAAATGATTTTGTGCGTTAAAATATTTGGACAAAATGAATAAATACGAAGAAAAATATGTTTGCTTGTCATAATAAGTGTAAAAAGCGAGTTTCTACACAAAAAACTTAAAAATCTGAAAAATGTCAAAAAAAATTTTTTTCAAAAAATAAAAAAATTTTTTTAATAATTTTTTTTTAATTCTATTCACAGAAAGGAACAATTTATGTTCTTAAAATTTTTTTCCTAAAGTAATTGTTTTTGAGATATCAACAATTGAAAAAATGGCTGATTTTTTAAACAAAAGATCATATTTTTCTTAAAAATTATCGTATAAAAATTTTAAAAAATGCGTTTTAAAGGCGATAAAACTAGCTTTCAAATGATATGTCTGGCATTAAATTGTGATGATTTCTAATGAAACTGTATCACATTAAAGAAAACAAAAAAAACGGAAAATTTTATTTCGCAATAACATTATTTACTCATTAACAAAATTATTTTTTTAATTTCGATTTTATGTAATGTTAAAGCTGAGGAAAGGAGCTTTCAAACAATATTTTTTTGAGCTTTGTAACTTCAATAGTAAATAAAATACAAAACTTTTTGTAAATCCTTCAATCGCTGTAGGGTGGGCAAAAGTTTTTGAGCGGCACTGTATATAAAGATAATTATAACGATTTTTACTAATTTAAAATGGTTAATTTCGATAATTTTAACACCCTGAGAAAAAAATTTCTCGATCATTTAAAAACAGAAATTTTAGAACGTTTACGTTACAAAGAAACTCATACGACTATTTATCACAAAACTTTACTAAAATCTTTGTCTACTTAAATAATAACATTAACAGAAAACATTTGAAGATACTAACTTATATACAAAAATTTTCTCAGGGTGACCACCTTGGGGCCCTCTCCCCTAATTATAAAAATTTAATTTTTTTTAAAGAAAAATAATATAATTAGGGTAAATTTGACCAACCCTAATTAAAAGTTAATTAATATTTAAAAAAAATTATTATTCTCATTCTTTTTTAAATTGTAATTTTATTTTTAATGTAAATCGGAATATCAAAAAAGTTTGATAAATTTGCATGATTAGAAAAAACTGCATCTTTTAAGTATACTATTCTGTAAATATTTAGTAATTAACAATAATAATTTGTTTAAATCTTGCTTAAACAATAATAGTTATGTTTTAGATTTGCATCCGTATTTATGTTAGGTCCGGTAAATTGCAAAATTAGAAAAAATACACGTCTCTAAGTAGAATATGTTAAAAGTTTGAAATTAAACAGACTTTTCGCATATTTTTATTATTGATTTGAATTCAGAGACTCTAATGACATACAAATTTAATACATAAAAAATGTTAAAAATGGCGGATCCAAAATGGCGAACCTAAAATGGCGGGTTTAAAAAAAATTGCTCTTATTTCCTTGAAAATCATTGCTCTGGGGTTTTTGGCGTCGCTAATTATGAATTTGAAGTCGGTTATTATAAATTCTAAATGGCGGATCCAATATAACGGACAACAGAATTAAAAATTAATCAGATCCACTTGAAAATCGTTTATCTTGGGTTTTTGGGGTAACTGAAAATGAATATGATGTCAGTTTTCAAAAATTCTAAATGTCAAATTTACATTACTTTTAATCTTTGTTTCTTGAATATCTTATCCTCTTTCATTCAAATGATCTCTGAAGAGAAGCTCTTCTTTTGCTCTTTGAATTTTTGGTCTTTGGTATGTCTCTTTCTAGCGTCCAACAGTAGTCCGCAAACATATTTTTATTCCATTTCACCAGCACACAAAACAACAATTTCGAGTGCGAAGACTGACACACGGTAGGTTCTTTTCCTTGTGGTGTATCCAAAGAGAAAAAAGCCGGACAAGTGCAAATAAGGACAATAAGGACAAATAATGAATGAATAATTTATCAAGATAAATTATAACTATTTCTACACTATTTTTATTGTAACCTGCACGCGAAAACACAAAAGTGTACCAATTTTCATCTCTTGAGATAAAAAACTGTAGGTGCTAGAGCAAAAAACACTCTCTTTGGCTCAATTTTTAAAAACTTTAAGTTTTTTGCTGAAAAAATATGAAGATCAAATCCATTTATATTCGGTGTATTTTTCTTAAAATCTACACATAAAAATACATAAAATAAGCAAAACTGTAGACCAATAGGCCAAAAATTATGAAAACCAAGGGGAGGATACACACTTTTTTTCTAAATCGAAAAAAATTTCTAGTTTTTCTTAAAAAAATATGAAAATGAACTCTAATAATTTTTTCTGTATGTTTGTTGAAATCTGCAGGAAAAAATAAATAAAAATATATAACGCCAGTCCACTAAGTTAAGAATGGAGAGAACTGGCATATGTATAATTATTATCAAAAATTGGAAAAAAATTTAGGATTTCGCTCAAAACATAATGAAGATCAATTCTAATCATTTCCACTATATTTTTCCTGTAATCAACACGTGAAAATACAAAAGCGTTTCAATTTTCAAATCTCTAGATAAAAAACTATGGGCGCTAGAGTGAAATACACGCCTTTTTTGACGAAACTTTTAAAAACTGAGTTTTTCGCTAAAAAATGTGAAGATCAAATCCAATGATGTTCGCTATATTTTTCCTGAAATCTACACACGAAACTACATAAAATAAGACAAACTGCAGTCCAATAGGTCAAGAATTGTGAAAACCCAGGGGGGTACACACTTTTTTTCTAAAACGAAAAAAATTTTTAGTTTTTCGTACAAAAAAATATGAAGATGAACTCCAATAATTTTTTTGTATGTTTGTTGAAATCTGCACGAAAAAAATAAATAAAAATGTATAAGGCCAGATTACTAGGTTAAGAATTGTGAGAACCAGCAAGGTTTAAAGAATTTTCGACTTTGCAAAAAGAGATTTTAGTGTTTCAATGAAAACACCATAAAGATCAATTCTAATCACTTCCGCTATATTTTTCCTGTAATCTACGCGTGAAAATACATACGTGTACCAATTTTCAGCTCTCTAGGTGTAAAACTGTGGGTTCTAGGGTGGGTACATGGTCATTTTTGTAACCGTTCCAATAGGGTTCCTACTGGGTATGGAACCCTAAAAAGTAGTCGGACTAAAAGTTTATTGCTGGTATTTTTTTACACGTCTCGTGAGGTGGTAAAGTTTGAGAAAATGATTTGCATTGGGATTTACCTAATTTTTATGTTTTAAAAAGACTTTTCGTATATTTTTATTATTGATTTAAATTCAGTGACTCTAATTACATAAAAATTGAATACATAAATGATGTTAAAAATGGCGGGTTTAAAAAAAATTGCTCTTATTTCCTTGAAAATTATTGCTTGGGGGTTTTTTGGGTCGCTAATTATGAATTTGAAGTCGGCTTTTAAAAATTCAAAATGGCGGATTCAATATGGAGGACAAAAAAATTTTTAATTAGTCAAATCCACTTGAAAATCGTTTTTCTTGGGTTTTCGGGGTGTCTGAAAAAGAATATGATGTTGGTTTTTAAAAATTATAAATGTCATATTTAATATGACTTAGAATTAAAATTTTTGCATATGACCTTCTGATTCTTGTTGCTTAGGTGTTTTCTCAAACCGCTAATTGTAAATTAGAATTTTTCATATTTCTGCAATCTACTGAAAAAAGATCTTAAAATAAGTTATAATAAAAACTCATTATATGCTGCAACAAAAATCAGTCCAAATTTTTTCTACATATTTACTTGTTAAATTACAATTTTAAGTAATGTTTGATTTGTAAAATATTAGTTTCCGCGTTTTTTTCTTTTTCTTCTATTTTTGCGACTAGGACAACTCCCCTTGGTGAAGGCGCACAACGAATTTTCGGCAAGAGATTTCACCAAGATATAAACGACATGGAAAAACGCTACCAAGGAAAATGGAATAAAAATATGTTTGCGGACTACTGTTGGACGCTAGAAAGAGACATACCAAAGACCAAAAATTCAAAGAGCAAAAGAAGAGCTTCTCTTCAGAGATCATTTGAATGAAAGAGGATAAGATATTCAAGAAACAAAGATTAAAAGTAATGTAAATTTGACATTTAGAATTTTTGAAAACTGACATCATATTCATTTTCAGTTACCCCAAAAACCCAAGATAAACGATTTTCAAGTGGATCTGATTAATTTTTAATTCTGTTGTCCGTTATATTGGATCCGCCATTTAGAATTTATAATAACCGACTTCAAATTCATAATTAGCGACGCCAAAAACCCCAGAGCAATGATTTTCAAGGAAATAAGAGCAATTTTTTTTAAACCCGCCATTTTAGGTTCGCCATTTTGGATCCGCCATTTTTAACATTTTTTATGTATTAAATTTGTATGTCATTAGAGTCTCTGAATTCAAATCAATAATAAAAATATGCGAAAAGTCTGTTTAATTTCAAACTTTTAACATATTCTACTTAGAGACGTGTATTTTTTCTAATTTTGCAATTTACCGGACCTAACATAAATACGGATGCAAATCTAAAACATAACTATTATTGTTTAAGCAAGATTTAAACAAATTATTATTGTTAATTACTAAATATTTACAGAATAGTATACTTAAAAGATGCAGTTTTTTCTAATCATGCAAATTTATCAAACTTTTTTGATATTCCGATTTACATTAAAAATAAAATTACAATTTAAAAAAGAATGAGAATAATAATTTTTTTTAAATATTAATTAACTTTTAATTAGGGTTGGTCAAATTTACCCTAATTATATTATTTTTCTTTAAAAAAAATTAAATTTTTATAATTAGGGGAGAGGGCCCCAAGGTGGTCACCCTGAGAAAATTTTTGTATATAAGTTAGTATCTTCAAATGTTTTCTGTTAATGTTATTATTTAAGTAGACAAAGATTTTAGTAAAGTTTTGTGATAAATAGTCGTATGAGTTTCTTTGTAACGTAAACGTTCTAAAATTTCTGTTTTTAAATGATCGAGAAATTTTTTTCTCAGGGTGTTAAAATTATCGAAATTAACCATTTTAAATTAGTAAAAATCGTTATAATTATCTTTATATACAGTGCCGCTCAAAAACTTTTGCCCACCCTACAGCGATTGAAGGATTTACAAAAAGTTTTGTATTTTATTTACTATTGAAGTTACAAAGCTCAAAAAAATATTGTTTGAAAGCTCCTTTCCTCAGCTTTAACATTACATAAAATCGAAATTAAAAAAATAATTTTGTTAATGAGTAAATAATGTTATTGCGAAATAAAATTTTCCGTTTTTTTTGTTTTCTTTAATGTGATACAGTTTCATTAGAAATCATCACAATTTAATGCCAGACATATCATTTGAAAGCTAGTTTTATCGCCTTTAAAACGCATTTTTTAAAATTTTTATACGATAATTTTTAAGAAAAATATGATCTTTTGTTTAAAAAATCAGCCATTTTTTCAATTGTTGATATCTCAAAAACAATTACTTTAGGAAAAAAATTTTAAGAACATAAATTGTTCCTTTCTGTGAATAGAATTAAAAAAAAATTATTAAAAAAATTTTTTTATTTTTTGAAAAAAATTTTTTTTGACATTTTTCAGATTTTTAAGTTTTTTGTGTAGAAACTCGCTTTTTACACTTATTATGACAAGCAAACATATTTTTCTTCGTATTTATTCATTTTGTCCAAATATTTTAACGCACAAAATCATTTGAAGATTTGATATAATTTCCGTTTTTAAACAATAAAATAAATAAACGTATAAGAACTTATTTAATAGAATTGGCGAGATAAAATTATTAAGAAAAATTGAATAAATACAAAGAAAAATATGTTTGCTTGTTATAATGAGTGTAAAAAGCGAGTTTCTACACTAAAAACTTACAAATCTGAAAAATGTAAAAAAATAATAAAAAAAAAATTTTTTTAACAAAATTTTTTTGATAATTTTCTTTTAATTCTATACACAAAAAAGAACAATTACTGTTCTTAAAATTTTTTTCCTAAAGTAATTGTTTTTGAGATATCAACAATTGAAAATAATGGCTGATTTTTTAAACAAAAGATCATATTTTTCTTAAAAATTATCGTTTAAAAATATTAAAAAATGCGTTTTAAATGTGATAAAACTAGCTTTCAAATGATATGTCTGGCATTAAATTATGATGATTTCTAATGAAACTGTATCACATTAAAAAAAAATAAAAAAAACGGTAAATTTTATTTTGCAATAACATTATTTACTCATTAACAAAATTATTTTTTTAATTTCGATTTTATGTAATGTTAAAGCCGAGAAAATGAGCTTTCAAACAATATTTTTTTGAGCTTCGTAACTGCAATAGTAAAAAAAATACAAAACTTTTTGTAAAGTCTTCAGTCGCTGTAGGGTGGGCAAAAGTTATTGAGCGGCACTGTATCGTACAATAATATTCTAAATGAATATAATTAATATTGTGCTTTAAACATTTTTTTCATTAACGTTTAAAAAATTGTGTCTTTGCCCTAAGGTGGACACTTTTTTGTCAACAAGGTTAGGTAATAAGACAAAGCTTTAAACGCCGTCTTATTGACCTTTATATATAATTCCATTTAAAATCTACAGTCGTTCAAAAGATAGGTGACCACCTTAGGGCCCTCTCCCCTACTTGTTCAAATTTTTTTCTTTCAATCGTTGATAATAAACATTGTAAACCTTACCAACGTTTTTGTTGGTTAGAAAAAAACAGCATCTTCCTATGTGCAATAGAAAAAAAGTTAATAAATGAAAATAATTAATTGTTTAAACAATTGTTAACATATTGATCTTCTTAGGTGCAATAGAAAAAAATTGGACAACTGCGAGTTGAAATTGCACTGCAATGGCGGGTTTTGCACATAAATATTAAAACAATTAAAAAAATATATTAAGATCATTTCATAAAAAAAATAATTACAAAAAATTAAAGTATTGTATATCTAATATTGTAAACAATAATAAGTAGAGCAACAAAATTCGCACAGTTAGTTCCTCTACTTATTATTATTTACAATATTATATATACAATACTTTAATTTTCATTAATTATTTTTTTCAGCAAATGATTTTAATATATTTTTTAAATTGTTTGTTTTAATTATACCATTTACCGATGAATGTTGCAAGTATTGTTTTAATATTTTTGTACGGAACCCGCCATTGCAGTGCGAGTTCAACTCGCACATGTCCAATTTTTTTTAAATTTTATTTAAAATTTTTTTTTATATTTTTTTAATCATATTGTAAAAATATACCTACTAATAAACCCATTTTTAGTTAATTAGATCAAATAATGTGGAAATTAGAAAAAAAAATTTTTAATTTCTTTTTTAGATTTTTTAATATTTTTTTGCGGTCAGACTGTAAAAATTTACTAATAAACCCATTTTTAGTTAATTAAATCAAATAATGCAAAAATTAGAAAAAAAAGTTTATTACTTAAAAAAAAGAAGGGAAAGAAATTGAATTTTTTCAAAAAATTTCAAAAAATGACCCTGCCCTCCCCCTTAACTTTTACAAATCACAACCTGGTGAGCTAAAATTCGGTAGGGATCTTCAGTTTTAAATGCAGATGACAGGAAAAATATAGCGAACACGACTGGCCTATACATATTTAAGAAAATAAAGTGAAAGAAATTGAATTTTTCTGAAAAAATTGCAAAAACTGACCCTGCCCCCCCTTAACATTTACAAATCACAACCTGGTGAACTGAAATTCGGTAGGGATCTTCAGTTTTAAATGCAGATTACAGAAAAAATATAGTGAACACGATTGGCCTACACATTTGAGAAAGATAATGGAAAGAAATTGAATTTTTTCGAAAAAATCGCAAAAAATGACCCTGTCCCTTCCCTTAACTTTTACAAATCACAACCTGGTGAGTTGAAATTCGGTAGGAATCTTTAGTTTTAAGTGCAGATTACAGGAAAAATATAGTGAACACGATTGGCCTACACATTTAAGAAATATAAGAGAAAGAAATTGATTTTTTTCGAAAAAATCGCAAAAAATGACCGTGTCACCTCCTTAACTTCTACAAATTACAACCTGGTTGTATATATATATATATATATATATATATATATATATATATATATGGGTGATTCTTCTGAAAGGCACCTGTTTTTTTCTAAAAACTAAAAAAAATTAATTTTTACTTTTTCTAAATTTTTTTGTCATGGATAGGTTTTAAATACGTTTAAATATACAAATCTGAGTTGCGCAAAATTAATTTTAAAAAATAAGCTTTCCAGCATCATTTTAATATTAAGTGTTTGGAAGGTTAAATATACTGTAATCAATATTGGGATTTTTGTAAAAAAATTCCTTTTAAATTTAATTTCTTTCATTTATTAAACTTTTAACATTATTCATTTTTAATTTAATGAATCTGATATTATTTATTATTTGATAATTTATTTTTAACTATTTTATCTTTAAAAAAATAACTAATATATATTTTTATATATTGAACGGAAAAAAAATTGTAATGATTTTTTTAATTTATGATTTTTAGTTCGAAATTGATATTTTCTGTAAAAATTTTTATTCTTAATTATAATTTTAATATTTATCTAACTTTTTCCTAAATATATTATATTTTAAAAAATTGAAAATATTTTATTTTAAACAAAACGGAAAATTTTTTTATAATTCAAGGGTTAGGTATTTGAAAATAATTATTAAAAACAAAACAATACTGCTTACCAAATATGAAAAAGGCTTCGGAGATGAATAGTTTGTGAAATAAAAAATTCACATTTTTATTAAATTTAAAAATATTGAAACATAATTTAACAAATTTTTTGGGCTACAACTTCAAATATTAATATATAGATTACGTGTAATTAAAAAACAGTTTCAAAATATGATGTTATTAACTGAAAAACGAGGCTTCGGAGATGAATTTGAATTTTTACTCTCGTTGCCAATAATTTTTAATTAATTATTTAAAAAATTTCTTTTATTTTGTTTAAACTAAATATAAGTGAAAAATAAACGGTAGAATCTAAGCTTCAATTTGATATATATTAAGACTATATTTCAAAATTTTTAATTATATTAAAAAATAATTAAAAATATGTATCATATTTAACCAAAACCAAAAGAAAAAATTAAATAAATTTTTTTACTAAGAAAAACTTTAAATTTTAACATTACAAGATTATGTAAAGATAAATAATGTTTCGAAGATTATGGATAAATTTTTTTTGAAATTTATACTCAACAAAATATCATAATAAGTTAATGCAAATATTGAGTCTCACGTTGGAGACACGTGAAGTGGTCCCTTTCAGGAGAATCACCCATATATATATATATATATATATATATATATATATATATATATATATATATATATATATATATTTATATATATATGTGTGTGTGTCGTAGTCGAATAGAAGAATCCGCCGTTTAGCTAAACGCCTAGGCGGTTAGCTAACCGGCGCCCAATAATCAAATGAACATAATAATTGCTCATATTCTTCTATTGGCCTGAATGAATCCATCAGTTAGCCAACTAACTAGGCAGTTAGCTACCAGCCTAAGACGTTTTAGACCAATAGACGAAATACAAACTCACGAAATATTATTAAAAAATAAAATAATTTAATTAATATTTAATTTATTAAATTAATAAATTAAATTTAATAAATTAATGAATATTTAATTATTAGATTAATAAATTTAATTAATTAATTAATATTGTAAATTATTTCCTTTATATTTAATTTAAATTTTGTTCATTGGAATAGAACAATTATTTTGTGCATTGCAAACTCACGAAAATTTTGATTTTCAGTCTTTTATTTTGTGTTATTTTTTTTTTTTTCTCTCCAAAACTATTTGTTCTCTCTGTCTATGCGTCGACATTTTTTACTTTAATCATTTGTCTAATTCGAATATTAGATTGGATAATGAGTACAAAAAATGCATTTGCTTTAAATCCGGTCTAAATTGTAATTCTCGATGTTATCAAAGTCTACCTTGCTTCAATAAATAAACTATGTAAAAATTAAAAAAAATTTGTTAAAACCTAATTTATTTTTTCATGGACTTGAATAATTAAATTTATTACTCTAATAGTTGAATAGATATTAATTCATTAAATTAAATTTATTAATTTAATAAATTAAATATTAATTAAATTATTTTATTTTTTAATAATATTTCGTGAGTTTGTATTTCGTCTATTGGTCTAAAACGTCTTAGGCGGGTAGCTAACTGCCTAGTTAGTTGGCTAACTGACGGATTCATTCAGGCCAATAGAAGAATATGAGCAATTATTATGTTCATTTGTCTATTGGGCGCCGGTTAGCTAACCGCCTAGGCGTTTAGCTAAACGGCGGATTCTTCTATTCGGCTACGACATATATATATATATATATATATAAAAATATATAAAATATAAATATATGTATATATATATATATATATATATCTATATATATATATATATATATATATATATATATATATATATATATATATATATATATATATATATATATATATATATATATACATATACATATACCTATACATATATATATATATATATATATATATATATATATATATATATATATATACATATATATAATATATACATATATGTATATATATATATATATATATATATATATAAATCAATTTTTTTTGGTGTACGGAACCCTCGATCTTAGTGCGAGTGCAACTCGCACATGTCCGACTTTTTTTAAATTTATAAATAGTATTACATTACAGGGTGAAAAATACCTTAACTTACGCTCGCCGGGTTAATAAATAAGGAATACACTATTTTCTAAATTATTATTCAGATGAATAATACGTCAATATTTACCTTCAGCCCAGGTTCCTCCAAAAAAGTGTTTTTAAACCAATTTTATTATATTATAAAAAAATATTTATTAACCCACATAGTACAAAAACTTCCAGGAAATACAATAATGTCCGTAGGTTAGAAGTTTCCCACGGAAACTTCCAGGAAGTTACCAGGAAGTTTCCAAAAATTATTTACAAAATTTTTTTTAGTGAAATTATTATTTAAAAAGGGGACTCGAACCACCGTAGGTCTCAAAAGTGTGCTGCTGGGATAGCGCTTTATGCGCTCAATCATATCGTCACTTGACTTCACAAGGTTAATATATATATATATATATATATATGTATATATATACCCAGATAGCCAAGCGTACTAATCATTATTTTTCTGTACAGCGTATTGGTATCGTACTCATATTGTACTAGCACGGGTAAAAGAAAATAATCAGTTTTAAAAGAATTTTTAGTGTGGCGGTGTTCATCGACACAATAAAAACTCCCCTCCGTTACCGCAATAAATTTTGTTTTTTGAAAGTAAATAATAATAATTATTAATAATTTTATTCACATGGTTTTATTTAAAAACAGAGAAAACCAAAGATGTTATGAATTTATTTATAAAATTTATTTTTTTACAACAGAATGAACATATTTAGAAGCTATCTCATAAAAACAAAACTCCCCTACGTTTCCGATGGTATATTTCCATTATACAGTACCTAAATTACAGACTTTATTAATCATGGGATTCGTTTGAAACTCGTTACTCGGTGGTTTTCGAGGTCGCTGATTACAAATCCGATATCAGTTTTTCAAAATTCAAAATGTCGGATCCAATATGGCGGGCTCTTTTTTGAAACATTCATCGGATTTGCTTGAAACTCGTTACTTGGGGGTTTTCGGGGTCGATAATTACGAATTTCAAGTCAGTTTTTGAAAATTAAAAATTGCGGATCTAATATGGCGGACACATTTTTGAAAAATTCATCGGATTTGCTTGAAACTCGTTACTCGCTAGTTTTTGGGGTCGCTGATTACGAATCCGATATCAGTTTTTAAAAATACAAAATGGCGGATTAAATATGGCGGACACTTTTATGAAAAATTAATTGAATTTGCTTCAAACTTACTCAGGGGTTTTCGGGGTCGCTAATTACGAATCCCATATCAGTTATCCAAAATCCAAAATGGCGGATCCAGTATGGTGGACACTTTTTTGAAACATTCATCGGATTCGGTTGAAACTCGTTTCTAGGGGATTTTTGGGGTCGATAATTACGAATTTCAAGTCATTTTTTGAAAATTAAAAATTAATTATTATTTGGATTCGCTTTAAATCTGTTGCTCTGGGCTTTTCGCAATCGCTTAATCTGATCTGAAGCCCTTTTAACTCCACAACGTCAGAATGCTGGTATAACCTCAAAAATGTGTTTGCCATGTTGGATCCGCCATTTGGAATATTCAAAAACTGACTTGAAATTCGTAATTATCGACCCCAAAAATCCCCGAGTAACGAGTTTCAAGCAAATCCGATGAATTTTTCAAAAAAGTGTGCGACATTTTGAATCCACCATTTTGGATTTGTAAAAACTGATATCGAATTCGTAATCAGCGACCACGAAAACCCCCGAGTAACAAATTTCATGTAATTTCCATCAATTTTTAAAATATTTTAGTTGCGATAAATTTTCAACAAAAATTCTGAATAAAAATCATTAATTTTTAATAATAATATTAATAAAGATTGTAACCACATATTTTATAGGTTTATTAAGATCCCCCTTTTGCCACAGGATTAATAATAAAAGTGATTTTTCAACTTTTTTATATAAAATTTCAATTTTGAATTTGTTCCTTTCTAGAGATTGACCCATATATATATATATATATGAGGCATTTTACGTGTAATGTCCTAAGTTGAAATTTCAACTTTTTTAAAAAAATTGAAACTCGGGGAATATGTTGTTCTATCAAGTAGAATGTGTCCCAAAAAATATTTTTGACTTTTTCGAAAATTTGAAGGGGGTAGAGGGGGGCCAATTTAACCAATTTTGCTAACACCGGCTACTTTGTGAATTTTTTCTGAACGTACTTTTAATGGGAAAAATTTTTCAGAATATGTTTCGGAAAGGTTTTTTCGTCCTCTTTTCAATGGTAAATTTTATTTTTTAATATTTTAAAAATTTATGCTAATTTTTGATAATTAAAATTTCAATTTCCCAAAAAAGGGTCCGTTTTATTTGAAAATAAATTATTGCAAACGAAAGCTGAGGTTTTTTCCTATGCGCATGTAAATTTTCAGAATGCCCTTTTTTTGTTTTTGAGTTATTAAATTTCAAAGAATAAATTGCTGCGCGCAGCGTTGCGGTGGCACTGAGCCGCGTGGTACCCAGCGTGATGCGAGGTGCCACCGCAACGCTGCGCGCAGCAATTTATTCTTTGAAATTTAATAACTCAAAAACAAAAAAAAGGGCATTCTGAAAATTTACATGCGCATAGGAAAAAACCTCAGCTTTCGTTTTCAATAATTTATTTTCAAATAAAACGGACCCTTTTTTGGGAAATTGAAATTTTAATTATCAAAAATTGGCATAAATTTTTAAAATATTAAAAAATAAATTTTACCATTGAAAAGAGGATGAAAAAACCTTTCCGAAACATATTCTGAAAAATTTTTCCCATTAAAAGTACGTTCAGAAAAAATTCACAAAGTAGCCGGTGTTAGCAAAATTGGTTAAATTGGCCCCCCTCTACCCTCTTCAAATTTTCGAAAAAGTCAAAAATATTTTTTGGGGCACATTTCTACTTGATAGAACAACAAATTCCCCGAGTTTCAATTTTTTTCAAGAAGTTGAAATTTCAACTTAGGATATTTATGTTTCATTATATCTTTGAGGATTTTTGATAACTTCCAGGAACCAAGAGTAACTTCCTGAATGTTTCATGAAAGTTTTTGTGCTATGTGGGAGCCATAGTTTTTATAGTTTAAAAGGCATATAAGTATAGTAATTAGAAACAATGTTTTTTTTCTAATATGACGGTTTCAGAATTCGCTACTGCAGTACATATCTTATTTCTAACAGTATTTTCTAGTAATTTGCGGGGAAAAAAATTTCGATTTTTTGAAAATTATTTGGAGGAACCTGGACTTAATATTTACAAATAATCTATTTAAAGTGATCACTCATTTTATCGAGAAACACTGCGCTCTTCTTGAATGATGCAAAACGAGTATATATAAGTATACAGAACAAGACGATAACTCGTGCGATCACCTTGTACCAAGAGAGCTTGTAATTAATCATGGACAGAATAGTGAGCAAGTGTACTGTGCATATTTCAAGATGAGAATGGCAACAGCCGCTTCTACATGATCCCTCATTCATACAACAACTACAAATTTCACAAGTCCAAGAGATATATGAGCTTTAAAAAAATTATTACAACATCCTCGTCATCATAAAAAAACTAAAAAAAGGTACAAACTCATCTCTTTTCTATTCAGCATCACTATCATGTATTTCAAACAAAAAAATCCTTTCATGCTTACCTCAACACCCTGACAAACACTAAATTAAAAAAGAATTTAGCTTTATAATGAATTTTTTCGTATTTATTTTTTCTCAACGAACAAAATTGATTGGTCAGTGGACCAAAGTCGACTGCCAACAATGTAGTTTAGTGTGGTGCTACAGTCGGACTTTAACTTGACGCCTGCGCTTGTTTCTCATGTATAAACTCTATCCCCTCACACCCTCTTCTAACCCCTTTTTCCCACCCTCGACACCAACGAAAAGCGCTTCGAATTTTGCCATACAGTTGATCGTAAGACTCGTCGTGGAGCAGACAGCGTCGTCAATGGGCTAGTCAAAGCTTCTCTTTAGAAATAACAAAAAAGAGAGAAGAAAAAAAGTATCTTCTTCCGCGCTCAAAAAGAGAAAATTGATATAAATGTATAAAACACATTAC